>LR738713.1:607842640-607857387 GCA_902687465.1 Secale cereale | reverse complement strand
GCCACGTTGAACTCCGACACCCCCAGCCCACTCAAATCCGCCTCCCGGTCTCATTCTCTTCCACTCCGCCTTGCTTTGCATCTACGCCCTCCCCCTCCCCCCGTCGCCGCCATACCTCTTTGGCCGCCACTCAGGCATTGCGTAGCGTCCGCAATCACCACTCACGCGACCATTCACCTTGTACTATGACGCCGTCCACCTAGGATCCGTCCGCAGCCTGGTAGTCTGGTACCCTCCATCCCCTCCCCCCCGTTGACGATGTCCACGGCGGACATCACGCCCGGGCCCGACAGGTGTCCAGTCAAACTGCCATTGAGATTATTTTCAAACTTCATGTCATTTTTTAATAGTAAGAAGTATGTCAGGTACTCAACCTTGAAGGATGAGTTGTTGTGTGATGCGTGGTTGGCCGTATCTGCGGACTTCATAGGCAAGAGCAGAATGGAGCTCTTTTGGCAGCGCGTGCGTGGTTCGTTTCATGCGCGAAAACACATTGCCCCCTAGGCCCCTACAACATGCACGTCATCCATGAACATAACATGAAGTCGTTAGCGTATCGATGGTACACAATACAGAACTCCGTCACAGGGTATTGTGGCTTGGTTGCTCGCCTGGAGGCAATACGGCCATTGCGCGCGGCAACCATGTTGATTGATTCTTGCATTCACTCATTGTTGCTCTACACGTGTGTAGCTTGCACGCGTTGTCATGTACTACATGTCAGAGGGTAGACCATTCACACATATGCATTATTGGATGAAACTCAAGGGGCAGTATTTGTGAGACAACATGTGTTAGAATTGGAGCTAGTATCATTGAATTTGATATATCCATGAAAAACTTGTTGAACATCTGGTTGAATTTAAACTATAGTTGTACTAGACATATTTGCATGCTATTTATGGATGATATGTGCTATTGAGGGGGAGGACTATAGACACTCTAGCATAAGTGGTATTCTATGTGCAGTGCGACAAGAAACATCAAGTGTTGAGAGACCAAAATCAAAGGCCACATAAGATTACAGAGCATGCGTGTGTCTGTGGAAGAGAAGATAACTTGAATGTTCCGAACAGAATTGCTCATGTAGTTCCTATTGACTGTAACAAGTACTTCTCAGAATTGCTCATGTAATTGCTTTCAATTGTTACGTGTACTTCTCGCTACATGAATTTGTGCTGTTGTAAACCTGGCATTATCAATAAAATCATTATATAAGGTTATTCAGTTCTTGAAAGTTTGAAGGATGGTACAGACTGTGTGACTTGTATGTTGTGATCATAATGTTCCAATCAAAATCATGAATAAGAAATCTTCTGATGGAAACATCGTGATGTATTGTTGTTCTGGCTATGATTGTTGAGATTCTTATATAATAAGAATAAATAAAGAGTATCAGGTTGGGGATAGTTGTACGTCATTGCTGTCATGTTAGACAAGATTGACATGGAAGCCATCTTACACTACATAATCATGAAGCTCATGAAGGCATGCAGTCATGTGTGCAAATATGGCATATCCATGGCAAATTGCAAATTTGTGAGACAGAGAGCTCTCAATCATGGGAAGTAGCCAGCGGCAATGTACACGCACAATATCCTTGGATAACTGCAATTGTATAATAATTTGGTAGCAGTTCTGTTACTTTAGGGGAAAACAAAATGATAAAACATAAATTTGTTTACTTTCTAGTGCCCTGGTGCCTTTCATCTATTACATTAAAGTTGCCAAGTTTTTTTTAAGAAAAGGAGGATGACCCCCGGCCTCTGCATCTAGGAGATGCATACGGCCACTTTATTGATTATTCTCGAGGCCCTTACAAAGTATTACAACAATATGCCTGAATCCGCCATCTTGGCAACATATGCCGCTACTTCTATCCAAATGATGAAGGCATGCTAGCTGGGCCACTACCCAAACCACTCATCTAAGCCTAACATCAAAATGATGAAGGGGTACTAGCTGGGCCACTACCCAAACCACTCACCTAAGCCTAACATCAAACGCCGGAAGCCCCAGCCGAGCCACATACCGGGTCTGGGGCACAATCCGATCTGACGCGCTCACATGTGTCGTCGCCGCCATCTTCCACATGTCCGTCTTCAGAGCATATATTGAGGCTTCTACCTTGTCAGGCCACTCCGCCATCGACGCCACCTTGACGCCAGACAACTACCTCCACCTGCGCGAGTCCATCACCGCGCATCGGGCGCCGAGTCTCCACTACACCACGCCGCCGAGATCTGCCGTCATCAATGTGAAGGATGAAGTACCGCTCCACCAAAAAAGGCACCCGCTAGTCCCTCGAACCCGTGTACGCCTCCAAGAATGACGCCCCCAAGGAGGAAACGACACCAACGCGCCGCCGTCATCCGATCAACTGATCTAGGGTTTCCCCCGGAGGTAGCGGATAGAGGTCTAGAGCTTCTCCACAGTGATGTCTACTACACGCTTCTATTCCTGTAGACAGTGTTGGGCCTCCAAGAGCAGAGGTTTGTAGAACAGCAGCAAATTTCCCTTAAGTGAGTAACCCAAGGTTTATCGAACTCAGGGAAGTGGAGGTTGAACGTACCCCTTGCAAGCAACCCTGCAATCAAGATACAAGAAGTCTCTTGTGTCCCCAACACACCTAATACACTTGTCAGATGTATAGGTGCACTAGTTCGGCGAAGAGATGGTAAAATATGGATGATAGGAGTGGCAAAGCAAAGTAATATAAATCTGTAATAAAAAGGTGCAGCAAGCAAACAAGTGGTAAACGTGAGCACAAATGGTATTGCAATGGTGGAAACAAGGCCTAGGCTTCATACTTTCACTAGTAGCAACTCCCAACAACATTAACATAATTGAATCACATGATATTTCCCATAAAACATGCAAGGGGGACGCACTCGGAGGTCATTCCTTTGTGGTCAAGAGAGGACGAGAATTATGTAGGGCTACAAAAGCACACCTCAAAGTTCATAGTTCTCAATCTATAGATTTCCCGATGTCACCGCGGCCATCCAAAGAGAGTACCACAATCACCACAACATATCTCAAGGATAGTCAAAGACAAGCACCAAGAGACTCTCAATCTTCAATCAACACACAAAAGAGGAAATCACTCATGAAAATATTCTTCTAATCCATGTCCAATAGACCGCTGTCACCTTGGTCTCGGAGATTATACTAGATAAAGACAAGTGAGTACATCAATCCAATACATAGAGGAAGGGGAAATATCATGGGATCACACTAGATTAACATAGCCTATGATCACAACGAAGATCACATCATGGGAGAGAGAATTGACCACATAGCTACTGGTAGAAACCTCAGCCCCGAGGAGGAACTACTCCCGCATCATGGAGGGAGGAAGCAACGTCGATGGAGATGAATCCGGGGGCACTTCCCCGTCCCGGCAGGGTGCCGGCACAGGAATTCTGGTCCCCCGAAACTTGGTGGCGATGGCGGCGGAGATCGGAATAGTTTCTGGAGAAAAGGGTTCCGGAATCAGGGTTTCCGTGACGGGTGTTAAATATATGCCAAAGGGGGTCACCAGAGGAGGTAAGGGGGGCCCACGCGGCCTGGCGCGGCGGCCAGGGGGGGCCGCCCCCTCTGGGCGCCTGGAGCCCCTGTGGCCCCCCTCTGGCCCTACTTCTGCCGCATGGAAGCTTCCGGAGCGCTGATTTTTTATATATTTTTCCCGGAATTTTTCTGGCAATTTAAGTAATGGGAAAACCTGAAATACAAAAACAACAGAAAACAGAAACTGGCACTGGGGTGCACTAAGTTAATAGGTTAGTCCAAATATGATCAAAAGTGTATGGAAGTGCATAAATATCATAGCAATATCACACAAAAGAGGCATGGAGCAAGCATAAATTATAGATACGTTTTGGACGTATCAACATCCCCAAGCTTAATTCCTGCTTGTCCTCGAGTAGGTAAATGATAACAAGCATAATTTCTGTGGTGACATGCTATTAACCATATAAGAACTTTTCACAGTCACATGACAAATGCTTACAGAGATAATGAATCTTTAGTATATAAGTTGCCTCATGAGAATATCACAAAGAACTGAAAGTTTTACAATATGATACTGAAACACTCAATATATTTGTAGTGAGCATGGTGTGTAAACATGACAAAGTGATACCTCGCTTGCCCCCTTTAGTGAAGCAAAACATAAATGCATGAGCACCTCCGAAGTTTAAGTGACGACTAGATACAATGATTTCAGAATAAATGATATCATAATCATGCAGAAGACAATGGTACTTTGGGACAATGCACATACACTCAGGATGACAATCATGCTCTCAATAGTTGGTGCTTTGAAGAAAGAAGGTGGAGACTCTCAAACCGTGGCTTTTGATGGCAAGGTTGAAAACCCGTGGTCGAAAACAAAGACTAAACATGTACTAGAGCTCTTGGTTTTTAAAAACAGAGGTAAAAATTATTTTTGGGATATGCATATTTCGTCAACGAATGCTAGTAGATAACTCAATTAATTCTCGAGCTAGACAAGTTTCGAGGAACGGCTCCCGCACGGGGACGATCACATCCCCTTAATCTCCTTTATTTATCATTGCCAAAAGTTTTCTGATTTCTCATGAACAAAGCGTGAAGGAGGGTTTGTTTGTTGTATTTATTTTTGAGCCGGGCGCACTCTTTGTCAGTTCCTTCTCGTATTAGGGGTTTGCAGATTAGACATGCAATCCCGGGGTGAAAATTGTCCAACTTAAAAAGATCATGAATTAACTACTACTTCCTCATGAGCTAAAACAGAGGCACAAAAGAGAAATGCTTTTGAATAATTTTGAGATGGTACACGAAAGTCTTTGTTAGGAATGGCAAGTAAATACCATGTATAAGAAGGTATGGTGGACTCATATGGCATAACTGGTTTCAAGGATTTTGGATGCACAAGCAGTCAGTCCGCTTAGTACAGGCGAAGGCTAGCAAAAGACTGGGAGCGACCAACTAAGAGAGCAATGACGGCCATAATCATGCAGAGCGACAAAGCAACATTGAATCGGGCATGGAATTTATATCGCTACTCAGAAATTAAAGATCATCAAGGCTTGATAGAATTTCTTTACAGTCTTAAATATGCGTGAGCATATGCCAAGTCAATCAAAATAAATTCTTGGAGGAAGATATCACAAAACCATACCACATCATAAGCAAACAAGTCATGCTGGTACTTCAATAACACATTAAGGACCCCCAGCTATTTGAGACTAACCATAAGAAAACATGAACTACTAAGCACCATTATGCACATAGCATTTTTATCATAGACATATCAACCAGTGCCACAGAAGCCAACTCTATTAACAAGATAAGCATGATAACTCAAGAGAGTTCAGCAACCAACTAAACAAAAGCTCTTTAAAAAGAAAAGCATGAAAACTAATAGCTAAACATGACAGTAGCTATTGAAAGACAAAGAACATACACAACAAAGGTAAGCATGAAAATCCTATGTTGTGTTCTAGGTTGAAGTGGAGCGTGTTTCTCTCCCACACAAAGAAAACTGGGTTCTAACTCGTTATGAACAACAAGCAAAGCTAAAGAAAACTAAAAAGGAAACTAAAAGCAAGACGCTCCAATCATAGCACATAACGCATGAAGTGATTAAAATATAGTGGAACGAAAGACGAACTGATAATTCTTGATGGAGAAGGGGATGCACGGTGGCATCTGATACGTCCAAAACGTATCTATAATTTCTGCTTGCTCCATGCCTCTTTTGGGTGATATTGCTGAAGGAAATATGCCCTAGAGGCAATAATAAAGTTGTTATTTATATTTCCTTATATCATGATAAATGTTTATTATTCATGCTAGAATTGTATTAACCGGAAACTTAGTACATGTGTGAATACATAGACAAAACAGAGTGTCCCTAGTATGCCTCTACTAGACTAGCTCATTGATCAAAGATGGTTATGTTTCCTAACCATAGACATGAGTTGTCATTTTATCAACGAGATCACATCATTAGGAGAATGATGTGATGGACAAGACCCATCCGTTAGCTTAGCACTATGATCGTTTAGTTTTACTGCTATTGCTTTCTTCATGACTTATACATGTCCCTATGACTATGAGATTATGCAACTCCCGAATACCGTAGGAACACCTTGTGTGCTATCAAACGTCACAACGTAACTAGGTGATCATAAAGATGCTCTACAGGTGTCTCCGAAAGTGTTCGTGGTGTTGGCATAGATCAAGACTAGGATTTGTCACTCCGAGTGTCGGAGAGGTATCTCTGGGCCCTCTCGGTAATGCACATCATAATAAGCCTTGCAAGCAAAAGACTAATGAGTTAGTCACGAGATGATGTATTACGGAACGAGTAAAGAGACTTGCCGGTAACGAGATTAAACTAGGTACAGAGATACCGACGATCGAATCTCGGGCAAGTAACATACCAATGACAAAAGGAACAACGTATGTTGTTATGCGGTTTGACCGATAAAGATCTTCGTAGAATATGTAGGAGCCAATATGAGCATCCAGGTTCCGCTATTGGTTATTGACCGGAGATGAGTCTCGATCATGTCTACATAGTTCTCGAACCCGTAGGGTCCGCACGCTTAACGTTTGATGACGATCGGTATTATGAGTTTATGAGTTTTGATGTACCGAAGGAGTTCGGAGTCCCGGATGAGACCGGGGACATGACGAGGAGTCTCGAAATGGCCGAGACGTAAAAATCGATATATTGGACGACTATATTCGGACATCGGAAAGGTTCCGAGTGATTCGGGTATTTTCGGAGTACCGGGGAGTTACGGGAATAGAAGAGAGAGGCCAAAAGGAAGGAGGCGCGCGCCCCCCTTCTGGTCCGAATTGGACAAGGGGTGCAACCCCCTTTTCCTTCTCCCTCTCCCCCTCTTTCCTTCTCTCCTACTCCGTAAAGGAAAGGGGAATCCTACTAGGACTTGGGAGTCCTAGTAGGACTCCCCACACTTGGCACGCCCCCTCTAGGGCCGGCCTCTCCCTTGCTCCTTTATATACGGGGGCAGGGGGGCACCCTAGGACACACAAGTTCAATTGTTCCAGCCGTGTGCGGTGCCCCCCTCCACAGAAACACACCTCGGTCATACCGTTGCAGTGCTTAGGCGAAGCCCTGCGCCGGTAAATACATCATATCCGTCACCACGCCGTCGTGCTGACGAAACTCTCCCGTGAAGCTCAACTGTATCAAGAGCTCGTGGGACGTCATCAAGATGAACGTGTGCTGAACGCAGAGGTGCCGTACATTCGGTGCTTGATCGTTTGAATCACGAAGAAGTTCGACTACATCAACCGCGTCACTTGACGCTTCCGCTTCCGGTCTACGAGGGTACGTAGACACACTCTTTCCTCTCGTTGCTATGCATCTAGTAGATAGATCTTGCGTGATCGTAGGAAAATTTTAAAATACTACGTTCCCCAACAGTGGTATCAGAGCCAGGTCTATGCGTAGATGATATGCACGAGTAGAACACAATGAGTTGTGGGCGATACTAGTCATACTGCTTACCAGCATGTCATACTTTGCTTCGGCGGTATTGTGAGATGAAGCGGCTCGGACCGACATTACGCGTACGCTTACGCGAGACTGGTTTCACCGTTATGAGCACTCGTTGCTTAAAGGTGACTGGCGGGTGTCTGTCTCTCTCACTTTAGCTGAATCAAGGGTGGCTACGCCCGGTCCTTGTGAAGGTTAAAACAGTACATACTTGACGAAACATCGTTGTGGTTTTGTATGCGTAGGTAAGAACAGTTCTTGCTAAGCCCGTAGCAGCCACGTAAAACTTGCAACAACAAAGTAGAAGACGTCTAACTTGTTTTTGCAGGGCATGTTGTGATGTGATATGGTCAAGACATGATGAGATATACGGTTTTGTATGAGATGATCATGTTTTGCAATGTTATCGGCAACTGGCAGGAGCCATATGGTTGTCGCGTTATTGTATGAAATGCAATCGCCAGGTAATTGCTTTACTTTATCACTAAGCGGTAGCGATAGTCGTAGAAGCAATAGTTGGCGAGACGACAACGATGCTACGATGGAGATCAAGGTGTCGCGCCGGTGATGAAGGTGATCATGACGGTGCTTTGGAGATGGAGATCAAAAGCACAAGATGATGATGGCCATATCATGTCACATATTTTGATTGCATGTGATGTTTATCTTATTATGCTTCTTATTTTGCTTAGAACGACGGTATCATTATAAGATGATCCCTTACTAAATTTCAAGGTATAAGTGTTCTCCCTGAGTATGCACCATTGCGAAAGTTCTTCGTGCTGAGACACCATGTGATGATTGGGTGTGATAGACTCTATGTTCAAATACAACGGGTGTAAGCCAGTTTTGCACACGCAGAATACTCGGGTTAAACTTGACGAGCCTAGCATATGCAGATATGGCCTCGGAACACTGGAAACCGAAAGGTTGAGCGTGAATCATATAGTAGATATGATCAACATAAGATGTTCACCATTGAAACTACTCCATCTCACGTGATGATCGGACATGGTTTAGTTGATTTGGATCACGTTATCATTTAGATGACCGGAGGGATGTCTATCTAAGTGGGAGTTCTTAAGTAATATGATTAAGTTGAACTTTAATTTATCATGAACTTAGTCCTGGTAATATTAGCATATGTATGTTGTAGATCAATAGCTCGCGATGTTGCTCCCCGTTTACTGTTTATATGTTCCTAGAGAAAAACTAAGTTGAAAGATGTTAGTAGCAATGATGCGGAATTGTTCCGTGATCTGAGGATTATCCTCATTGTTGCACAGAAGAATTATGTCTTTGATGCACCACTAGGTGACAGACCTATTGCAGGAGCAGATGTAGACGTTATGAACGTTTTGACAAAAGCTCGGTATGATGACTACTTGATAGTTTAAGTGCACCATGCTTTACGGCTTAGAACCGGGACTTCAAAAACGTTTTGAACGCCATGGAGCATATAAGATGTTCCAAGAGTTGAAATTAGTATTTCATACTCATGCCCGTGTCGAGAGGTATGAGACCTCTGACCGTACTTTGCCTACAAGATGGAGGAGAATAGCTCAACCAGTGAGCATGTGCTCAGATTGTCTGGGTACTACAATTACTTGAATCAAGCGGGAGTTAATCTTCCAGATAAGATAGTAATTGACAAAGTTCTCTAGTCACTATCACCAAGTTAGTAGAACTTCGTGATGAACTATAATATGCAAGGGATGACGAAAGGAATTCCTGAGCTCTTCGCGATGCTGAAGTCGGCGAAGGTAGAAATCATGAAAAAGCATCAAGTGTTGATGGTTAACAAGACCACTTGTTTCAAGTAAAGGGCAAAGGGATAGAAGGGGAACTTCAAGAAGAATGACAAGCAAGTTGTCACTCCCGTGAAGAAACCCAAAGCTAAAACTCAAGCCTGAAACTAAGTGCTTCTACTGCAAAGGAAATGGTCACTGGAAGTGGAACTGCCCTAGATACTTGGCGGATAAGAAGGATGGCAAAATGAACAAAGGTATATTTTGATATACAGATTATTGATGTGTACTTTACTAGTGTTCATAGCAACCCGTGGGTATTTGATACCGGTTCAGTTGCTAAAATTAGTAACTCGAAACGAGAATTGCAGAATGAATAGAGACTAGTTAAATGTGAAGTGGCGATGTGTGTTGGAAGTGGTTCCAAGATTGATATAATCATCATCGCACACTCCCTATACTTTCGGGATTAGTGTAAAACCTAAATAAATGTTATTTGGCATTTGCGTTGAGCATGAATATGATTTGATCATATTTGTTGCAATACGGTTATTCATTTAAAGTCATAGAATAATTGTTATTCTGTTTACATGAATAAAACCTTCGATGGTCATACACCCAATGAAAATAGTTTGTTGGATCTCGATCGTGGTGATACACATATTCATAATATTGAAGCCAAAAGTTGCAAGGTTAATAATGATAGTGCAACTTATTTGTGGCACTGCCGTTTAGGTCATAATGGTGTAAAGCGCATGAAGAAACTCCATAGTGATGGACTTTTGGAATCACTTGATTACGAATCACTTGGTGCTTGCGAACCATGCCTCATGGGCAAGATGACTAAAACTCCGTTCTCCGGAACAATGGAGCGAGCAAAAGATTTGTTGGAGATCATACATACAAATGTATGTGGACCAATGAGTGTTGAAGCTCGCGGCGGGTATCGTTATTTTCTGACCTTCACTGATGATTTGAGCAGATATGGGTATATCTACTTAATGAAGCACAAGTCTGAAACATTTGAAAAGTTCAAAGAAATTCATAGTGAAGTGGAGAATCATCGTAACAAGAAAATAAGAGTTTCTACGATATGATCGTAGAGGTAAAATATTTGAGTTAGCGAGTTTGGCCTTCAGTAAAAACAATGTGAAATAGTTTCACTACTCACGCCACCTGGAACACCACAGTGTAATGGTGTGTCCGAACGTCATAATCGTACTTTATTAGATGTCTCTTACCGATCTACCACTATCTCTTTTGGGGTTATGAATTAGAGACAGCTACATTCACGTTAAATAAGGCACCATCTAAATCCATGGAGATGACACCGTATGAACTGTGGTTTGACGAGAAACCTGAGCTGTCATTTCTTTAAGTTTGGGACTGCGATGCTTATGTGAAAAAGTTTCAACATGATAAGCTCGAACCCAAATCGGAGAAGTAAATCTTCATAGGATACCCAAAAGAAACTGTTGGGTACACCTTCTATCACAGATCCGAAGGCAAGGTCTTTGTTGCTAAGAGTGGATCCTTTCTAGAGAAAGAGTTTCTCTCGAAAGAAGTGAGTGGGAGGAAAGTAAAACTTGATGAGGTAATTGTACCTTCTCCCAAATTGGAAAGTGGAAAATCACATAAACTAGTTCCAGTGATTCCTACACCAATTAGTGAGGAAGCTAATGATGATGATCATGAAACTTCAGATCAAGTTTCTGCTGAACTTCGTAGATCAACCAGAGTTCGTTCCGCATCAGAGTGGTACGGCAACCCGGTTCTGGAAGTCATGTTACTGGACCATGGTGAACCTACGAACTATGAGGAAGCGATGATGAGCCCAGATTCCGCAAAATGGCTTGAGGCCATGAAATCTGATATGGGATCCATGTATGAGAACAAAGTGTGGACTTTGGTTGACTTGCCCGATGATCGGCAAGCCATCGAAAATAAATGGATCTTCAAGAGGAAGACTGACGCTGACGGTAATGTTACTGTTTACAAAGCTCGACTTGTTGCGAAAGTTTTTCAACAAGATCAAGGAGTTGACTACGATGAGACTTTCTCACCCGTAGCGATGCTTAAGTCTGTCCGAATCATGTTAGCAATTACCGCATTTTATGAAATCTGGCAAATGGATAACAAAACTGCATTCTTTAATGGATTTATTAAAGAAGACTTGTATATGATGCAACCAGAAGGTTTTGTCAATCCTAAAGGTGCTAACAAAATGTGCAAGCTCCAGCGATCCATCTATGGACTGGTGCAAGCATCTCGGAGTTGGAATATACGCTTTGATAAGTTGATCAAAGCATATAGATTTATACGGACTTACGGTGAAGCCTATATTTACAAGAAGTGAGTGGGAGCACTACAACCTTTCTGATAAGTATATGTGAATGACACATTGTCGATCGGAAATGATGTAGAATTTTCTGGAAAGCATAAAGGAGTGTTTGAAAGGAGTTTTTCAAAGAAAGACCTTGGTGAAGCTGCTTACATATTGGGCATCAAGATCTATAGAGATAGATCAAGACGCCTGATAAGACTTTCGATGAGTACATACCTTGATAAGATTTTTCAAAATGGATCAGTCAAAGAAGGAGTTCTTTCCTGACTTGTATGTGAAGTTGAGTAAGACTCAAAGCCAGACCGCTGCAGAAAAATATAGAGAGAATGAAAGTCATTCCCTATGCCTCAGCCATAGGTTCTATAAAGTATGCCATGCTGTGTACCAAACATGTTGTGTACCTTGCCATTAGTTTGTCAAGGGGGTACAATAGTGATCCAGGAGTAGATCACTGTACAGCGGTCAAAATTATCCTTAGTAACTGGATGACTAAGGAAATGTTTCTCGATTATGGAGGTGATAAAGAGTTCGTCGTAAAGGGTTACGTCGATGCAAGCTTTGACACTAAATCCAGATGTCTCTAAGTATCAATCTGGATGCGTATTGAAAGTGGGAGCAATTAGCTAGAGTAGCTCCATGCAGAGCATTGTAGACATAGAAATTTGCGAAATACATACGGATCTAAATGTGACAGACCCGTTGACTAAACTTCTTTCACAAGCAAAACATGATCACACCTTATTACTCTTGGGTATTAATCACATAGCGATGTGAACTAGATTATTGACTCTAGTAAACCCTTTGGGTGTTGGTCACATGGCGATGTGAACTATGGGTGTTATTCACATAACGATATGAACTATCGGTATTAAATCACATGGCGATGTGAGCTAGATTATTGACTCTAGTGCAAGTGGGAGACTGAAGGAAATATGCCCTAGAGGCAATAATAAAGTTGTTATTTATATTTCCTTATATCATGATAGATGTTTATTATTCATGCTAGAATTGTATTAACCAGAAACTTAGTACATGTGTGAATACATAGACAAAACAGAGTGTCCCTAGTATGCCTCTACTAGACTAGCTCATTGATCAAAGATGGTTATGTTTCCTAACCATAGACATGAGTTGTCATTTGATCAACGAGATCACATCATTAGGAGAATGATGTGATGGACAAGACCCATCCGTTAGCTTAGCACTATGATCGTTTAGTTTTACTGCTATTGCTTTCTTCATGACTTATACATGTTCCTATGACTATGAGATTATGCAACTCCCGAATACCGTAGGAACACCTTGTGTGCTATCAAACGTCACAACGTAACTGGGTGATCATAAAGATGCTCTACAGGTGTCTCCGAAAGTGTTCGTGGTGTTGGCATAGATCAAGACTAGGATTTGTCACTCCGAGTGTCGGAGAGGTATCTCTGGGCCCTCTCGGTAATGCACATCAAAATAAGCCTTGCAAGCAAAAGACTAATGAGTTGGTCACGAGATGATGTATTATGGAACGAGTAAAGAGACTTGCCGGTAACGAGATTAAACTAGGTACAGAGATACTGATGATCGAATCTCGGGCAAGTAACATACCAATGACAAAAGGAACAACGTATGTTGTTATGCGGTTTGACCGATAAAGATCTTCGTAGAATATGTAGGAGCCAATATGAGCATCCAGGTTCCGCTATTGGTTATTGACCGGAGATGAGTCTCGATCATGTCTACATAGTTCTCGAACCCGTAGGGTCCGCACGCTTAACGTTTGATGACGATCGATATTATGAGTTTATGAGTTTTGATGTACTGAAGGAGTTCGGAGTCCCGGATGAGACCGGGGACATGACGAGGAGTCTCGAAATGGCCGAGACGGAAAAATCGATATATTGGACGACTATATTTGGACATCGGAAAGGTTCCGAGTGATTCGGGTATTTTCGGAGTACCGGGGAGTTACGGGAATAGAAGAGAGAGGCCAAAAGGAAGGAGGCGCGCGCCCCCCTTCTGGTCCGAATTGGACAAGGGGTGCAGCCCCCTTTTCCTTCTCCCTCTCCCCCTCTTTCCTTCTCTCCTACTCCGTAAAGGAAAGGGGAATCCTACTAGGACTTGGGAGTCCTAGTAGGACTCCCCACACTTGGCACGTCCCCTCTAGGGCCGGCCTCTCCCTTGCTCCTTTATATACAGGGGCAGGGGGGCACCCTAGGACACACAAGTTGAATTGTTCCAGCCGTGTGCGGTGCCCCCATCCACAGAAACACACCTCGGTCATACCGTTGCAGTGCTTAGGCGAAGCCCTGCGCCGGTAAATACATCATATCCGTCACCACGCCGTCGTGCTGACGAAACTCTCCCGTGAAGCTCAACTGGATCAAGAGCTCGTGGGACGTCATCAAGCTGAACGTGTGCTGAACGCGGAGGTGCCGTACGTTTGGTGCTTGATCGGTTGAATCGCGAAGAAGTTCGACTACATCAACCGCGTCACTTGACGCTTCCGCTTCCGGTCTACGAGGGTACGTAGACACACTCTTTCCTCTCGTTGCTATGCATCTAGTAGATAGATCTTGCGTGATCGTAGGAAAATTTTAAAATACTACGTTCCCCAACAATTGCTATGTTATTTATACACTTCCATACACTTTTGATCATATTTGGACTAACCTATTAACTCAGTGCACCCCAGTGCCAGTTTCTGTTTTCGGATGTTTTTGTATTTCAGGTTTTCACATTACGAGAACTGCCAGAAAAAATCCAGAAAAATTATATAAAAAATCAGCGTTCCGGAAGCTTCCATGCGGCCAAAGTAGGGCCGGAGGGGACCCACAGGGGCTCCAGGCGGCCTGCCCACGCGGCCCCCCCTGATACGTCCAAAACGTATCTATAATTTCTGCTTGCTCCATGCCACTTTTGGGTGATATTGCTATGATATTCATACACTTCCATACACTTTTGATCATATTTGGACTAACCTACTAATCCAGTGCACCCCGGTGCCAGTTTCATTTTTCGGTTGTTTTTGTATTTCAGGTTTTCACGTTACGAGAACTGCCAGGAAAAATCCAGAAAAATTATATAAAAAATCAGCGTTCCAGAACCTACCTTGCGCCCGACGGACAGCCGGGGGGGGGGGGGGGGCACC
>LR738713.1:607748574-607842584 GCA_902687465.1 Secale cereale | reverse complement strand
CGGCGCGCCCCCCCTGGGCCGCGCCGGGGGGGCGCCTGGGCCCCCCGAGCCCCGTCTGGTGCCCCCCTTCGGCATATATTTAGAGCGTCCTTCGAAACCCTCGGGACGGGAACTCTTTTTCGCGATCTCATCTCTGTTCCGCTGCCGCCGCCGCTTCCAAGATCGGGAGCACCAGGAGAACTCTTCCCGGCACCCTACCGGAGGGGAGGATCATCATCGGGAGCCTCTCCACCACCATGGACGCCTCCCGGATGAGTTGTGAGTAGTCTCCCTTAGACCATGAGTCCATGACTAGTAGCTATGTGATGTTCTCCTCCCGTTCTTGTAATTCACTAATTAGTCCTCGTGAGCTGCCCTACATGATCGAGGCACATATGTAATCCTTATGCTGTTGCTATGATGAGTTTGCTGGGATCCGATGGATTATGAGATTATGTTCAGATTGTTCTTGAGTAATATATTTGATCTACCTCTTTTATATTTATGTTCATAAGTAATTCTTGCATGTTCTCCATTGTTATTTATTGCTTTGGCCAAGTAATACGTAGTGACTCCAAGAGGGAACATTATGCTCGATTGTGGGTTCATGCCCCTCGATGACTAGCTTGAGTGACAGAAACATGAGTCTAGGGGATGTGTTGTTGCCACAAGGGGGAAAATAACGGTGCTTGTGCCCGCGGGTGCAAGGATTGTTTACTTTACGCAAAGTTCTTTTAATGCAGTTGTCTGTTGCTTTGAGTTTACACTATGGGTGGGGCTCGCAACTTAATACCAGCGAGATGTTCTGGATAGATATCTCAAGGTGGATGATTAGTAGTAGATATTGATGGATTTCGGTCTACTTACTTTGGCGTACCGCCCATGCTTTGAACCTCAACCTTTCTTGCAATGTAGTCAGCATTGGTTTGCGTTCGTGGTCCTGTCAATTGCCCAGCTGTAATTCGTTTACCTCACATAGCTGTTTTATCGTCTTTTGGGAGAGAGACATCACTAGTGAACATCATGAGACTCCGGTCCATATTACCATCATTGATCACATCCGCTATTTACTTTTCGCTTTTACTTACTATTCAAACATTATCTATCACTACTATCATTTGCGTTTAATCCTTTGTGAACTACAAGGCCGGAGGGATTGACAACCTCTCTGTACTCGTTGGGAGCAAAGTTATTTGTATCTGTGTGCAGGTCCACGTTGATTGCTAATCCGCGCCGTTAGCAGTTGACACCTACTTGTTGAACCTAGGAGTCTCTGGGGATTCGATCCTTGGCATCTTTGCTAAGGGAAAAAACTTCCACAACACTGCATCTTACACCTTCCACTTGGGGTAACCAACGAGGGGTTAGAGGCCTATCAAGGAGTATTTTCTGGCGCCGTTGCCGGGGACTCCACTCTTCAGGATTGGGGAGTTGCATGCTATCTTTTACCTTTGCTTTTTAGTCTTGTTAGTTTACCTTTCAGTTTTTGCTTTAGTATCTTTTATCAAAAATCACAAAAAAATTATTTATCTTTCTGTTAGTAGTCCTTTCTGTTTAGCCAAACATGTTAGGATATGGTGCTTTGAGTGAATCAGAAGTTCTAGATTTCCATCAAAGGGATGGAGAAAATATGAAGAAGGCATGGGACAGAATTTCTGATGCACATAGGAGAATTATGCCTTGGATACCTATAAAATTTGTGCTTAGGAATTTTTACCAGGGTCTTTTTAAATGGTGTAAACACTCTCTTGACATTATAGCCGAGGGAGATTTCCTAGAGTGTGATGAAGCTAGAGCTCTTGAAATTATACATGGTCTATCTAGTTACTTTGTTTATGATCATAATTTTGATACTGTCATAGATAGACTTGCTACTATTGAAAAGAGAATGGATGCTCTGGACTTAATGAAGGTAGAGAAACCCAAACCCAATAAGAGAGATATTTTGGAAATAGATAATGACTGGGAGCCTCTTGTTAGGATTAGCATCTCTAATCAAGACTTCCTTGCTTATTGTGATATTGGATCTATGGTTTCTACTATGCCAAAAATTGTTCATGATTCTTTAAAATTTAACATGGATAGATTACCATCTTATCATGAACACACTAATGGAGATATTTCCGAAATCCAGAGAAGAATAAAAGATGTGCCACTTAAATTCCTTAAAGGGATTGCAATGGTTGATTTCTTCATCATGGAGCCAAACCAAGGAAATATAGTGCTTGGAAGGGACTTCCTCCGAGCGGTAAAAGGCTTCATCGAAATAGGTAAGGGACAAATCCGCTTACGCGGTAAGGCAAAATGTGTGTACCCCTTTCCTAGAAGGAACAAGAGTGAACTTGTTGAGGAACCATATGAATCAATTTATAACTTCGATTATTATGATGGTTATTGATTTCTCTATGCATTATGCCTAGCTTAAAGGCATAAAAGAAAGCGCTTTTGGGAGGCAGCCCACATGAATAAATTTTTATATTTTGCTTTTGTTGTGTCTTGATGTTGTTTAATACAGTAGCATCATCATTGTATCTTTGCTTTTCATATTTGTGCCAAGTATAGCCTCTGATTGCTAGAAAGTTCAAAAGTTGTGAGGTGCTGTCCAGGAAACAGATTCTGTCCTTGGATAGAAAAATTCGTATAAAATCACCAGATCATCTTTTTGGTCTGAATTTTTCCGACAGCGTTCTCTATATAATTGTCTTTCGTGCGTCTGTTCTGAGTTTTTTGATTTGAGTTGCAGAAGTGCCCCGAACAAATCAATTACTACCTGCTGTTCTGTTTTTCACAGATTCTGTCCTGTTTTGCCTTTCCTTCATTTTGCAAACCAAGAGCTTGCTTTTTCTTTGCAAAAACCTTTTGGCAATCTTGAGAAACAGTAGAACTTCAAGAATATCTTTATTTCCAGCAAGGTGCAATTATTTTATTAAGGGTACTAACCTCGCTAATCAGATTATGATGAGTTATGTATGAAGGGAGTTTTCAAGTGTGCGAGGGAAGATGATAAAAAGATTCAGGAGTGTCAAGCGCTCAAGCTTGGGGATGCCCCCATGCACCCCCAAGAAATATTCAAGGAGACTCAAGCGTCTAAGCTTGGGGATGCCCCCGTGCATCCCCTTCTCCATCAACATTATCAGTTCGTCTTTCGTTCCGCTATATTTTTATCACTTCATGTGTTATGTGCTATGCTTGGAGCGTCTTGCTTTTAGTTTTCTTTTTAGTTTTTTCATAACGAGTCGGAACTCAGCTTTCTTTATGTGGGAGAGAAACACGCTCCACTTCTACCTAGAACATAACATAGAATTTTCATGTCTATCTTTGATGTGTGTGTCCTTTGTCTTTTAATAGCTACTATCATGCTCTGCTCTTAGTATTCATGCTTATCTTTTCAAAGAGCTTTTGTTTAGTTGGTTGCTTGAACTCTCTTTAATTATCATGCTTATCTTATTAAGAGAGTTTGCTTCCGTTGCATTGGTTAATATGTCTATGATAAATATGCTACGTGCATAATGGCGCTTAGTAGTTCAGGTTTTCTTATGGTTAGTCTCAAATAGCTGGGGGATTCCCAATGTGTCATTGGAGTACCAACTTGATTTGTTTGCCGATGATGTGGTATGGTTTAGTAATATCTTCCTTCGAGAATTTATTTTGATTGACTTGGCATATGCTCACGCATATTTAAGACTGTAAAGAAAGTCTGTCAAGCCTTGATGATCTTTTATTTCTGAGTAGCGATATAACTACCATGCTTGATTCAATGTTGCTTTGTCGCTCTGCATGATTATGACCATCATTGCTCTCTTAGTTGGTCGCTCCCAGTCTTTTGCTAACCTCCACCTGTACTAAGCAGACTAACCTTGCAATACATAGCTCATGGGAAAGTAGTTTAAAAACTATTGTGGTAAAGAATATGTTGCCTATGTATCTTATTTCTTATAAGTTGCTTGCTGAGCGGTAACCATGTTTCTAGGGACGCCATCAACTGTCACACTTTTGTTGAATATCGTGTGAGTTGCTATGCATGTTCGTCTTGTCTGAAGTAAGGGTGATTTGCCATGGGTTGAATGAGTATGCATATTGTTAGAGAAGAACATTGGGCCGCCAACCAAAGCCATGTATCACGGTGGAAGTTTTAGCTTGGACATTAATCCTCAATCTCTTATGAGAATATGCTTATGCGTTAAAGAGGAGTCCATCATCTATTTTCTATGTTGTCCCGGTATGGATGTCCTCAAGTTGATATCTATCAAAAACGAGAAATCAAATGCGATTTATCTCCTTGGACCTTTGTACAGGTGGCATAGAGGTACCCCTTTGTGACACTTGGTTGAAACATATGTAACGCAATGATAACCCATGGAAATCCGAGCTAATTAGGACAAGGTGCGAGCACTATTGGTATTCGATGCATGAGGCTTGCAACTTATAGGATGTCTTATGCATGACACATATGAAGTACTACTACCGTTGACAAAATTGCTTCTATGTTTTCAAAATAAAAAGCTCTAGCACATAACCATTCTTTTACTTTTATGTTGAGTCTCCACCTTCTTTTAAAAGCACCAACTACTGAGAGCATGACTGTCATTCTGAGTGTAATGTGCATTGTCCCAAAGTAGCATTGTCTTTTGCATTGACTGTGATATCGTTTATTTTGAAATCATTGTATCTAGTCATCACTTAAACCTTGAAGGTGCCCCTGCATTTATGTTTTGCTTCACTAAAGGGGGCAAGCTAGATATCACTTTATCATATTTGCACATCATGTTCATTGCAAATCTATTTGATGCTTCAATGTCATGTTGTAAAACTTTCAGTCATTTGTGATTTTCTCATGAGGCAACTTAATTACTATAGAATCATTGTCTCAGTAAGCTTTTGTCATATGACTATGAATAAGTCCTATATGGTTAATAGCATGTCACCACAGAAATTATTCTTGTTATCATTTACCTACTCGAGGACGAGCAGGAATTAAGCTTGGGGATGTTGTGAAGGAAATATGCCCTAGAGGCAATAATAAAGATGTTATTTGTATTTCCTTATATCATGATAAATGTCTTTTATTCATGCTAGAATTGTATTAACCGGAAACTTAGTACATGTGTGAATACATAGACAAAACAATATGTCCCTAGTATGCCTCTACTAGACTAGCTCATTGATCAAAGATGGTTATGTTTCCTAGCCATAGACATGAGTTGTCATTTGGTCAACGGGATCACATCATTAGGAGAATGATGTGATGGACAAGACCCATCCGTTAGCATAGCACTATGATCGTTTAGTTTTACTGCTATTGCTTTCTTCATGACTTATACATGTTCCTATGACTATGAGATTATGCAACTCCCGAATACCGTAGGAACACCTTGTGTGCTATCAAACGTCACAACGTAACTGGGTGATCATAAAGATGCTCTACAGGTGTCTCCAAAAGTATTCGTGGTGTTGGCATAGATCAAGATTAGGATTTGTCACTCCGAGTGTCGGAGAGGTATCTCTGGGCCCTCTCGGTAACACACATCACAATAAGCCTTGCAAGCAAAAGACTATTGAGTTAGTCACGAGATGATGGGTTACGGAACGAGTAAAGAGACTTGCCAGTAACGAGATTGAACTAGGTATAGAGATACCGACGATCGAATCTCGGGCAAGCAACGTACCGTTGACAAAAGGAACAACGTATGTTGTTATGCGGTTTGACCGATAAAAGATCTTCGTAGAATATGTAGGAGCCAATATGAACATCCAGGTTCCGCTATTGGTTATTGACCGGAGATGAGTCTCGGTCATGTCTACATAGTTCTCGAACCCGTAGGGTCCGCACGCTTAACGTTTGATGACGATCGGTATTATGAGTTTATGGGTATTGATGTACCGAAGGTAGTTCGGAGTCCCGGATGAGATCACGGACATGACGAGGAGTCTCGGAATGTCCGAGACATAAAGATTGATATATTGGACGACTATATTCGGACACCGGAAGTGTTCCGGAAAAGTTTCGGATTTATCGGGATTGCCGGAGGGGGTTATCGGAACCCCCTACGAGAGGGGATGGTCCATAGTGGGCCTAAAGGGAAAGAGAGAGGCAGCCCATAGGGCTGGCCGGCTCCCCCACCTAGGGTTCCTAGTTGGACTAGGATTGGGGGGGGGGGCGCCACCTCTCCTATTCCTTTCCCTCTTCTTTCTTTTGGTGAATCCTACTAGGAATAGGATTGCAATCCTATTCCTAGTAGGACTCCTTCCCTAGCCGCACCAGGAGGAGTTGGCCGGCCTCCCTCCCTTGCTCCTTTATATACGGGGGCAGGGGGGCACCCAAAGACACACAAGTTGAATTGTTTTAGCCGTGTGCGGTGCCCCCCTCCAGAGAATCACACCTCGGTCATACCGTCGCGGAGCTTAGGCGAAGCCCTGCGCCGGTGAACACATCATATCCGTCACCACGCCGTCGTGCTGACGAAACTCTCCCGTGAAGCTCAACTGGATCAAGAGCTCGTGGGACGTCATCAAGCTGAACGTGTGCTGAACACGAAGGTGCCGTACGTTCGGTGCTTGATCGGTTGGATCGCGAAGAAGTTCGACAACATCAGCTGCGTCACTTGACGCTTCCGCTCCCGGTCTACGAGGGTACGTAGACACACTCTTCCCTCTCGTTGCTATACATCTGGTAGATAGATCTTGCGTGATCGTAGGAAAATTTTAAAATACTACGTTCCCCAACAGTGGCATCATGAGCCAGGTCTATGCGTAGATGATATGCACGAGTAGAACACAATGAGTTGTGGGCGATACTAGTCATACTGCTTACCAGCATGTCATACTTTGCTTCGGCGGTATTGTGAGATGAAGCGGCCCGGACCGACATTACGCGTACGCTTACGCGAGACTGGTTTCACCGTTACGAGCACTCGTTGCTTAAAGGTGACTGGCGGGTGTCTGTCTCTCTCACTTTAGCTGAATCAAGTGTGGCTACGCCCGGTCCTTGTGAAGGTTAAAACAACACATACTTGACGAAACATCGTTGTGGTTTTGTATGCGTAGGTAAGAACGGTTCTTGCTAAAGCCCGTAGCAGCCACGTAAAACTTGCAACAACAAAGTAGAGGACGTCTAACTTGTTTTTGCAGGGCATGTTGTGATGTGATATGGTCAAGACATGATGAGTTATATGTTTTTGTATGAGATGATCATGTTTTGTAAAGTTGTCGGCAACTGGCAGGAGCCATATGGTTGTCGCTTTATTGTATAAAATGCAATCGCCATGTAATTGCTTTACTTTATCACTAAGCGGTAGCGATAGTTGAAGAACCAATAGTTGGCGAGACGACAATGATGCTACGATGGAGATCAAGGTGTCGCGCCGGTGACGAAGGTGATCATGACGGTGCTTTGGAGATAGAGATCAAAAGCACAAGATGATGATGGCCATATCAAGTCACATATTTTGATTGCATGTGATGTTTATCTTATTATGCTTCTTATTTTGCTTAGAACGACGGTAGCATTATAAGATGATCCCTTACTAAATTTCAAGGTATAAGTGTTCTCCCTGAGTATGCACCGTTGCAAAAGTTCGTCGTGCCGAGACACCACGTGATGATCGGGTGTGATAAGCTCTACGTTCAAATACAACGGGTGTAAGCCAGTTTTGCACACGCAGAATACTCGGGTTAAACTTGACGAGCCTAGCATATACAGATATGGCCTCGGAACACTGGAGACCGAAAGGTCGAGCGTGAATCATATAGTAGATATGATCAACATAAGATGTTCACCATTGAAACTACTCCATCTCACGTGATGATCGGACATGGTTTAGTTGATTTGGATCACGTGATCATTTAGATGACCGGAGGGATGTCTATCTAAGTGGGAGTTCTTTAAATTTAATATGATTAAATTGAACTTTAATTTATCATGAACTTAGTCCTGGTAGTATTAGCATATCTATGTTGTAGATCAATAGCTCGCGATGTAGCTCCCCGTTTATTTTATATGTTCCTAGAGAAATATAAGTTGAAAGATGTTAGTAGCA
This sequence comes from Secale cereale, assembly GCA_902687465.1. Classification (NCBI taxonomy): domain Eukaryota; kingdom Viridiplantae; phylum Streptophyta; class Magnoliopsida; order Poales; family Poaceae; genus Secale; species Secale cereale. Next base: position 607,834,569 of record LR738713.1, on the reverse strand, counting down.
ATGATGCGGAATTGTTCCGTGATCTGAGGATTATCCTCATTGCCGCACAGAAGAATTATGTCCTTGATGCATCGCTAGGTGACAGACCTATTGCAGGAGCAGATGTAGACGTTATGAACGTTTTGACAAAAGCTCGGTATGATGACTACTTGATAGTTTAAGTGCACCATGCTTTACAGCTTAGAACCGGGACTTCAAAAACGTTTTGAACGCCATGGAGCATATAAGATGTTCCAAGAGTTGAAATTAGTATTTCATACTCATGCCCGTGTCGAGAGGTATAAGACCTCTGACAGTACTTTGCCTACAAGATGGAGGAGAATAGCTCAACCAGTGAGCATGTGCTCAGATTGTCTGGGTACTACAATTACTTGAATCAAGTGGGAGTTAATCTTACAGATAAGATAGTAATTGACAAAGTTCTCTAGTCACTATCACCAAGTTAGTAGAACTTCGTGATGAACTATAATATGCAAGGGATGACGAAAGTAATTCCCGAGCTCTTCGCGATGCTGAAATCAGCGAAGGTAGAAATCAAGAAAGAACATCAAGTGTTGTTGGTAAACAAGACCACTTGTTTCAAGTAAAGGGCAAAGGGATAGAAGGGGAACTTCAAGAAGAATGACAAGCAAGTTGTCACTCCCGTGAAGAAACCCAAAGCTAAAACTCAAACCTGAAACTAAGTGCTTCTACTGCAAAGGAAATGGTCACTGGAAGTGGAACTGCCCTAGATATTTGGCGGATAAGAAGGATGGCAAAGTGAACAAAGGTATATTTGATATACAGATTATTGATGTGTATTTTACTAGTGTTCATAGCAACCCCTCGGTATTTGATACTGGTTCAATTGCTAAAGAGTAGTAACTCGAAATGGGAATTGCATAATGAACAGAAACTAGTTAAAGGATGAAGTGACGATGTGTATTGGAAGTAGTTCCAAGATTGATATGATCATCATCGCACACTCCCTATACTTTCGGGATTAGTGTAAAACCTAAATAAATGTTATTTGGCATTTGCGTTGAGCATGAATATGATTTGATCATATTTGTTGCAATACGGTTATTCATTTAAAGTCACAGAATAATTGTTATTCTGTTTACATGAATAAAACCTTTGATGGTCATACACCCAATGAAAATAGTTTGTTGGATCTCGATCGTGTGATACACATATTCATAATATTGAAGCCAAAAGATGCAAGGTTAATAATGATAGTGCAACTTATTTGTGGCACTGCCGTTTAGGTCATATTGGTGTAAAGCGCATGAAGAAACTCCATAGTGATGGATTTTTGGAATCACTTGATTATGAATCACTTGGTGCTTGCGAACCATGCCTCATGGGCAAGATGACTAAAACTCTGTTCTCCGGAACAATGGAGCGAGCAACAGATTTGTTGGAGATCATACATACAGATGTATATGGACCAATGAGTGTTGAAGCTCGCGGCAGGTATCGTTATTTTCTGACCTTCACTGATGATTTGAGCAGATATGGGTATATCTACTTAATGAAGCACAAGTCTGAAACATTTGAAAAGCTCAAATAATTTCAGAGTGAAGTGGAGAATCATCGTAACAAGAAAATAAGAGTTTCTACGATATGATCGTAGAGGTAAAATATTTGAGTTAGCGAGTTTGGCCTTCAGTAAAAACAATGTGAAATAGTTTCACTACTCACGCCACCTGGAACACCACAGTGTAATGGTGTGTCCAAACGTCATAACCGTACTTTATTAGATATGGTGCGATCGATGATGTCTCTTACCGATCTACCACTATCGCTTTTGGGGTTATGCATTAGAGACAGCTACATCCACGTTAAATAGGGCACCATCTAAATCCGTGGAGATGACACCGTATGAACTATGGTTTGACGAGAAACTTAAGCTGCCATTTCTTTAAGTTTGGGACTGCGATGCTTATGTGAAAAAGTTTCAACATGATAAGCTCGAACCCAAATCGGAGAAGTAAATCTTCATAGGATACCCAAAAGAAACTGTTGGGTACACCTTCTATCACAGATCCGAAGGCAAGGTCTTTATTGCTAAGAGTGGATCCTTTCTAGAGAAGGAGTTTCTCTCGAAAGAAGTGAGTGGGAGGAAAGTAGAACTTGATGAGGTAATTGTACCTTCTCCCGGATTGGAAAGTAGTACATCACAGGAAATTGTTCCAGTGATTCCTACACCAATTAGTGAGGAAGTTAATGATAATGATCATGAAACTTCGGATCAAGTTTCTGCTGAACGTCGTAGATCAACCAGAGTACGTTCCGCACCAGAGTGGTACGGCAACCCAGTTCTGGAAATCATGTTACTAGACCATGATGAACCTACGAACTATGAGGAAGCGATGATGAGCCCAGATTCCGCAAAATGGCTTGAAGCCATGAAATTTGAGATGGGATCCATGTATGAGAACAAAGTTTGGACTTTGGTTGACTTGCCCGATGATCGGCAAGCCATCGAAAATAAATGGATCTTCAAGAGGAAGACCGACGCAGACGGTAATATTACTGTTTACAAAGCTCGACTTGTTGCGAAAGGTTTTCGACAAGTTCAAGGAGTTGACTACGATGAGACTTTCTCACCTGTAGCGATGCTTAAGTTTGTCCGAATCATGTTAGCAATTGCCGCATTCTATGATTATGAAATCTGGCAAATGGATGTCAAAACTGCATTCCTAAATGGATATCTCAAAGAAGAGTTGTATATGATGCAACCAGAAGGTTTTGTCGATCCAAAAGGTGCTGACAAAGTATGCAAGCTCCAGCGATCCATCTATGGACTGGTGCAAGCATCTCGGAGTTGGAATATACGCTTTGATAAGTTGATCAAAGCATATAGATTTATACAGACTTGCGGTGAAGCCTGTATTTACAAGAAGTGAGTGGGAGCACTACAACCTTTCTGATAAGTATATGTGAATGACATATTGTCCATCGGAAATGATGTAGAATTTTCTGGAAAGCATAAAGGAGTGTTTGAAAGGAGTTTTTCAAAGAATGACCTTGGTAAAGCTGCTTACATATTGGGCATCAAGATCTATAGAGATAGATCAAGACGCTTGATAAGACTTTCGATGAGTACATACCTTGATAAGATTTTGAAGTAGTTCAAAATGGATCAGTCAAAGAAGGAGTTCTTGCCTGACATGTAAGGTGTGAAGTTGAGTAAGACTCAAAGCCAGACCACGGCAAAAAAAAATATAGAGAGAATGAAAGTCATTCCCTATGCCTCAGCCATAGGTTCTATAAAGTATGCCATGCTGTGTACAAAACACGTTGTGTACCTTGCCATGAGTTTGACAGGGAGGTACAATAGTGATCCAGGAGTAGATCACTGTACAGCGGTCAAAATTATCCTTAGTAATTGGATGACTAAGGAAATATTTCTCGATTATGGAGGTGATAAAGAGTTCGTCGTAAAGGGTTACGCCGATGCAAGCTTTGACACTAAATCCAGATGACTCTAAGTATCAATCTGGATGCGTATTGAAAGTGGGAGCAATTAGCTAGCGTAGCTCCATGCAGAGCATTGTAGACATAGAAATTTGCGAAATACATACGGATCTGAATGTGACAGACCCGTTGACTAAACTTCTCTCACAAGCAAAACATGATCACACCTTATTACTCTTGGGTATTAATCACATAGCGATGTGAACTAGATTATTGACTCTAGTAAACCCTTTGGGTGTTGGTCACATGGTGATGTGAACTATGGGTGTTATTCACATAACGATGTGAACTATCAATATTAAATCACATGGCGATGTGAGCTAGATTATTGACTCTAGTTCAAGTGGGAGACTGAAGGAAATATGCCCTAGAGGCAATAATAAAGATGTTATTTGTATTTCCTTATATCATGATAAATGTCTTTTATTCATGCTAGAATTGTATTAACCGGAAACTTAGTACATGTGTGAATACATAGACAAAACAATATGTCCCTAGTATGCCTCTACTAGACTAGCTCATTGATCAAAGATGGTTATGTTTCCTAGCCATAGACATGAGTTGTCATTTGGTCAACGGGATCACATCATTAGGAGAATGATGTGATGGACAAGACCCATCCGTTAGCATAGCACTATGATCGTTTAGTTTTACTGCTATTGCTTTCTTCATGACTTATACATGTTCATATGACTATGAGATTATGCAACTCCCGAATACCGTAGGAACACCTTGTGTGCTATCAAACGTCACAACGTAACTGGGTGATCATAAAGATGCTCTACAGGTGTCTCCGAAAGTATTCGTGGTGTTGGCATAGATCAAGATTAGGATTTGTCACTCCGAGTGTCGGAGAGGTATCTCTGGGCCCTCTCGGTAACAGACATCACAATAAGCCTTGCAAGCAAAAGACTATTGAGTTAGTCACGAGATGATGGGTTACGGAACGAGTAAAGAGACTTGCTAGTAACGAGATTGAACTAGGTATAGAGATACCGACGATCGAATCTCGGGCAAGCAACATACCGTTGACAAAAGGAACAACGTATGTTGTTATGCGGTTTGACCGATAAAAGATCTTCGTAGAATATGTAGGAGCCAATATGAACATCCAGGTTCCGCTATTGGTTATTGACCGGAGATGAGTCTCGGTCATGTCTACATAGTTCTCGAACCCGTAGGGTCCGCACGCTTAACGTTTGATGACGATCGGTATTATGAGTTTATGGGTATTGATGTACCGAAGGTAGTTCGGAGTCCCGGATGAGATCACGGACATGACGAGGAGTCTCGGAATGTCCGAGACATAAAGATTGATATATTGGACGACTATATTCGGACACCGGAAGTGTTCCGGAAAAGTTTCAGATTTATCGGGATTGCCGGAGGGGGTTACCGGAACCCCCTACGAGAGGGGATGGTCCATAGTGGGCCTAAATGGAAAGAGAGAGGCAGCCCATAGGGCTGGCCGGCGCCCCCACCTAGGGTTCCTAGTTGGACTAGGATTGGGGGGGGGGGGCACCACCTCTCCTATTCCTTCCCCTCTTCTTTCTTTTGGTGAATCCTACTAGGAATAGGATTGCAATCCTATTCCTAGTAGGACTCCTTCCCTAGCCGCACCAGGAGGAGTTGGCCGGCCTCCCTCCCTTGATCCTTTATATACGGGGGCAGGGGGGCACCCAAAGACACACAAGTTGAATTGTTTTAGCCGTGTGCGGTGCCCCCCTCCACAGAATCACACCTCGGTCATACCGTCGCGGAGCTTAGGCGAAGCCCTGCGCCGGTGAACACATCATATCCGTCACCACGCCGTCGTGCTGACGAAACTCTCCCGTGAAGCTCAACTGGATGAAGAGCTCGTGGGACGTCATCAAGCTGAACGTGTGCTGAACACGGAGGTGCCGTACGTTCGGTGCTTGATCGGTTGGATCGCGAAGAAGTTCGACAACATCAGCCGCGTCACTTGACGCTTCCGCTCTCGGTCTACGAGGGTACGTAGACACACTCTTCCCTCTCGTTGCTATACATCTGGTAGATAGATCTTGCGTGATCGTAGGAAAATTTTAAAATACTACGTTCCCCAACATGTTGATACGTCCAAAACGTATCTATAATTTCTGCTTGCTCCATGCCACTTTTGGGTGATATTGCTATGATATTCATACACTTCCATACACTTTTGATCATATTTGGACTAACCTACTAATCCAGTGCACCCCGGTGCCAGTTTCTGTTTTCGGCTGTTTTTGTATTTCAGGTTCTCACGTTACGAGAACTGCCAGGAAAAATCCAGAAAAATTACATAAAAAATCAGCGTTCCAGAACCTACCTTGCGCCCGAAGGACAGCCGGGGGGGGGGCACCAGGGCTCCAGGCGCCATGGCGGCGCGCCCCCCCTCCTGGGCCGCGCCAGGGGGGGCGCCTGGGCCCCCCGAGCCCCGTCTGGTGCCCTCCTTCGGCATATATTTAGAGCGTCCTTCGAAACCCTCGGGACGGGAACTCTTTTTCGCGATCTCATCTCTGTTCCGCCGCCGCCGCCGCTTCCAAGATCGGGAGCACCAGGAGAACTCTTCCCGGCACCCTGCCGGAGGGGAGGATCACCATCGGGAGCCTCTCCACCACCATGGACGCCTCCCGGATGAGTTGTGAGTAGTCTCCCTTGGACCATGAGTCCATGACCAGTAGCTATGTGATGTTCTCCTCCCGTTCTTGTGCTTCACTAATTAGTCCTCGTGAGCTGCCCTACATGATCGAGGCACATATGTAATCCTTATGCTGTTGCTATGATGAGTTTGCTGGGATCCGATGGATTATGATATTATGTTCAGATTGTTCTTGAGTAATATATTTGATCTACCTCTTTTATATTTATGTTCATAAGTAATTCTTGCATGTTCTCCGTTGTTATTTATTGCTTTGGCCAAGTAATACGTAGTGACTCCAAGAGGGAACGTTATGCTCGATTGTGGGTTCATGCCCCTCGATGACTAGCTTGAGTGACAGAAACATGAGTCTAGGGGATGTGCTGTTGCCACAAGGGGGAAAACAACGGTGCTTGTGCCCGCGGGTGCAAGAATTGTTTACTTTACGCAAAGTTCTTTTAATGCAGTTGTCTGTTGCTTTGAGTTTACACTATGGGTGGGGCTCGCAACTTAATACCAGCGAGATGTTCTGGATAGATATCTCAAGGTGGATGATTAGTAGTAGATATAGATGGATTTCGGTCTACTTACTTTGGCGTACCGCCCATGCTTTGAACCTCAACCTTTCTTGCAATGTAGTCAGCATTGGTTTGCGTTCGTGGTCCTGTCAATTGCCCAGCTGTAATTCGTTTACCTCACATAGCTGTTTTATCGTCTTTTGGGAGAGAGACATCACTAGTGAACATCATGAGACTCCGGTCCATATTACCATCATTGATCACATCCGCTATTTACTTTTCGCTTTTACTTACTATTGCAAACATTATCTATCACTACTATCATTTGCGTTTAATCCTTTGTGAACTACAAGGCCGGAGGGACTGACAACCTCTCTGTACTCGTTGGGAGCAAAGTTATTTGTATCTGTGTGCAGGTCCACGTTGATTGCTAATCCGCGCCGTTAGCAGTTGACACCTACTTGTCGAACCTAGGAGTCTCTGGATCGTTGCTTGCGGGAAGACGCCCCACACCTGTGGTGGTTGCTCCTCCCCCTACTGAAATTGTGCCCTATAAAATACCAGCTGGTATTATCGATTATGTTTTGGCTAATCGTTATGCAGGAGACAAACATCCCGGTGAACACTTGCTATATCTGTCACAACTTTGTTCATTACTTAAGCTTGCAGGTGTATCAAAGGAGTTTGTCATGAGGAAATTATTTGCCTTGTCACTGAAAGGAAAAGCATTGGAATGGTATAGGCTACTAGATGACTCTCACCTGCTGGATTGGGAAGAGATCCAGTCTCTCTTTTACTCCAAGTTTTATCCTCTTCATGAAGTCCATGAGAATAGGAATTATGTTTATAATTTCTATCCTCATGACGGAGAGAGCATAGCTCAATCTTGGGGGAGACTGAAAACGTTAATGCTAAAATGTCCTAACCATGGGCTCCCCAAAGATATGATTATTACTAATTTCTATGCGAGGCTTTCTCGACAGGATAAAGATTTGCTCGACGCTTCCTCTATGGGTTCTTTCACAAAAAAAAAGATTGATGCTAAATGGGAACTCCTTGAAAGAATTCAACGCAACACTGAAGATTGGGAGATCGACAAAGGTAAAGAGTCAGGTATAATTTATGAGTATGATTGCATTAAGTCCTTTGTTGAAACTACAAGTTTTAATAAGTTTAGTGCTAAGTTTGGGCTTGATTCTCAACTCCTTGTTGATTTCCTCAAATCTTTTGCTTCACATCTTAATATGCCTAAGGAGGATTGGAACAAGCATCATAAGCATGTTAATTTTTGTGGAGTGGATAGACCTTGTGAAAGGCCTATGATTGAAGAAGAGAAGTATTGTAAGCAACATAAGCATGAAAGAACAATCACTTGGGTCAGAGATTTAAATGAAATTGCTAGAGAATTGTGTGACCTTTATCCTTTTACTTGTGAACTTTGCCGTATAGAGGGTCACTTTAATTTTCAATGCATGAACTTTCAAAACATAACTGTTAACCGGTTGTGTGATAACATGATCACCTCCGATCTTTATGATGAGCTTATGTTATTTTTGATGTGTGAAGAGTTATCAGAAAAGACTTCTTGGCTGGATGATAATGCCATAGGAATAAAAAACACTTTGCAAAATTGCCATCTCTATTGTGTTGTTAATTGCCATGAAAATGATTACGTAAGTAAGACTAGAAAGGAGGGAACTTTACCAAAGTATAAAAATGTCTCTTATATTTATGCTAATAAAAAGGAGAGTTTCTCCCAAGTTTCCCCTATTGTTTCTAATGATAAACCAGGATATGTGGAGAAGCTTCATCTCCAACCACTCCCTCCTAAGGTGAAGAAGAAGAAAAAGAAGAGGAGGAGGAAGAGGAGCAAGAAGGAAGAAGAATGGGTATCAACCTGGCCTGAGCATATTCCTCCCATCAACTTTTATCTTAACGATTGTAAATTTAAAGAAGAAGGTGAAGTTTATTGCCTTAATTATCATCTTGATGATACGTCCGTAGGTACTATTGAAGATGATTTTGATTATGATATGCATGTTACTTATTGTGATTGGGAAAATGATGATAATGCTACTTATGATCTTGAAAATCTATTTGGTACCAACTCTGAAAGTGATGATATGGGAAGCTCTAAGCTTGGGGATGATAGGATTGCAAATCCTTTACCCACTAATGATGTGATAATTGATAATTATTTTGCTAATAAGAATAAAGACAACATGTTTACAAATATAGTTGCTAGCAATGATAATGCTCTTCTCTACCATGATGATGTTATAACTCCAATCTATAGTGATTATAAAGGTACCTATGACATAAGGAGAAATTATCCTTATGAAACTTGTCATAATCATGGAGGGAATTACTCCCTTGTTGAACACCATCTTCCTAATACACAATTAATCTATAGTGTTCAAGTTGTTTATGATAGTCCTACTCCCACTATTACCAATGAGAAAGATTATGCTTATGTGGAGAGTAAGAGTACCTTTTTGCATGTGGATCATGGTAACAATGCTTTATGTGATGCTTATATTGTTGAGTTCATTCATGATGCCACTGAAATTTATAATGAGAGAGGGAAACTTGGTTCTAAATATCTTAATAATAAGAAGTTTCCTCTCTTTATGGTGAATATTTTGAAGTTGGACTTGTTTTGTCTTCCTATGCTTATTGCTTTGTGCAATGAATTATTCTATTCCAATATTCCTATGCATAGGAAGCATGTTAGGCTTAAATGTGTTTGGTATTTGCTTCTTGATGCTCTCTTTTGTTATTCAACTCTTATTCCTACGAGAGCATCATTAAAGTCTTATGCCTAGCTTAAAGGCATAAAAGAAAGCGCTTTTGGGAGGCAGCCCACATGAATAAAATTTTTTTTGCTTTTGTTGTGTCTTGATGTTGTTACTACAGTAGCATCATCATTGTATCTTTACTTTTCAACTTTGTGCCAAGTGTAGCCTCTGATTGCAAGAAAGTTCAAAAGTTGTGACGTGCTGTCCAGGAAACAGATTCTGTCCTTGGATAGAAAAATTCGTATAAAATCACCATATCATCTTTTTGGTCTGAATTTTTTTCGACAGCGTGCTCTATATAATTGTCTTTCGTGCGTCTGTTCTGAGTTTTTTGATTACAGTTGCAGTAGTGCCCCGAACAAATCATTTACTACCTGCTGTTCTGTTTTTCACAGATTATGTCCTGTTTTGCCTTTCCTTCATTTTGCAAACCTAGAGCTTGCTTTTTCTTTGCAAAAACCTTTTGGCAATCTTGAGAAACAGTAGACCTTAAAGAATATCCTTATTTCCAGCAAGGAACAATTATTTTATTATGGGTACTAACCTCGCTAATCAGATTATGATGAGTTATGTATGAAGGGAATTTTCAAGTGTGCGAGGGAAGATGATAAAAAGATTCAGGAGTGTCAAACGCTCAAGCTTGGGGATGCCCCCATGCACCCCCAAGAAATATTCAAGGAGACTCAAGCGTCTAAGCTTGGGGATGCCCCCGTGCATCGGGGGCATCCCCTTCTCCATCAACATTATCAGTTCGTCCTTCGTTCCACTATATTTTAATCACTTCATGTGTTATGTGCTATGCTTGGAGCGTCTTGTTTTAGTTTTTCTTTTAGTTCTCTTTAGCTTTTCATAACGAGTTGGAACTCAGCTTTCTTTATGTGGGAGAGAAACACGCTCCACTTCTACCTAGAACATAACATAGAATTTGCATGTCTATCTTTGCTGTGTGTGTTCTTTGTCTTTTAATAGCTACTATCATGCTTAGCTCTTAACTTTCATGCTTATCTTTTTAAAGAGCTTTTGTTTAGTTGGTTGCTTGAACTCTCTTTAGTTATCATGTTTATCTTATTAAGAGAGTTTGCTTCCGTTGCATTGGTTGATATGTCTATGATAAAGATGCTATGTGCATAATGGCGCTTAGTAGTTCATGTTTTCTTATGGTTAGTCTCAAATAGTTGGGGGGTTCCCAATGTGTTATTGGAGTACCAACATGATTTGTTTGCCTATGATGTGGTATGGTTTAGTAATATATTCCTTCAAAGAATTTATTTTGATTGACTTGGCGTATGCTCACGCATATTTAAGACTGTAAAGAAAGTCTGTCAAGCCTTGATGATCTTTTGTTTCTGAGTAGCGATATAACTTCCATGCCTGATTCAATGTTGCTTTGTCGCTCTGCATGATTATGACCGTCATTGCTCTCTTAGTTGGTCGCTCCCAGTCTTTTGCTAACCTTCGCCTGTACTAAGCGGACTGACTGCTTGTGCATCCACATCCTTTTAATCCAGTTATGCCATATGAGTCCACCATATCTTCCTACATGGTATTTACCTGCCATTCCTAACGGAGACTTGCATGTACCATCTCGAAATTATTCAAAGAAAAAGCATTCCTATTTTGTGCCTCTGTTTTAAGTTCATGAGGAAGTAGTAGTTAATTCATGATCTTTTTAAGTTGGACAAGCTTCACCCCGGGATTGCATGTATAATGTGCAAACCCATAATACGAGAAGGAACTGGCATTGAGTGCGCCCGGCTCAAAAAGATAATATAACAAACAAACCCTCCTTCACGCTTTGTTCATGAGTAATCAGAAAACTTTGGCAGTGATAAACAAAGGAGATTAAGAGGATGTGATCGTCCTCATTCGGGAGCCGTTCCTCGAAACTTGTCCATCTCGAAAAGTGATTGAGTTGTCTGCTAGCATTCGTTGACGAAACATGCATGATCTAAAATAAATTATTACATCTGTTTTAAAGCCAAGAGCTCTGGTACATGTTTTGTCTTTGTTTCCGACTACGGGTTTTCAACCTTGCCAACAAAAGCCACGGTTCGAGAGTCTCCACCTTCTTTTAAAAGCACCAACTACTGAGAGCATGTTTGTCACTCTGAGTGTAATGTGCATTGTCCCAAAGTAGCATTGTCTTTTGCATGATTGTGATATCGTTTATTTTGAAATCATTGTATCTAGTCATCACTTAAACCTTGGAGGTGCCCCTGCATTTATGTTTTGCTTCACTAAAGGGGGCAAGCTAGATATCACTTTATCATATTTGCACATCATGTTCATTACAAATCTATTTGATGTTTCAATATCATATTGTAAAACTTTCAGTTCTTTGTGATTTTCTCATGAGGCAACTTAATTACTATAGATTCATTGTCCCAGTAAGATTTTGTCATATGACTATGAAAAAGTCCTATATGGTTAATAGCATGTCACCACAGAAATTATTCTTGTTATCATTTACCTACTCGAGGACGAGCAGGAATTAAGCTTGGGGATGTTGATACGTCCAAAACGTATCTATAATTTCTGCTTGCTCCATGCCTCTTTTGGGTGATATTGCTATGTTATTTATACACTTCCATACACTTTTGATCATATTTGGACTAACCTATTAACTCAGTGCACCCCAGTGCCAGTTTCTGTTTTCGGATGTTTTTGTATTTCAGGTTTTCACAATACGAGAACTGCCAGAAAAAATCCAGAAAAATTATATAAAAAAATCAGCATTTCGGAAGCTTCCATGCGGCCAAAGTAGGGCCGGAGGGGACCCACAGGGGCTCCAGGCGGCCTGCCCACGCGGCCCCCCTGGCCGCGCCGGGGGGGCGCCTGGGCACCCCTGACCCCCTCTGATGCCCCCTTTGGCATATATTTACACCGTGTCGCGGAAACCCTGATTCCAGACCCCTTTTCTCCAGACACGATTCCGATCTCCGCCGCCATCGCCATCAAGCTTCGGGGGACCAGAATTCCTGCGCCGGCACCCTGCCGGGACGGGGAAGTGCCCCCGGATTCATCTCCATCGACCAAGGTGACAGCGGTCTATTGGACATGGATTAGAACAATATTTTCATGAGTGATTTCCTCTCTTGTGTGTTGATTGAAGATTGAGAGTCTCTTGGTGCTTGTCTTTGACTATCCTTTAGATATGTTGTGGTGATTGTGGGACTCTCTTTGGATGGCCGCGGTGACATTGGGAAATCCTTAGATTGAGAACTACGAACTTTGAGGTGTGCTTTTGTAGCCCTACATAATTCTCGTCCTCTCTTGACCACGAAGGAATGACCTCCGAGTGCGTCCCCTTTGCATGTTTTATGGGAAATATCATGTGATTCGATTATGCTAATGTTGTTGGGAGTTGCCACTAGTGAAAGTATGAAGCCTAGGCCTTGTTTCCACCATTGCAATACCATTTGTGCTCACGTTTACCACTTGTTTGCTTGCTGCACTTTTTATTACAGAATTATATTACTTTGCTTTGCCACTCCTATCATCCATATTTTACCATCTCTTCGCCGAACTAGTGCACCTATACAACTCCTAGTTGTATTAGGTGTGTTGGGGACACAAGAGACTTCTTGTATCTTAGTTGCAGGGTTGCTTGAGAGAGACCATCTTCAACCTCTACTTCCCTGAGTTCGATAAACCTTAGGTCATCCACTTGAGGGAAATTGCTGCTGTCCTACAAACCTCTGCGCTTGGAGGCCCAACATAGTCTACAAGAGTAGAAGCGTGTGTAGACATCAGCATCCCCAAGCTTAGACGCTTGAGTCTTCTTGAATATTTCTTGGGGGTGCATGGGGGCATCCCCAAGCTTGAGCGTTTGACCCTCCTGAATCTTTTTATCATCTTCCCTCGCACACTTGAAAACTCCCTTCATACATAACTCATCATAATCTGATTTGCGAGGTTAGTACCCATAATAAAATATTTTTTCCTTGCTGGAAATAAGGATAATCTTGAAGATCTACTGTTTCTCAAGATTGCCAAAAAGTTTTTGCAAAGAAAAAGCAAGCTCAAGGTTTACAAAATGAGGAAAAGGCAAAACAGGACATAATCTATGAAAAACAGACCAGCAGGTAGTAAATAATTTTTTCGAGGCACTTCTGCAACTCAAATCAAAAAACTCAGAACAGACGCCCAAAAGCCAATTGTATAGAGCACGCTATCGAAACAATTCAGACCAAAAAGATGATCTGGTGATTTTATACGAATTTTTCTGTCCAAGGACAGAATCTGTTTCCTGGACAGCACGTCACAACTTTTAAACTTTGTTGCAATCAGAGGCTAAACTTGGCACAAAGCTGAAAAATAAAGATACAATGATGTTGCTACAGTAGTAACAAACATCAAGACCACTAAAAACTGAAAGAAAAAACTGAAAGCAAAGATAACAAGGGTTGTCTCCCTAGAGCTCTTTCTTTATAGCCATAAAGATAGGCTTACGACTTTAATGATGCTCTCATAGGAGTAAGGGTTGAAGAATAAAAGAGAGCATCAAGAAGCAAATACCAAACACATTTAAGCCTAACATGCTTCCTATGCATAGGAATATTGCAATAGAATAATTCATTGAAGCACAAAGCAATAAGCATAGGAAGACAAAACAAGTGCAGCTTCAAAACCTTCAACATAAAGAGAGGGAACTTGATATTATTGAAATATCTATAAGCATATGTTCCCTTCTCATAATAATTTTCAGTGGGATCACGAATAAACTCAACAATATAAGCATCACATAAAGCATTGTTACCATGATCCACATGCAAAAAGGTACTCTTACTCTCCACATAAGCATAATCTTTCTCATTGGTAATAGTGGGGGTAGGACTATCATAAACAACTTGAACACTATAGATTAATTGTGTATTAGGAAGATGGTGTTCAACAAGGGAGTAATTCCCTCCATGATTATGACAAGTTTCATAAGGATAATTTCTCCTTATGTCATAGGTACCTTTATAATCACTATAGATTGGAGTTATAACATCATCATAGTAGAGAAGAGCATTATCATTGCTAGCAACTATATTTGTAAACATGTTGTCTTTATTCTTACTAGCAAAAGAATTATCAATTATCACATCACTAGTGGGTAAAGGATTTGCAATCCTATCATCCCCAAGCTTAGAGCTTTCCATATCATCACTTTCAGAGTTGGTACCAAAAAGATTTTCAAGATCATAAGTGGCATTATCATCATTTTCCCAATCACAATAAGTAACATGCATATCATAATCAAAATCATCTTCAATAGTACCTACGGACGTATCATCAAGATGATAATTAAGGCAATAAACTTCACCTTCTTCTTTAAACTTACAACCGTTAGGATAAAAGTTGATGGGAGGAATATGCTCAGGCCAGGTTGATACCCATTCTTCTTCCTTCTTGCTCCTCTTCCTCCTCCTCTTCTTTTTCTTCTTCTTCACCTTAGGAGGGAGTGGTTGGAGATGAAGCTTCTCCACATATCCTGGTTTATCATTAGAAACAATAGGGGAAACTTGGGAGAAACTCTCCTTTTTATTAGCAGAAATATAAGAGACATTTTCATACTTTGGTAAAGTTCCCTCCTTTCTAATCTTACTTATGTAATCATTTTCATGGCAATTAACAACACAATAGAGATGGCAATTTTGCAAAGTGTTTTTTATTCCTATGGCATTAACATCTAGCCAAGAAGTCTTTTCTGATAACTCTTCACACATCAAAAATAACATAAGCTCATCATAAGATCAGAGGTGATCATGTTATCACACAACTGGTTAACAGTTATGTTTTGAAAGTGCATGCATTAAAAATTAAAGTGACCCTCTATACAGCAAAGTTCACAAGTAAAAGGATAAAGGTCACACAATTCTCTAGAAATTTCATTTAAATCTTTGACCCAAGTGATTGTTCTTTCATGCTTATGTTGCTTACAATACTTCTCTTCTTCAATCATAGGCCTTTCACAAGGTCTATCCACTCCACAAAAATTAACATGCTTATATAAAACTTTTTCAGGAATTGGATCATGCATGTTGCAATCATCATGAACAATTTCATTTTCTTTGCAAATCTCTTTAAAAGGTTCATGATGCTTGATCCAATCCTCCTTAGGCATATTAAGATGTGAAGCAAAAGATTTGAGGAAATCAACAAGGAGTTGAGAATCAAGCCCAAACTTAGCACTAAACTTATTAAAACTTGTAGTTTCAACAAAGGACTTAATGCAATCATACTCATAAATTATACCTGACTCTTTACCTTTGTCGATCTCCCAATCTTCAGTGTTGCGTTGAATTCTTTCAAGGAGTTCTCATTTAGCATCAATCTTTTCGTTTGTGAAAGAACCCATAGAGGAAGCATCGAGCAAATCTTTATCCCGTCGAGAGAGCCTCGCATAGAAATTAGTAATAATCATATCTTTGGGGAGCCCATGGTTAGGACATTTTAGCATTAACGTTTTCAGTCTCCCCCAAGCTTGAGCTATGCTCTCTCCGTCATGAGGATAGAAATTATAATCATAATTCCTATTCTCATGGACTTCATGAAGAGGATAAAACTTGGAGTAAAAGAGAGACTGGATCTCTTCCCAATCCAGCAGGTGAGAGTCATCTAGTAGCCTATACCATTCCAATGCTTTTCCTTTTAGTGACAAGGCAAATAATTTCCTCATGACTCCATCTCTTGTCAAACCTGAAATCTTAAACAACTCACAAAGTTCTGTAAGTTTCAACAAATGAATACTAGGATTGACTGTCCCATCATAACAATCATTCCTAATTATTTCAATTATCCCAAGTGGTATTTTGAACGGGATACATTCAGTAGGTGGAGGAGACTTCTCTACCACGCGTGTGGTAAAGCGGCCTTCCCCAAGCAGCGAACTAAGATTGCGGTTTTCCATAAACATAACTAGTGAAATAAAAACAAGAAACAAAAAGATTTAATTGCAAGATCTAGAGAAAGGTACCTTCACTTACCTCACTTCCCCAGCAACGGCGCCAGAAATAGCTTGATGTCTACTACACGCTTCTATTCCTGTAGACAGTGTTGGGCCTCCAAGAGCAGAGGTTTGTAGGACAACGGCAAATTTCCCTTAAGTGAGTAACCCAAGGTTTATCGAACTCAGGGAAGTGGAGGTTGAACGTACCCCTTTCAAGCAACCCTGCAATCAAGATACAAGAAGTCTCTTGTGTCCCCAACACACCTAATACACTTGTCAGATGTATAGGTGCACTAGTTCGGCGAAGAGATGGTAAAATATGGATGATAGGAGTGGCAAAGCAAAGTAATATAAATCTGTAATAAAAAGTGCAGCAAGCAAACAAGTGGTAAACGTGAGCACAAATGGTATTGCAATGGTGGAAACAAGGCCTAGGCTTCATACTTTCACTAGTAGCAACTCCCAACAACATTAACATAATCGAATCACATGATATTTCCCATAAAACATGCAAGGGGGACGCACTCGGAGGTCATTCCTTTGTGGTCAAGAGAGGACGAGAATTATGTAGGGCTACAAAAGCACACCTCAAAGTTCATAGTTCTCAATCTATGGATTTCCCAATGTCACCGCGGCCATCCAAAGAGAGTACCACAATCACCACAATATATCTCAAGGATAGTCAAAGACAAGCACCAAGAGACTCTCAATCTTCAATCAACACACAAAAGAGGAAATCACTCATGAAAATATTCTTCTAATCCATGTCCAATAGACCGCTGTCACCTTGGTCTCGGAGATTATACTAGATAAAGACAAGTGAGTACATCAATCCAATACATAGAGGAAGGGGAAATATCATGGGATCACCCTAGATTAACATAGCCTATGATCACAACGAAGATCACATCATGGGACAGAGAATTGACCACATAGCTACTGGTAGAAACCTCAGCCCCGAGGAGGAACTACTCCCGCATCATGGAGGGAGGAAGCAACGTCGATGGAGATGAATCCGGGGGCACTTCCCCGTCCCGGCAGGGTGCCGGCACAGGAATTCTGGTCCCCCGAAACTTGGTATCTATGGCGGCGGAGATCGGAATAGCTTCTGGAGAAAAGGGTTCCGGAATCAGGGTTTCCGCGACGGGTGTTAAATATATGCCAAAGGGGGTCACCAGAGGAGGTAAGGGGGGCCCACGCGGCCTGGCGCGGCGACCAGGGGGGGGGCGCCCTCTGGGCGCCTGGATCCCCTGTGACCCCCCTCTGGCCCTACTTCTGCCGCATGGAAGCTTCCGGAGCGCTGATTTTTTATATATTTTTCCCGAAATTTTTCTGGCAATTTAAGTAATGGGAAAACCTGAAATACTAAAACAGCAGAAAACAGAAACTGGCACTGGGGTGCACTAAGTTAATAGGTTAGTCCAAATATGATCAAAAGTGTATGGAAGTGCATAAATATCATAGCAATATCACACAAAAGAGGCATGGAGCAAGCAGAAATTATAGATACGTTTTGGACGTATCACACGGCGATGCCTTCAAGAAGGTAATGACACCACAAGGTGCCACCAACGCCGGTCTTGGCATTAAAGTTGCCAAGTGCATAGAAAAACATTGCATCCAAAATCTTCAAATTACAAAAATCATGGCTAACTCATATCCGTCGTATTGTTGAGCTCTCCAATTCCATCAGAGTGTAACTCTGCACACTCGGCACTATAGTTGATCCTTGCTGAACTTGAAACAATACACTTACATATATTCTCCTAAAATTGGAGGCATAAGCACTGTCAATGAACCTCCAAATGATATTGCAGTCGATCCTTGAGGTGGATTTATGTTGCCAGTGGTAATGCCCAAGTCAAATGGTTCCTGCCGCAAATTACGTGATAGAATGACCTGCAAGCTCATGACTAGTAGCGAGGCCTTCAGGCTCGACGCTGCCCACTTCAGGCCCAAGGCCAAACCACAGCGTTTGTACTCTCTTTAATTTTTGCATGGATTAGTACTGTCTCTAAAAAACATTTAGATCTCTAAGATTCAAGTGATTTCAGAGGACCACTTATGATTCTGCTCTACATATGTTGTTTAATTCATAGCATTATAATTTATAGTCATTTTTCCTTATCAGACCATACATAAGAAACTTGTAAGGCCCATAATTAGGCGATTTCCACATCAGACAAGCGACTAACTCATATTCTAGCTATGAGCTTGCAAATCTACACGGGTTGCACTTGACAAACGAAAGATACTACATTTAAAAGAAAAGACACTACGCCAGAAGCTAAGGCTTTTTATCAGTCAGTCATACTTGATCTTGATGTCTAGAGAAGAGATCACATTACTTTCAAAACCTTCATCTCACAAAGGCCAACATTAATAGTATTTAAAGAAAGCACTGTCATAGTCATACTTACAACTCGGAAGAAGGGACCATGTGACAGTTACCTCCATCTCACAGGAGCCAATCTTAATATTCTCCTTGGTTTTACCAAACTCTTTGGGAGTAAAAGTTTTACGAACTCTCCTCACATCTTTCTCATCACTACCACGTAGTGCCTTCGCCCAAAACACAAGCTTACCTTCAGGCTGTGGAAGCTCTACGCAGACCACATGGCGTGAAAGCTCAAGCCTTCCAGTACCATCAACCGGCAATCTATCGCCTTCAAAAGCAAGCAACGGGATTTCCATGTTCTCCAAACTAGCTGTACTGGCAGTGAATAAGCCCCTGCAGCCAGGCCATAACCCATGCTTTTTGACTTTCACACTGATTGCAGCTTCCACACAGTTATGCATTCGAACGTATGTCAACTCCAATGTGCTAAGCTTGCTAGGCACGGCGCGATACGACGGGCCACCAGGAAGAGACGCAACTGCTAAATAGCTTAAATCTTTATCCTCACATTGAGTGGCGCCCTTCGCCTTCAGATCAACTTCAACATAGGTTGGATGCACATTCACCACAATTCCTCTGGTAGGTCCCGTTAGCGTAAGAAATCGATCCTGCATAACATGAAGTGTATCAAACTGGCGAATACATCAAAAATAACTTATGATGAACAAAATAAGCTAGGAGGCTTGAGCCGATCATTTGTGTTGGGCGAGCAAGTTTGTTCAAATCATCACATGCATTAAGATTGATGGAGGCAGATCTAAATTAACTGTTACATGATGCCAAAGAAACGATAACAGATACATGTCATGAACCTCTAGACCAACCAAACTTGCACGCTATTATATATCATAATTACCAAATTTAGCCGACGAACATACCAAATACTAGCTACTCCCTCCATTTTTTATACAAGACCACTATAAAAAATACATTTTACATCTATACAAAGCCACCACAGTAATCGAGACAAATATTAAAGACTTTTCCCCATACTAGTAACCCATCATTTAATTACTAGCATGCATGTAGTGGATGATAATGACATGATCACCTACTTCTTTCCTACGGCAACTCAGTTTCCTCTAAGCTGGTCATAGTGGGAGTAACTTAGCTAGTAACATAGCGCACCTCAAGATAAGTTTGCCTATGTGGCATGTAGTTAATGAGGAGAGAAATGTTTGGAGTAACATAATATGTTACCATCACATAACAGTTTTCAAGGCAAGATGAGTCTACAAGCTAATTAATACAACCACCTATGACACTACTTCTATGTTACTCTCCACTATGAAGGAGTACATGACACTAGTGTATGTTACTTCCCACTATGACTAGCCTAATGTGCATGCACCCTATTAATTAACCCGGTAGCTGAGAAAATAAATTGATTTGTGAAGCACGCTTTAATTTTTATCTTGGTAACTGTAATTTGAGTTTGTGGCCTTGTATATAAAAATGAAGGGAGTAGTATCCATGTCCATGCACAGAGTATGTGAAGCTCATCGGCGATGGTTTGAAATTTGTTGCATATATTAAATTGTGTTCTAAATCGTACACATTGTCCTATCATCATGTTAAATTTAGCTGAAAGTTAAGAAGAGACCAATAAATCCACATAATCTACGCATGGAGTAGCAAAGATTCATAATACAGTACGTACAAACCTTCTTGGTAAGGGTTTGGCAGTTATCCCTCTCACGGTGGAAGACCATGATGCGATTGTGATCCACCGCATCCCGCACGGCGATCGAACCAAAAACCTGTAATGGCCACTTCAGGGGCTTCTTTATCTTCCCGACTTCGATCGAGAAGATCTGGAGCATCTCCTGCTTGTGCGCGTAGCGGTTGTTTGGGCGGCCAAGGTCGGTGAAGCACGAGGCGGGGATGGACGCTGCATGGCAAATATACAGTGCTGTCAGTGATGATGATGATACGCTAATAGAGCATGTGTCCATTGTATGCTAGTAACAGACTAACATGAGGCAGCAAAAAAGCAAGGACTGGATCAGAGGAGGACGCTTACTGGTCTGGTCGAAGGGGCCATACTGTTGGGCGAAGAGCCAGTCCCAACTTTCGCGGTGAACACGGGCAGAGTAGGCATTTGGATCAGTGTTGGCTTCCTCGGGTACTTCCCTCGCCATCATTTCGTGGATCGACCGATTGTCGTCTCGCCTGTTCTTCTTCTCTCCGATTCTGGCCGCCTCCTCAGCCGCCTCGTCGGCCAGTTCCCCCAATCCCATCATCATCGCCATCGTCTCCTCCTCGGCCGCTTCCTCAGCGGCTTGGTCAGATTCAGATAGAGCTGCTGGTTCTTCAGACATGACAGGCTCATCCTCGTCATCATAATCGACCTTCACCACAGATGTTTCACAAGGCTCGGCACTCGACGACTCCATCTCTATATGGATTCGTCGTCGCCGCCGCAGCCTTGCCTTTTTGCACGGCATGCCCTCGGTCTCTTCTTCTCTTATTCCTCAAACTGTCAACTCACGGTAGTAGTGCAACCTACACGATCTGGCGATTACAATGAACCGGGGGTATCGTTGCTGCTTAATGCTTATACAGATGTGTGCGGCCACGACCCACAACTGAGTCTGGCTCCTACCCGGACACGGCTGACGAAGCTTACTATATATGACTCCACACGGACAACGTCTCCGTGCTGAGCAGCAACGACGCCCTCAAGCGCGCCTGCCTTAATCAATTGTTAGGTCACCTTCCGCCCGGCCTGCGATCCACGTCGACGCCACCGTCTCTATGAACCACGCCGAGGTACGAGACGTGGAGCTGTAGCACCCAGCGTCCCTTCCGACGAGTCAGAGGATGCAGCGGTACTCGGATCGCTCAGCAGACGACACAGGGCACTCGGATCACTCTTTTTTCATGGACTAGGACTCTCCCAAAGAAAAGCAGGGAAGAGTTTTTTTTTTTTTTTTTTTGTGTGGTTACCTTTGCCCTTTCGGCAAAAAAATCAAGATGCCCAGCGTGCAATGAAAATGCAGCAACCCTCTTGCTTTACACAGTGAAACCTAAAGTAGGCGGAAAAAAAAACCTAAAGCAGGGGACATGCAGTGATGGGAAGGAGATATTTTTTTGGTTGTCGGGACCGCGATGATCCAACCCCAGAAGACCCGAGCGCCCGTTGAGCCGAGGATGCGGAGTCGCCCCGTACAGATCCTTCCGTCGGCCGGGCGCTGTCCTCCCGGGAGCGACAGAGTGCAATGCGGACCGCCATTGCCTCCTTCAACCTGCACGGGATGACACCCCAGTTGACGGATTCGGACTAGTCGGAGTCAGATCCACTGGCCAAGTCCGATCATCACGTGAGATGAGGTGGTGTCAATGGTGAACATCTACATGTTGATCATATCTACTATATGACTCATGCTCGACCTTTCGATCTTCCGTGTTCCGAGGCCATGTCTGTACATGCTAGGCTCGTCAAGTCTAACCCGAGTGTTCTGCATGTGCAAAACTGGCTTGCACCCGTTGTATGCGAACGTAGAGTCTATCACACCCGATCATCACGTGGTGCTTCGAAACGACGAACCTTCGCAACGGCGCACACTCGGGGGGAACACAATTTTATCTTGAAATTTTAGTGAAGGATCATCTTATAATGCTACCGTCGTCCTAAGCAAAATAAGATGCATAAAAGGATTAACATCACATGCAAATCATAAGTGACATGATATGGCCATCAACTCGTGCTTTTGATCTCCATCTCCAAAGCACCGGCATGATCTCCATCGTCACCGGCGCCACACCATGATCCCCATCATCATGATCTCCATCATCGTGTCGCCATCGGGGTTGTCGCGCGCCCACCATGCTCTTACTACTATTGCTACCGTTTAGCGATAAAGTAAAGCATTACAAAGCGCTTAATGATTGACACGCAGGTCATACAAAATTAAAGACAACCCTATGGCTCCTGCCGGTTGCCGTATACATCGACATGCAAGTCGATATTAACTATTACAACATGATCATCTCATACATCAAATATATTTCATCATGTCATTGGCCATATCATATCACATACATACCCTGCAAAAACAAGTTAGACGTCCTCTAATTTGTTGTTGCATGTTTTACGTGGCTGCTATGGGTATCTAGCAAGAACGCTTCTTACCTACGCAAAGCCACAACGGTGATATTTAAGTTGCTTTTTAACCTTCTACAAGGACCGCCTTGTTCTGTTCCGATTCAACTAAGATAGGAGAGACAGACACCCGCCAGCCATCTTATGCAACAAAAGTCACATGTCTGTCGATGGAACCGGTCTCATGTACGTGGACATGTAAAGTTGGTCCGGGCCGCTTCATCCCATAATACCGCTGAATCAAGAAAGACTAAGGAGGGAAGCAATCTAAACATCAACGTCCACAAACCCTTTTGTGTTCTACTCGTGAAAGCATCTACGCAAGATCCTAGCTCATGATGCCACTGTTGGGGAACGTTGCATGGGAAACAAAATTTTTTCCTACGTTCACCAAGATCAATCTAAGAGATGCATCTACGAGGGGAGAGTTGGATCCACATACCCTTGTAGATCGCTAAGCGGAAGCGTTCAAGAACGCGGTTGATGGAGTCGTACTCGCCGCGATTCAGATCGCCGAAGATCCTAGCACCGAAGCAACGGTGCCTCCGCGTTCTTCACACGTACAGCTCGGGGACGTCTCCTCCTTCTTGATCCAGCAAGGGGGAAGGAGAGGTTGATGGAGACACCGGCAGCACGACGGCGTGGTGGAGATGGTGGTGGAGGATCCCAGCAGGGCTTCGCCAAGCGCTGCGGAGTTCACGAAGATGGATGTGGGAGAGGGAGGGCAGCGCCGAGGCACGAACGTGTGTGGCTGCCCTCCCTCTGCCTCTCTTTATATAGGGGGAGTAGAGGGGAGGGGGCGCCCTAGGGTTTACCCCTAGGGGCGGCGGCCAAGGGGAGGTGGGAGGGGCGGCGGCCAGGGCTGCGCCAGGGTTAGGGTTCCCCCCCCTCCCCAGGTGCCTTGCCCCCCAAGCTAGGGGGGTGCGGCAGCCCTAGGAGGGGCCAGCCCCCCTTGCGCATGAGGAGAGGGCCCAGGGGGGGCGCACAACCCTATGAGGGCTGTTGTGTCCCCCCTTTGTGGCCCATTAGGCCCGAAACTCCTTCCGGGACCCCGAAACCCCTTTCGGTCATCCGCCGTCTTCCCGATACTCCCCGGAACACTTCCGGACTCCGAAACCTTTCATCCTATATATCAATCTTCGTCTCCGGACCATTCCGGAGACCCTCGTCACGTCCGGGATCTCATCCGGGACTCCGAACAACCTTCGGTAACCATGCACTGTTCTCACTAACAACCCTAGCGTCACCGAACCTTAAGTGTGTAGACCCCGCGGGTTCGGAAACTATGCAGACATGACCGAGACACTCCCAGGTCAATAACCAATGGCGGGATCTGGATACCCATATTGGTTCCCACACGTTTCTCGATGATCTCATCGGATGAACCACGATGTCAAGGATTCAGGCAATCCCGTATACAGTTCCCTTTGTCTCGTCGGTATGTTACTTGCCCGAGATTCGATCGTCGGTATCTCTATACCTAGTTCAATCTTGTTACCGGCAAGTCTCTTTACTCGTTACCGTAATACATAATCCCGTGACTAACTACTTAGTCACTTTGAGCTCATTGAGATGACGTATTACCGAGTGGGCCCGGAGATACCTCTCCGTCACACGGAGTGACAAATCCCAGTCTCGATCCATGTCAACTCAACAGACACCTTCGGAGATACCTGTAGAGTACCTTTATAGTCACCCAGTTACGTTGCGACGTTTGGCACACACAAAGCACTCCTACGGTGTCAGTGAGTTACATGATCTCATGGTCATAGGAACTTATACTTGACATGCAGAAAACTATAGCGATAACTGATACGATCAAAAGCTATGTTTAACGTTTGGGTCTTGTCCATCACATCATTCTCCTAATGATGTGATCCCGTTATCAAATGACAACTCATGTCTATGACCTGGAAACCGCGGTCATCTTTGATCAACGAGCTAGTCCTGTAGAGGCTTACTAGGGACACAAAGTTTGTCTATTTATCCACACATGTATATGAGTTTCCAATCAATACAATTATAGCATGGATAATAAACGATTATCATGAACAAGGAAATATAATAATAACTCTTTTATTATTGCCTCTAGGGCATATTTCCAACAACAATGTCGAAAAAATCTGCAGTTTTGGGACATGAAACTTCATCAAATGTTTAAGCTTTTTGCAAAAATTCAGCTAAAAATAACATCAGGGGAGCTCTCGGCAAAAATAACAAAATCAATGCTCAAACAGTGCGCAAACTTAGAACATTGATTTTTTTTTTTTGCCGAGAGCTCCTCTGATGTTATTTTTAGATGAATTTTTGCAAAAAGCTTGAACATTTGATGAAGTTTCATGTCCCAAAACTGCAGATTTTTTCGACATTGTTTGATCATGTTTTTCTTTTTTTTTCCCAAACTCGGGTGTACCTACACCCGAGAGTAGAAAAGCTGGTCTCATAAATAAAGAGTATCAGGCTGGGAATAGTTGTACGTCATTGCTGTCATGTTAGACAAGATTGACATGGAAGCCATCTTACACTACATAATCATGAAGCTCATGAAGGCATGCAGTCATGTGTGCAAATATGGCATATCCATGGCAAATTGCTAATTTGTGAGATAGAGAGCTCTCAATCATGGGAATTAGCCAGCGGCAATGTACATGCGCAATATCCTTGGATAACTGCAATTGTATAATAATTTGGTAGCAGTTCTGTTACTTTAGGGAAAAACAAAATGATAAAACATAATTTTGTTTACTTTCTAGTGCCCTGGTGCCTTTCATCTATTACATTAAAGTTGGCAAGTGCATAGAAAATACTGCATCCAAAATCTTCAAATTACAAAAATCATGGCTAACTCTGATCCGTCATATTGTTGAACTCTCCAATTCCATCAGAGTGTAACTCTGCACACTCGACACTATAGTTGATCCTTGCTGAACTTGAAACAACACACTTACATATATTCTACTAAAATTGGAGGCATAAGCACTGTCAATGAACCTCCAAATGATATTGTAGTCGATCCTTGAGGTGGATTTATGTTGCCAGTGGTAATGCCCAAGTCAAATGGTTCCTGCCGCAAAGAACGTGATAGAATGACCTGCAAGCTCATGAATAGTAGCGAGGCCGCTTTAGGCTCGACGCTGCCCACTTCAGGCCCAAGGCCAAACCACAACGTTTATACTCTCTTTAATTTTTGCATGGATTAGTACTGTCTCTAAAAAAACATTTAGATCTCTAAGATTCAAGCGATTTCAGAGGACCACTTATGATTCTGCTCTACATATGTTGTTTAATTCATAGCATTATAATTTATAGTCATTTTTTCCTTATCAGACCATACATAAGAAACTTGTAAGACCCATAATTAGGCGATTTCCACATCAGACAAGCGACTAACTCATATTCTAGCTATGAGCTTGCAAATCTACACGGGTTGCACTTGACAAACGAAAGATACTACAGTTAAAAGAAAAGACACTATGCCAGAAGCTAAGGCTTTTTATCAGTCAGTCATACTTGATGTCTAGAGAAGATATCACATTACTTTCAAAACCTTCATCTCACAAAGGCCAACATTAATAGTATTTAAAGAAAGCACTGTCATAGTCATACTTACAACTCGGAAGAAGGGACCATGTGACAGTTACCTCCATCTCACAGGAGCCAATCTTAATATTCTCCTTGGTTTTACCAAACTCTTTGGGAGTAAAAGTTTTACGAACTCTCCTCACATCTTTCTCATCACTACCACGTAGTGCCTTCGCCCAAAACACAAGCTTACCTTCAGGCTGTGGAAGCTCTACGCAGACCACATGGCGTGAAAGCTCAAGCCTTCCAGTACCATCAACCGGCAATCTATTGCCTTCAAAAGCAAGCAACGGGATTTCGAAACTAGCTGTACTGGCAGTGAATAAACCCCTGCAGCCAGGCCATAACCCATGCTTTTTGACTTTCACACTGATTGCAGCTTCCACACAGTTATGCATTCGAACGTATGTCAACTCCAATGTGCTAAGCTTGCTAGGCACGGCGCGATACGACGGGCCACCAGGAAGAGACGCAACTGCTAAATAGCTTAAATCTTTATCCTCAGACTGAGTGGCGCCCTTCGCCTTCAGATCAACTTCAACATAGGTTGGATGCACATTCACCACAATTCCTCTGGTAGGCCCTGTTAGCGCAAGAAATCTATCCTGCATAGCATTCAGTGTATCAAACTGGCAAATACGGCAAAAATAAATAACTTACGATGAGCAAAATTAGCTAGGAGGCATGAGCCGATCATTTGTGTTGGGCAAGCAAGTTTGTTCAAATCATCACATGCATTAAGATTTATTGAGGCAGTCTAAATTAATAGTTACCTGATGCCAAAGAAACGATAACAAATACATGTCATGAACCTCTAGACCAACCAGACTTGTATGCTATTATATATCATAATAACCGAATTTAGCCGGCGAACATACCAAATACTAGCTAGTATCCATGCACAGAGTATGTGAATCTCCACGGTGATGGTTTGAAATTTGTTGCATATATTAAATTGTGTTCTAAATCGTACACATTGTCCTATCATCATGTTAAATTTAGCTGAAAAGTTAAGAAGAGACCAATAAATCCACATAATCTACGCATGGAGTAGCAAAGATTCATAATACAGTACGTACAAACCTTGTTGGTAAGGGTTTGGCAGTTATCCCTCTCACGGTGGAAGACCATGATGCGATTGCGATCCACCGCGTCCCGCACGGCGATCGAACCAAAAACCTGTAATGGCCACTTCAGGGGCTTCTTTATCTTCCCGACTTCGATCGAGAAGATCTGGAGCATCTCCTGCTTGTGCGCGTAGCGGTTGTTTGGGCGGCGAAGGTCGGTGAAGCACGAGGCCGGGATGGACGCTGCATGGCAAATATACAGTGCTGTCAGTGATGATGACACGCTAATAGAGCATGTGTCCATTGTATGCTAGTAACAGACTAACACGAGGCAGCAAAAAAGCAAGGACTGGATCAGAGGAGGACGCGTACTGGTCTGGTCGAAGGGGCCGTAGTGTTGGGCGAAGAGCCAGTCCCAACTTTCGCGGTGAACACGGGCAGAGTAGGCATTTGGATCAGTGTTGGCTTCCTCGGGTACTTCCCTCGCCATCATTTCGTGGATCGACAGATTGCCGTCTCTCCTGTTCTTCTTCTCTCCGATTCTGGCCGCCTCCTCAGCCGCCTCGTCGGCCAGCTCCCCCAATCCCATCATCATCGCCATCGTCTCCTCCTCGGCCGCTTCCTGGGCGGCTTGGTCAGATTCAGATAGAGCTGCTGGTTCTTCAGATATGACAGGCTCATCCTCATCATCATAATCGACCTTCACCACAGATGTTTCGCAAGGTTCGACAATCGGCGACTCCATCTCCATATGGATTTGTCGACGCCACCGCAGCCTTGCCTTTTTGCACGGCATGCCCTCGGTCTCTTCTTCTCTTATTCCTTAAACTGTAACTCACGGTAGTAGTGCAACCTAGAGATGTGGCGACTACAATGAACCAGGGGTATCGTTGCTGCTTAATGCTTATACAGATGTGTGCGGCCACGACCCACAACTGAGTCTGGGTCCTAACCGGACACGGCCGACGAAGCCTACTATGATTCCACACGGACAACGTCTCCCGGCCGCCTTAATGAATTGTTAGATCACCTTCCGTCCGGCCTGCGATCCGCCTCGGCGCCACCGTCTCTATGAACCACGCCGACGAGACGAGACGTGGAGCCGTAGCACCCAGGATGTAGCTTGCAGGGGTACCCGGATCGCTCGGCAGACGACCCTGGTCGTGCGCGCGGTGGCTAGGGCACAGGCAAAGGAGGGAGAGAGGAAGGAACACGATGAATCGCCCAGTGAATTCCAACGGCCCCACCGACCTGAAGACCTGAAGTTTTCCTTATCTGAAAAGTACCAGCAGTTTTTTTTTCTTTTGACGGGTAAATGACTTTACTTTATTTCTTATAGAAAATGGTCATACTATCATTTACAAGAAGAAGAGAAATAAAATGGGTAGAATTCTCCCACAGTCCAGACGATGAATATATCTAGCTAAACTATCAACAACTTGATTCGTTTCCCGGAAACAATGTTTATAGCAATTTTTTGTGAAATCCATACCCATCTGCTTACACTCTAGAACCACAGCCATATCTGCTCCAAGATAGTCATCCATTGATTGCATTGCTTCCACCGCGATCATGCAATCAGACTCAATTTCAACATTATTGCAACCAATGTTTGATGCGAGATATAGTCCGCTCCTATGGCCTGAAGCACTGCTGATTCAGCATCACAAATGTGTTGTAGAAACCAGTTTGCCGCTGCAACAAAATCACCATGGTCGCCGCGGACAACAACGCCACATGCGCCTGATAGAGTATCTTGACGGAAAGTTGCATCGACATTTATCTTGACCAAACCGTGACTAGGTTTTGCCCACATATGATCACACTTCTGAACCGACAGCTGAGAAGTCATTGACTTTATGAAATTTGTAGATAGAACTCGAATAGATATTGCCGTTTTCTTCACTGTTTGGACTGAAACACCCTTAACCATCTGTCGGCGTTGTCACCAGAGGTACCACGCCGTTACAAGGGTCAGTTCCGCCGTTGGGAGATCATTCGAAACAGCAACAGTTTTGGAAAGAATTTCAAGTGTTATCAACCTCGATCGATCTTCCAATATAGCTCTATTAATAACTTCCAGCGGACCAAGTGCATCCCATATTTCTTTGGCCCGATTGCATTGAAACAAACAATGTTGAATATCTTCGACTCCAATTGCACAAGTAGGACACTGCGGTGAATATGGGATATGCCGAGATGCTAGTACACCGTAGCAGGGAACAACCTCATGCAACACTTTCCACGCAAAGTGTTTCACTTTACCAGGGACTCGCAAGCGTTGAAGATTCTTCCACACTGGGTTTACTTTAACACTCCCAAGACCATCTGTTCGTGTGAGTTTGCTCCCAAACTGGTGTTCGAACTCCTTATGGCAAGCTGATCGGAAAAAAAAGTATCAACATTTTATACATTGAAAGACCAAATAAAATGCTTCCCTGAAAAAAGGATCCAATAAATATTGCTAGGTGTTGATTTGATAAGTACCCCTTTCAAAAATCACTTCCACCTCCCCAGGTTGCGAAAAGTGACGCGCTGCATGTCCGTCACTTGTCGCAATCTGTGATTTTTTTTCGTAGATCCTTTTATTTAAAACGATTTGTCTCGCAAATCGTGCGTTCAAATTTCGAACTGTTTTCACCTTGGATTCCTCGCGTCGAGATTTTCAAAACTAGATCCCATGTTGACAGTTTTTGACAAACTTCTTTTCCATCAAAAAAAAAAAAACCGAACCACGAACACGTTTTCTTTCTTTTAGAAAGCCGTTTTCAAGAGGCACAACCATGCCTCTCGCGGAAGCAAAATCGTGCCTCTCACGAAAGAAAAGAAAAATATGTTTTTTTTATTTTCGAGAGGCACGGTCGCGAAAGCAAAACCATGCCTCTCACTGAAGGAAAAAAAGACAAAACATGATTATTTTTTCCGTTTCGGAGAGGCATGGCTCTCACGAAAAAGAGGAAAACACGTTTTTTTTTTCGTTTCCGAGAGGTATGATTGTGCGGGAGATTTGATGATAACCCTCCAGGTCACTTAAACCCCACATGTCATACTCAGCGGCGGGGGGTATATGATCAAGGATTTGCCAACATGGGGGGTAATCGTCAATTGTCCCGAAGATAAAAAGAGCAAAGATGTTTTTCCCATTTCCGAGAGGCATGGCCGTGCCTCTCGCGGAAGCAAAATCATGCCTATTGCGGAAGCAAAACCGTGCCTCTCACGGAAGAAAAAAAAAGTGTTATTTTCTATGCCTCTCGCGAAAGCAAAACTAAGCAAAATCGCGCCTCTCGCGAAAAGATAAAAAAAAAAGGAAACATGTTTTTTGCATAATTTGTTTTGCAAACTTTTTTGGGTCCAAAAGCTAAGGTAGACTGGTGAAAAACCGAGAAGCCGAAAAAACCCTTGGAAAAAACCCATCTATAAAGCTGAAAACGTATGCGGAAAAAAAACAGAGAAAGCACCCAGACTGTGACATGTGGTGGCGGCTGAGAGCATGTAAGTGGCGCGCTGTCAACCCATCCCAAGTGACCCTTAGAAAGGTTGGGAACGATCGCTCTTTAGTTAGTTGCTCCCCCAAGGTTAGTTGCTCGCCCAAACACAATAGGGAGGCCTTCAGACTGGATGCTGCATATTTTCGGATGAGGAGGAGTTGGAGTTGCGTCTGCCGCCCATGTACCCTTTTTTTTGCGAAAAAACTTCCAATCTATCCATCTTCAATTATGGCAGTACAACGAACACAAGAAATAAAAATTACATCTAGATTCGTAGACCACCTAGCGACGACTACAAGCACTGAAGCGAGCCGAAGGCGCGTCACCGTCATCACCCCTCCATCGCCAGAGTCGGGCACACCTCGTTGTAGTAGACAGTCGGGAAGTCGTCGTGCTAAGGCCCTATAAGACCAGCACCCCAGAACAGCAACCGTCGCCGATGAAAAATAACGTAGATCGAAAGGATCCAAACCGAAGACACACGAACGTAGACGAACAACGACGAGATCCGAACAAATCCATCAAAGACAGATCTGCCGGAGACACACCTCCACACGCCCACCAACGATGCTAGACGCATCGCCGGAACGGGGACTAGGCGGGGAGACCTTTATTCCATCTTCAGGGAGCCGCCGCCGTCTCGTCTTCCTGAGCAGGACACAAACCCTAGTAAGATTGAAAAAATCGACTAAAAGCGAAGCCCTCCCGCCAGTCCATGCTAGGACCCACCGCGCCTCCATGGCCCTAAGGCCACTGGAGACGAGGCGGACCTGCGCCGGCGCCGGCGAGAGGCAGGAACCCTTGCCGCCCATGTACCCGGAGCCTGATTCATAGATCGTGGATATCTTCGACGACAACGAATGGTGTACTGTAGGTTTTGTTTATCTACGTAGTACATTGATGTTTCTTTTACATGTTTTGTACTCCCTCCGTCCCATAATGTAAGACGTTTTTTGACACTACACTAGAGTCAAAAAACGTCTTACATTATGGGACGGAGGGAGTATGATTTTAAGATTTTAACTAGACAATTTCAAAACAGCAAACATATCAAAGGCTCTAGAAGCAGCTAGCGCCCCGCCCCAACCTCCCGCGCCGCGGGCCGCTCCGGCCCCGGCGGCCATCAACCAAACCACGGCCATGAATGCCGCCCCTCCCTCCCCCCCCCTCCCCTGCGACGAGCCCTCGCTGTGGACCGACCCGGGGGAACTCGCCTCTCTCCAGCGGGCAATCATGGGTGTCGAACTCGCTGCCGGCTGGATCCTCAGATCCGGTCCCGCCGCCGCGAATCCTGGAGTCTCCGGGCTCGCCGCCGCGGATCCTGACGCACGCCGAGCTAGACAGCGCCGCTGCTCCCTCCGGCCCTGCGGATTTGGTACGGCCTCTCGCCCCGCGCCTTAAATCCATCGTCGTCGCCCCATCCCCAGCTATCCCCGTTGCCGTTTCGGGCATGGACGGCGCCTGGATTGAAGTTACTCACCAGAAAAACCGGCGCCCCTCCTTTGACACGGCGGACTCAGGCGTGCGACCTGCTGAGCGCCGGCCGGACCTGCGCATGCGCTTCAATGCTGCCTCTGCGCGCGAGGCCTTCTTAAGCCGATTTCGCGGCCGTTGTTTTCGCTGCCTCAGCAAGCGCCACCGCCGCGTCGACTGCCGAGACCAGATCCACTGCATCACCTGCAAGCTTCCGGGGCACATAGCCAAGCAGTGCCCCCAAAATCCACTAAACCAAGGTAGAGGTGGTAGCGCTCGAAATCGGCTCGGCCCGGTGCCCCCTCCGTCGTCCATCCTCGCCAAGCTCTGTTTCCCCCCACCAACCGCCTCAACCATGTCTGCTTCGTCGCCTGCCATGCTGCGCCACCTCGACCATGCGCGACGTCCTAGGGAGAGTCGTTCGGTGACCGTCGCCTCCCAGGCGATCGACCAGGCTGTCTTCTTCCTCCGCAACCAAGCTGTCACCCTGCGCGCGGCCGAAGGTGTCAACGCCACATCCCCGATGGCGGTGGGGCGGGCGCTCGAGGCGCAGCTCACCGTCCCCGAGCACATGCTGCGTGTCACCGCCCATCACCCGGAGCACTACCTCGTCATCTTTAGCCAGCCAGCGCACCAGGTCAACGCGGTCCGGCGAGGCTCCATCCGCGTCGACGGTGCCACCTTCAACATCGCGCCGTGGCACGAGCATGACCACGCCGTCTTCGACACACTACAGCTGCACGTCCGCGTCGTCATCGAGAAGGTGCCGATGCAGTTTTGGTCAGTGGAGGGGGCCGAAGAGATCCTTGGCAAGCGCGTGTGCGTCGACCGCCTCGACAGCCGCACGCACGAGCGCGGCCACACCAAAACCTTCGCCTGCTGGGTCTGGACCAACGACATCGCCAACATCCCCACCAAGCACACGATGGGGGTCCTGCAGCGGGGTGCCGGCCGGGTGGAGGAGATGGAGGGCTTTCCCCCCCCTGATAGGCGTGTCGCTCCACCGCCGGCCACGGCGGACTACACCATTGAAGGAAATATGCCCTAGAGGCAATAATAAAGATGTTATTTGTATTTCCTTATATCATGATAAATGTCTTTTATTCATGCTAGAATTGTATTAACCGGAAACTTAGTACATGTGTGAATACATAGACAAAACAGAGTGTCCCTAGTATGCCTCTACTAGACTAGCTCATTGATCAAAGATGGTTATGTTTCCTAGCCATAGACATGAGTTGTCATTTGATCAACGGGATCACATCATTAGGAGAATGATGTGATGGACTAGACCCATCCGTTAGCATAGCACTATGATCGTTTAGTTTTACTGCTATTGCTTTCTTCATGACTTATACATGTTCCTATGACTATGAGATTATGCAACTCCCGAATACCGTAGGAACACCTTGTGTGCTATCAAACGTCACAACGTAACTGGGTGATCATAAAGATGCTCTACAGGTGTCTCCGAAAGTATTCGTGGTGTTGGCATAGATCAAGATTAGGATTTGTCACTCCGAGTGTCGGAGAGGTATCTCTGGGCCCTCTCGGTAACACACATCACAATAAGCCTTGCAAGCAAAAGACTAATGAGTTAGTCACGAGATGATGTGTTACGGAACGAGTAAAGTGACTTGTCGGTAACGAGATTGAACTAGGTATGGAGATACCGACGATCGAATCTCGGGCAAGTAACATACCGATGACAAAAGGAACAACGTATGTTGTTATGCGGTTTTGACCGATAAAAGATCTTCGTAGAATATGTAGGAGCCAATATGAACATCCAGGTTCCGCTATTGGTTATTGACCGGAGATGAGTCTCGGTCATGTCTACATAGTTCTCGAACCCGTAGGGTCCGCACGCTTAACGTTTGATGACGATCGGTATTATGAGTTTATGAGTTTTGATGTACCGAAGGTAGTTCGGAGCTCCGGATGAGATCACGGACATGACGAGGAGTCTCGGAATGTACGAGACATAAAGATTGATATATTGGACGACTATATTCGGACACCGGAAGTGTTCCGGTAAAGTTTCGGATTTAACTGGATTGCCGGAGGGGGTTACCGGAACCCCCTACGAAGGGGGATGGTCCATAGTGGGCCTTAAGGAAAAGAGAGAGGCAGCCCATAGAGGCTGGCCGGCGCCCCACCTAGGGATCCTAGTTGGACTAGGATTGGGGTGGCGCCACCTCTCCCTCTTTTCCTTTCCCTCTCTTCCTTCTTGATGGACTCCTACTAGGAATAGGATTGCAATCCTATTCCTAGTAGGATTGCCCTAGCCGCACCATAGGAAGCCGGCCGGCCCTCCTCCCTTGCTCCTTTATATATGGGGGCAGGGGGGCACCCAAAGACACACAAGTTGAATTGTTCCAGCCGTGTGCGGCGCCCCCCTCCACAGAAACACACCTCGGTCATACCGTCACAGTGCTTAGGCGAAGCCCTGCGCCGGTGAATACATCATATCCGTCACCACGCCGTCGTGCTGACGAAAGTTTCCCGTGAAGCTCAACTGGATCAAGAGCTCGTGGGACGTCATCAAGCTGAACGTGTGCTGAACGCGGAGGTGCCGTACGTTCGGTGCTTGATCGGTTGAATCGCGAAGAAGTTCGACTACATCAACCGCGTCACTTGACGCTTCCGCTTCCGGTCTACGAGGGTACGTAGATACACTCTTCCCTCTCGTTGCTATGCATCTGGTAGATAGATCTTGCGTGATCGTAGGAAAATTTTAAAATACTACGTTCCCCAACAGTGGCATCATGAGCCAGGTCTATGCGTAGATGATATGCACGAGTAGAACACAATGAGTTGTGGGCGATACTAGTCATACTGCTTACCAGCATGTCATACTTTGCTTCGGCGGTATTGTGAGATGAAGCGGCCCGGACCGACATTACGCGTACGCTTACGCGAGACTGGTTTCACCGTTACGAGCACTCGTTGCTTAAAGGTGACTGGCGGGTGTCTGTCTCTCTCACTTTAGCTGAATCAAGTGTGGCTACGCCCGGTCCTTGTGAAGGTTAAAACAACACATACTTGACGAAACATCGTTGTGGTTTTGTATGCGTAGGTAAGAACGGTTCTTGCTAAAGCCCGTAGCAGCCACGTAAAACTTGCAACAACAAAGTAGAGGACGTCTAACTTGTTTTTGCAGGGCATGTTGTGATGTGATATGGTCAAGACATGATGAGTTATACGTTTTTGTATGAGATGATCATGTTTTGTAAAGTTATCGGCAACTGGCAGGAGCCATATGGTTGTCGCTTTATTGTATGAAATGCAATCACCATGTAATTGCTTTACTTTATCACTAAGCGGTAGCGATAGTTGAGGAAGCAATAATTGGCGAGACGACAACGATGCTACGATGGAGATCAAGGTGTCGCGCCGGTGACGAAGGTGATCATGATGGTGCTTTGGAGATAGAGATCAAAAGCACAAGATGATGATGGCCATATCATGTCACATATTTTGATTGCATGTGATGTTTATCTTATTATGCTTCTTATTTTGCTTAGAACGACGGTAGCATTATAAGATGATCCCTTACTAAATTTCAAGGTATAAGTGTTCTCCCTGAGTATGCACCGTTGCGAAAGTTCGTCGTGCCGAGACACCACGTGATGATCGGGTGTGATAAGCTCTACGTTCAAATACAACGGGTGTAAGCCAGTTTTGCACACGCAGAATACTCGGGTTAAACTTGACGAGCCTAGCATATACAGATATGGCCTCGGAACACTGGAGACCGAAAGGTCGAGCGTGAATCATATAGTAGATATGATCAACATAAGATGTTCACCATTGAAACTACTCCATCTCACGTGATGATCGGACATGGTTTAGTTGATTTGGATCACGTGATCATTTAGATGACCGGAGGGATGTCTATCTAAGTGGGAGTTCTTAAGTAATATGATTAAATTGAACTTTAATTTATCATGAAGTTAGTCCTGGTAGTATTAGCATATCTATGTTGTAGATCAATAGCTCGCGTTATTGCTCCCCGTTTATTTTTTCATATGTTCCTAAAGAAAACCAAGTTGAAAGATGTTAGTAGCAATGATGCGAAATTGTTCCGTAATCTGAGGATTATCCTCATTGCTGCACAGAAGAATTATGTCCTTGATGCACAGCTAGGTGACAGACCTATTGCAGGAGCAGATGTAGACGTTATGAACGTTTTGACAAAAGCTCGATATGATGACTACTTGATAGTTTAAGTGCACCATGCTTTACGGCTTAGAACCGGGACTTCAAAAACGTTTTGAACGCCATGAAGCATATAAGATGTTCCAAGAGTTGAAATTAGTATTTCATACTCATGCCCGTGTAGAGAGGTATAAGACCTCTGACAGTACTTTGCCTACAAGATGGAGGAGAATAACTCAACCAGTGAGCATGTGCTTAGATTGTCTGGGTACTACAATTACTTTAATCAAGTGGGAGTTAATCTTCCAGATAAGATAGTAATTGACAAAGTTCTCTAGTCACTATCACCAAGTTAGTAGAACTTCGTGATGAACTATAATATGCAAGGGATGACGAAAGGAATTCCCAGCTCTTCGCGATACTGAAGTAGGCGAAGGTAGAAATCATGAAAAAGCATCAAGTGTTGATGGTTAACAAGACCACTTGTTTCAAGTAAAGGGCTAAGGGATAGAAGGGGAACTTCAAGAAGAATGACAAGCAAGTTGTCACTCCCGTGAAGAAACCCAAAGCTAAACTCAAGCCTGAAACAAGTGCTTATACTGCAAAGGAAATGGTCACTAAAAGTGGAACTGCCCTAGATACTTGGCGGATAAGGAGGATGTCAAAGTGAACAAAGGTATATTTGATATACAGATTATTAATGTGTATTTTACTAGTGTTCATAGCAACCCCTCGGTATTTGCTATTGGTTCAGTTGCTAAAGAGTAGTAACTCGAAGTGGGAGTTGCATAATGAACATAAACTAGTTAAAGGATGAAGTGACGATGTGTATTGGAAGCAGTTCCAAGATTGATATGATCATCATCGCACACTCCCTATACTTTCGGGATTAGTGTTGAACCTAAATAACTGTTATTTGGTGTTTGTGTTGAGCATGAATGTGATTTGATCATGTTTATTGCAATACGGTTATTCATGTAAGTTAGAGAATAATTGTTGTTCTGTTTACATGAATAAAACCTTCTATGGTCATACACCCAATGAAAATAGTTTGTTGGATCTCGATCGTGTGATACACAAATTCATAATATTGAAGCCAAAAGATGCAAGGTTAATAATGATAGTGCAACTTATTTGTGGCACTGCCGTTTAAGTCATATTGGTGTAAAACGCATGAAGAAACTCCATAATGATGGAATTTTGGAATCACTTGATTATGAATCACTTGGTGCTTGCGAACCATGCCTCATGGGCAAGATGACTAAAAACTCCGTTCTCCGGAACTATGGAGCGAGCAACATATTTGTTGGAAATCATACATACTGATGTATGCGGACCAATGAGTGTTGAAGCTCGCGGCGGGTATCGTTATTTTCTAAACTTCACTAATGATTTGAGCAGATATGGGTATATCTACTTAATAAAGCACAAGTCTGAAACATTTGAAAAGTTCAAAGAATTTCATAGTGAAGTAGAGAATCATCGTAACAAGAAAATAAAGTTTCTACGATCTGATCGTGGAGGAGAATATTTGAGTTACGAGTTTGGTCTTCATTTGAAACAATGTGGAATAGTTTCACAGCTCACGCCACCCGGAACACCACAGCATAATGGTGTGTCCGAACGTCGTAACCGTACTTTATTGGATATGGTGCGATCTATGATGTCTCTTACCGATTTACCACTATCGTTTTGGGTCATGCATTAGAGACAGCTGCATTCACGTTAAATAAGGGCCTCATCTGAATCCGTTGAGACAACGCCTTAAGAACTGTGGTTTGGCAAGAAACCAAAGTTGTTGTTTCTTAAAGTTTGGGACTGTGATGCTTATGTGAAAAAGTTTCAACATGATAAGCTCGAACCCAAACCGTAGAAGTAAATCTTCATAGGATACCCAAAAGAGACTGCTGGGTACACCTTCTATCACAGATCCGAAGGCAAGATATTCGTTGCTAAAATGGATCCTTTCTAGAGAAGGAGTTTCTCTCGAAAGAAGTGAGTGGGAGGAAAGTAGAACTTGATGAGGTAATTGTACCTTCTCCCGGATTGGAAAGTAGTACATCACAGGAAATTGTTCCAGTGATTCCTACACCAATTAGTGAGGAAGTTAATGATAATGATCATGAAACTTCGGATCAAGTTTCTACTGAACGTCGTAGATCAACCAGAGTACGTTCCGCACCAGAGTGGTACGGCAACCCAGTTCTGGAAATCATGTTACTAGACCATGATGAACCTACGAACTATGAGGAAGCGATGATGAGCCCAGATTCCGCAAAATGGCTTGAAGCCATGAAATCTGAGATGGGATCCATGTATGAGAACAAAGTGTGGACTTTGGTTGACTTGCCCGATGACCGGCAAGCCATCGAAAATAAATGGATCTTCAAGAGGAAGACCGACGCAGATGGTAATATTACTATTTACAAAGCTCGACTTGTTGCGAAAGGTTTTCGACAAGTTCAAGGAGTTGACTACGATGAGACTTTCTCACCTGTAGCGATGCTTAAGTCTGTCCGAATCATGTTAGCAATTGCCGCATTTTATGATTATGAAATCTGGCAAATGGATGTCAAAACTACATTCCTGAATGGATATCTCAAAGAAGAGTTGTATATGATACAACCAGAAGGTTTTGTCGATCCAAAAGGTGCTAACAAATTATGCAAGCTCCAGCGATCCATCTATGGACTGGTGCAAGCATCTCGGAGTTGGAATATACGCTTTGATGAGGTGATCAAAGCATATGGTTTTATACAGACTTTTGGAGAAGCCTGTATTTACAAGAAGTGAGTGGGAGCACTACAACCTTTCTGATAAGTATATGTGAATGACATATTGTCGATCGGAAATGATGTAGAATTTTCTGGAAAGCATAAAGGAGTGTTTGAAAGGAGTTTTTCAAAGAAAGACCTCGATGAAGCTGCTTACATATTGAGCATCAAGAATCTATATAGATAGATCAAGACGCTTGATAAGACTTTCGATGAGTACATACCTTGATAAGATTTTGAAGTAGTTCAAAATGGATCAGTCAAAGCAGAAGTTCTTGCCTGATTTGTAAGGTGTGAAGTTTAGTAAGACTCAAAGCCAGACCACGGCAGAAAAATATAGAGAGAATGAAAGCCATTCCCTATGCCTCAGCCATAGGTTCTATAAAGTATGCCATGATGTGTACAAAACACGTTGTGTACCTTGCCAAGAGTTTGACAGGGAGGTACAATAGTGATCCAGGAGTAGATCACTGTACAGCGGTCAAAATTATCCTTAGTAATTGGATGACTAAGGAAATATTTCTCGATTATGGAGGTGATAAAGAGTTCGTCGTAAAGGGTTACGCCGATGCAAGCTTTGACACTAAATCCAGATGACTCTAAGTATCAATCTGGATGCGTATTGAAAGTGGGAGCAATTAGCTAGAGTAGCTCCATGCAGAGCATTGTAGACATAGAAATTTGCGAAATACATAGGGATCTGTATATGACAGACCCGTTGACTAAACTTCTCTCACAAGCAAAACATGATCACACCTCATTACTCTTGGTTATTAATCACATAGCGATGTGAACTAGATTATTGACTCTAGTAAACCCTTTGGGTGTTGGTCACATGGTGATGTGAACTATGGGTGTTATTCACATAACGATGTGAACCATCGGTATTAAATCACATGGCGATGTGAGCTAGATTATTGACTCTAGTTCAAGTGGGAGACTGAAGAAAATATGCCCTAGAGGCAATAATAAAGATGTTATTTGTATTTCGTTATATCATGATCAATGTCTTTTATTCATGCTAGAATTGTATTAACCGGAAACTTAGTACATGTGTGAATACATAGACAAAACAGAGTGTCCCTAGTATGCCTCTACTAGACTAGCTCATTGATCAAAGATGGTTATGTTTCCTAGCCATAGACATGAGTTGTCATTTGATCAACGGGATCACATCATTAGGAGAATGATGTGATGGACTAGACCCATCCGTTAGCATAGCACTATGATCGTTTAGTTTTACTGCTATTGCTTTCTTCATGACTTATACATGTTCCTATGACTATGAGATTATGCAACTCCCGAATACCGTAGGAACACCTTGTGTGCTATCAAACGTCACAACGTAACTGGGTGATCATAAAGATGCTCTACAGGTGTCTCCGAAAGTATTCGTGGTGTTGGCATAGATCAAGATTAGGATTTGTCACTCCGAGTGTCGGAGAGGTATCTCTGGGCCCTCTCGGTAACACACATCACAATAAGCCTTGCAAGCAAAAGACTAATGAGTTAGTCACGAGATGATGTGTTACGGAACGAGTAAAGAGACTTGCCGGTAACGAGATTGAACTAGGTATGGAGATACCGACGATCGAATCTCGGGCAAGTAACATACCGATGACAAAAGGAACAACGTATGTTGTTATGCGGTTTTGACCGATAAAAGAGCTTCGTAGAATATGTAGGAGCCAATATGAACATCCAGGTTCCGCTATTGGTTATTGACCGGAGATGAGTCTCGGTCATGTCTACATAGTTCTCGAACCCGTAGGGTCCGCACGCTTAACGTTTGATGACGATCGGTATTATGAGTTTATGAGTTTTGATGTACCGAAGGTAGTTCGGAGCTCCGGATGAGATCACGGACATGACGAGGAGTCTCGGAATGTACGAGACATAAAGATTGATATATTGGACGACTATATTCGGACACCGGAAGTGTTCCGGTAAAGTTTCGGATTTAACTGGATTGCCGGAGGGGGTTACCGGAACCCCCTACGAAGGGGGATGGTCCATAGTGGGCCTTAAGGAAAAGAGAGAGGCAGCCCATAGAGGCTGGCCGGCGCCCCACCTAGGGATCCTAGTTGGACTAGGATTGGGGTGGCGCCACCTCTCCCTCTTTTCCTTTCCCTCTCTTCCTTCTTGATGGACTCCTACTAGGAATAGGATTGCAATCCTATTCCTAGTAGGATTGCCCTAGCCGCACCATAGGAGGCCGGCCGGCCCTCCTCCCTTGCTCCTTTATATACGGGGGCAGGGGGGCACCCAAAGACACACAAGTTGAATTGTTCTAGCCGTGTGCGGCGCCCCCCTCCACAGAAACACACCTCGGTCATACTGTCACAGTGCTTAGGCGAAGCCCTGCGCCGGTGAATACATCATATCCGTCACCACGCCGTCGTGTTGACGAAACTTTCCCGTGAAGCTCAACTGGATCAAGAGCTCGTGGGACGTCATCAAGCTGAACGTGTGCTGAACGCGGAGGTGCCGTACGTTCAGTGCTTGATCGGTTGAATCGCGAAGAAGTTCGACTACATCAACCGCGTCACTTGACGCTTCCGCTTCCGGTCTACGAGGGTACGTAGATACACTCTTCCCTCTCGTTGCTATGCATCTGGTAGATAGATCTTGCGTGATCGTAGGAAAATTTTAAAATACTACGTTCCCCAACAAGCATGCTCATCCACGTCGACCGCGTTGAAGACTGGACGCTGCCATCGCCGCGCTCCTCCCATTCGGGGCAGAGCGGCCTGCCGTCCTCTGATTCTGACTCTGATGGCCGCCCCTACCCTGAGGTCATCCCTGGCGCGTGGACGATGGAGGTGGAGGATGGTCAGCGCAACGATCACCAGCAACGGCTGGGACGTGCACCGGTGGCTGATCTGGGCTGCCGTGGCGTGCCACGCACTGGGCATGGCCGTGGTCGCGAGGACGATGGCGATGCTGGCTGCGGTAGCCGCCGCTCCTGGAAGGATGCACTGCTTCGCCGCGGTCGTGCTGCTACACCCCAGGCCCCAGCGCCAGCTCCTCGTCAGCGCAGCCGCTCCCCACCACGACGCCACTCCAAGGGCGCGCGAAACCATCGCCGAAGCGACAAGATGCCCGTCGCTGGAGCGGCGCGTGCTCCTCAGCGTCGACGGTCCACTGCTCTGGCTCCGCCTGCCCGGGCCAAGGAAGATGCTGTCGCTCCAAGGGCCAACGGCAAGGACCCAGTCGACGAGTTCTTCCGGGCGGCGAAGCGTCCCACGGTCGCTTCGATCATCGTCGACAACATGGCAGCTGATGTTGACTCTGCTGCTGACGCCATGCTGGCTGCCCCCCTAGACTTCGATCTGGTCCAGCAGGAGGACGTGGCATCGCCGGAGCTACAGCCTGATGCTTTCAGGCCAACGCTCGCAGCTCCGTCCTCCTCTGGAGGCCAGTACAACCGCAACACTCCCACGACGGCTTGTACCATGGAAGTGCAGCTGGGGGCAGTGACTAGCCGCGTCTGTCAGCTCGAGATCGCCGGCGAGGAAGACGTGCATGCCCAACCGCGTCGCCTCTTCCGCAGCAAAACACCGCCCCTGCTTCCCTCATCGCCAGCTCGTCGCCCTTCAGCCCCGCCACGGAGCCGCGCAGCCCCGGCACCAACTAGACACAGCGCACGTCAGGCCGCCAACCCATCCTCGGTGCCGGTGGCCCAACGCGCTTCCCTGCGCATCGTCAAGGAACTGGGGCTGCTCGGACCAAGGAAGAAGATGACGGCGGAGGTTGCCGCTGCTCTGCTGCGCCGTTTCGATGAACCGCTGACTGAGGTTGACATTGCGGTCATCGCCAAACTCACGCGCCTCGACACGGATGCCCTGAAGATAGCGGCTGGCATGGCTGTGAACGAAATATGCCCTAGAGGCAATAATAAAGTTATTATTTATTTCCTTATATCATGATAAATGTTTATTATTCATGCTAGAATTGTATTAACCGGAAACTTAATACATGTGTGAATACATAGACAAAACAGAGTGTCCCTAGTATGCCTCTACTAGACTAGCTCATTGATCAAAGATGGTTATGTTTCCTAGCCATAGACATGAGTTGTCATTTGATCAACGGGATCACATCATTAGGAGAATGATCTGATGGACAAGACCCATCCGTTAGCTTAGCACTATGATCGTTTAAGTTTTACTGCTATTGCTTTCTTCATGACTTATACATGTTCCTATGACTATGAGATTATGCAACTCCCGAATACCGGAGGAACACTTTGTGTGCTACCAAACGTCACAACGTAACTGGTGTTTATAAAGGTACTCTACAGGTGTCTCCGAAGGTACTTGTTGGGT
Organism: Secale cereale; assembly: GCA_902687465.1. Classification (NCBI taxonomy): domain Eukaryota; kingdom Viridiplantae; phylum Streptophyta; class Magnoliopsida; order Poales; family Poaceae; genus Secale; species Secale cereale. The sequence goes on along the minus strand of LR738713.1, from coordinate 607,790,837 downwards.
TGGCGTATTTCGAGATTAGGATTTGTCACTCCGATTGTCGGAGAGGTATCTCTGGGCCCACTCGGTAATGCACATCACTATAAGCCTTGCAAGCATTGCAGCTAATGAGTTAGTTGCGGGATGATGTATTACGGAACGAGTAAAGAGAATTGTTGGTAACGAGATTGAACTAGGTATTGAGATACCGACGATCGAATCTCGGGCATGTAACATACCGATGACAAAGGGAACAATGTATGTTGTTATGCGGTTTGACCGATAAAGATCTTCGTAGAATATGTGGGAGCCAATATGAGCATCCAGGTTCCGCTATTGGTTATTGACCGGAGACGTGTCTCGGTCATGTCTACATAGTTCTCGAACCCGTAGGGTCCGCACACTTAAGGTTTCGATGATAGTTTTATTATGAGTTTATGAGTTTTGATGTACCGAAGGAGTTCGGAGTCCCGGATGAGATCGGGGACATGACGAGGAGTCTCAAAATGGTCGAGACGTAAAAATCGATATATTGGACGACTATATTCGGACATCGGAAAGGTTCCGAGTGATTCGGGTATTTTCGGAGTACCGGAGAGTTACGGGAATAGAGGAGAGAGGCCAAAAGGAAGGAGGCGCGCGCCCCCCTTCTGGTCCGAATTGGACAAGGGGTGCAGCCCCCTTTTCCTTCTCCCTCTCCCCCTCTTTCCTTCTCTCCTACTCCGGAAAGGAAAAGGGAATCCTACTAGGACTTGGGAGTCCTAGTAGGACTCCCCACACTTGGTGCGCCCCCTCTAGGGCCGGCCTCTCCCTCCCTCCTTTATATATCGGGGCAGGGGGGCACCTCTAGACACAACAATTGATCTCTTGATCTCTTAGCCGTGTGCGGTGCCCCCCTCCACCATAGTTCTCCTCGATAAATATTGTAGCGGTGCTTAGGCAAAGCCCTGCGACGGTAGAACATCAAGATCGTCACCACGCCGTCGTGCTGACGGAACTCTCCCTCGACACTCGGCTGGATCGGAGTTCGAGGGACGTCATCGAGCTGAACGTGTGCTAGAACTCGGAGGTGCCGTAGTTTCGGTGCTTGATCGGTCGGGCCGTGAAGACGTACGACTACATCAACCGCGTTGTTCTAACGCTTCCGCTTTCGGTCTACGAGGGTACGTAGACTCACTCTCCCCTCTCGTTGCTATGCATCTGGTAGATAGATCTTGTGTGATCGTAGGAAAATTTTAAAATACTACGTTCCCCAACAGTGGTATCGATTCAGGTTTATGCGTAGATGATATGCACGAGTAGAACACAAGTGAGTTGTCGACGATACTAGTCATACTGCTTACCAGCATGTCATTCTTTGATTCGGCGGTATTGTTGGATGAAGCGGCCCGGACCGACATTACGCGTACGCTTACGCGAGACTGGTTCTACCGACGTGCTTCGCACACAGGTGGCTGGCGGGTGTCAGTTTCTCCAACTTTAGTTGAATCAAGTGTGGCTACGCCCGGTCCTTGTGAAGGTTAAAACAGCACATACTTGACGAAATATCGTTGTGGTTTTGTATGCGTAGGTAAGAACGGTTCTTGGTAAGCCCGTAGCAGCCACGTAAAACTTGCAACAACAATGTAGAGGACGTCTAACTTGTTTTTGCAGGGCATGTTGTGATGTGATATGGTCAAGACATGATGAGTTATACGATTTTGTATGAGATGATCATGTTTTGTAATGTTATCGGCAACTGGCAGGAGCCATATGGTTGTCGCTTTATTGTATGAAATGCAATCGCCATGTAATTGCTTTACTTTATCACTAAGTGGTGGCGATAGTCGTGGAAGCAATAGTTGGCGAGACGACAACGATGCTACGATGGAGATCAAGGTGTCGCGCCGGTGACGAAGGTGATCATGACGGTGCTTTGGAGATGGAGATCAAAAGCACAAGATGATGATGGCCATATCATGTCACATATTTTGATTACATGTGATGTTTATCTTATTATGCTCCTTATTTTGCTTAGTTCGACGGTAGCATTATAAGATGATCCCTTACTAAATTTCAAGGTATAAGTGTTCTCCCTGAGTATGCACCGTTGCGAAAGTTCATCGTGCCGAGACACCACGTGATGATCGGGTGTGATAAGCTCTACGTTCAAATACAACGGGTGTAAGCCAGTTTTGCACACGCAGAATACTCGGGTTAAACTTGACGAGCCTAGCATATGCAGATATGGCCTCGGAACACTGGAGACCGAAAGGTCGAGCGTGAATCATATAGTAGATATGATCAACATAAGATGTTCACCATTGAAACTACTCCATCTCACGTGATGATCGGACATGGTTTAGTTGATTTGGATCACGTGATCATTTAGATGACTAGAGGGATGTCTATCTAAGTGGGAGTTCTTAAGTAATATGATTAAATTGAACTTTAATTTATCATGAACTTAGTCCTCGTAATATTAGCATATCTATGTTGTAGATCAATAGGTCGCGATGTTGCTCCCCGTTTATTTTTTATATGTTCCTAGAGAAAACTAAGTTGAAAGATGTTAGTAGCAATGATGCGGAATTGTTCCGTGATCTGAGGATTATCCTCATTGCTGCACAGAGAATTATGTCCTTGATGCACCGCTAGGTGACATACCTATTGCAGGAGCAGATGTAGACGTTATGAACGTTTTGACAAAAGCTCGGTATGATGACTACTTGATAGTTTGAGTGCACCATGCTTTATGGCTTAGAACCGGGACTTCAAAAACGTTTTGAACGCCACGGAGCATATAAGATGTTCCAAGAGTTGAAATTAGTATTTCATACTCATGCCCGTGTCGAGAGGTATAAGACTTCTGACAGTACTTTGCCTACAAGATGGAGGAGAATAGCTCAACTAGTGAGCATGTGCTCAGATTGTCTGGGTACTACAATTACTTGAATCAAGTGGGAGTTAATCTTCCAGATAAGATAGTAATTGACAAAGTTCTCTAGTCACTATCACCAAGTTAGTAGAACTTCGTGATGAACTATAATATGCAAGGGATGACGAAAGGAATTCCCGAGCTCTTCGCAATGCTGAAGTCGGCGAAGGTAGAAATCATGAAAAAGCATCAAGTGTTGATGGTTAACAAGACCACTTGTTTCAAGTAAAGGGCAAAGGGATAGAAGGGGAACTTCAAAAAGAATGACAAGCAAGTTGTCACTCCCGTGAAGAAACCCAAAGCTAAAACTCAAGCCTGAAACTAAGTGCTTCTACTGCAAAGGAAATGGTCACTGGAAGTGGAACTGCCCTAGATACTTGGCGGATAAGAAGGATGGCAAAGTGAACAAAGATATATTTTGATATACAGATTATTGATGTGTACTTTACTAGTGTTCATAGCAACCCCTGGGTATTTGATACCGGTTCAGTTGCTAAAATTAGTAACTCGAAACGAGAATTGCAGAATGAACAGAGACTAGTTAAAGGTGAAGTGACGATGTGTGTTGGAAGTGGTTCCAAGATTGATATGATCATCGTCGCACACTCCCTATACTTTCGGGATTAGTGTAAAACCTAAATAAATGTTATTTGGCATTTGCGTTGAGCATGAATATGATTTGATCATATTTGTTGCAATACGGTTATTCATTTAAAGTCATAGAATAATTGTTATTCTGTTTACATGAATAAAACCTTCGATGGTCATACACCCAATGAAAATAGTTTGTTGGATCTCGATCGTGGTGATACAAATATTCATAATATTGAAGCCAAAAGATGCAAGGTTAATAATGATAGTGCAACTTATTTGTGGCACTGCCGTTTAGGTCATAATGGTGTAAAGCGCATGAAGAAACTCCATAGTGATGGACTTTTGGAATCACTTGATTATGAATCACTTGGTGCTTGCGAACCATGCCTCATGGGCAAGATGACTAAAACTCCGTTCTCCGGAACAATGGAGCGAGCAACAGATTTGTTGGAGATCATACATACAAATGTATGTGGACCAATGAGTGTTGAAGCTCGCGGCGGGTATCGTTATTTTCTGAACTTCACTGATGATTTGAGCAGATATGGGTATATCTACTTAATGAAGCACAAGTCTGAAACATTTGAAAAGTTCAAAGAATTTCAGAGTGAAGTGGAGAATCATCGTAACAAGAAAATAAGAGTTTCTACGATATGATCGTAGAGGTAAAATATTTGAGTTAGCGAGTTTGGCCTTCAGTAAAAACAATGTGAAATAGTTTCACTACTCACGCCACCTGGAACACCATAGTGTAATGGTGTGTCCGAACGTCATAACCGTACTTTATTAGATATGGTGCGATCGATGATGTCTCTTACCGATCTACCACTATCGCTTTTGGGGTTATGCATTAGAGACAGATACATTCACGTTAAATAGGGCACCATCTAAATCCGTGGAGATGACACCGTATGAACTGTGGTTTGACGAGAAACCTAAGCTGTCATTTCTTTAAGTTTGGGACTGCGATGCTTATGTGAAAAAGTTTCAACATGATAAGCTCGAACCCAAATCGGAGAAGTAAATCTTCATAGGATACCCAAAAAAACTGTTGGGTACACTTTCTATCACAGATCCGAAGGCAAGGTCTTTGTTGCTAAGAGTGGATCCTTTCTAGAGAAGGAGTTTCTCTCGAAAGAAGTGAGTGGGAGGAAAGTGGAACTTGATGAGGTAATTGTACCTTCTCCCGAATTGGATAGTAGTACATCACAGAAACTGGTTCCAGTGATTCCTACACCAATTAGTGAGGAAGCTAATGATGATGATCATGAAACTTCGGATCAAGTTACTGCTGAACTTCGTAGATCAACCAGAGTACGTTCCGCACCAGAGTGGTACGGCAACCCGGTTCTGGAAGTCATGTTACTGGACCATGATGAACCTACGAACTATGAGGAAGCGATGATGAGCCCAGATTCCGCAAAATGGCTTGAGACCATGAAATCTGAGATGGGATCCATGTATGAGAACAAAGTGTGGACTTTGGTTGACTTGCCCGATGGTCGGCAAGCCATCGAAAATAAATGGATCTTCAAGAGGAAGACTGACGCTGACAGTAATGTTACTGTTTACAAAGCTCGACTTGTTGCGAAAATTTCAACAAGTTCAAGGAGTTGACTACGATTAGACTTTCTCACCCGTTGCGATGCTTAAGTCTGTCCGAATCATGTTAGCAATTGCCGCATTTTATGAAATCTGGCAAATGGATAACAAAACTGCATTCTTTAATGGATTTATTAAAGAAGACTTGTATATGATGCAACCAGAAGGTTTTGTCAATCCTAAAGGTGCTAACAAAATGTGCAAGCTCCAGCGATCCATCTATGGACTGGTGCAAGCATCTCGGAGTTGGAATATACGCTTTGATGAGTTGATCAAAGCATATAGATTTATACAGACTTGCGGTGAAGCCTGTATTTACAAGAAGTGAGTGGGAGCACTACAACCTTTCTGATAAGTATATGTGAATGACATATTGTCGATCGGAAATGATGTAGAATTTTCTAGAAAGCATAAAGGAGTGTTTGAAAGGAGTTTTTCAAAGAAAGACCTTGGTGAAGCTGCTTACATATTGGGCATCAAGATCTATAGAGATAGATCAAGACGCTTGATAAGACTTTCGATGAGTACATACCTTGATATGATTTTGAAGTAGTTCAAAATGGATCAGTCAAAGAAGGAGTTCTTACCTGACTTGTAAGGTGTGAAGTTGAGTAAGACTCAAAGCCAGACCACGGCAGAAAAATATAGAGAGAATGAAAGTCATTCCCTATGCCTCAGCCATAGGTTCTATAAAGTATGCCATGCTGTGTACCAAACATGTTGTGTACCTTGCCATGAGTTTGTCAAGAGGGTACAATAGTGATCCAGGAGTAGATCAATGTACAGCGGTCAAAATTATCCTTAGCAACTGGATGACTAAGGAAATGTTTCTCGATTATGGAGGTGATAAAGAGTTCGTCGTAAAGGGTTACGCCGATGCAAGCTTTGACACTAAATCCAGCTGAATCTAAGTATCAATCTGGATGCGTATTGAAAGTGGGAGCAATTAGCTAGAGTAGCTCCATGCAGAGCATTGTAGACACATAGACATTTGCGAAATACATACGGATCTGAATGTGACAGACCCGTTGACTAAACTTCTCTCACGAAGCAAAACATGATCACACCTTAGTACGATTTGGGTGTTAATCACATAGCGATGTGAACTAGATTATTGACTCTAGTAAACCCTTTGGGTGTTAATCACATGACGATGTGAACTATCGGTGTTAAATCACATGGCGATGTGAACTAGATTATTGACTCTAGTGCAAGTGGGAGACTGAAGGAAATATGCCCTAGAGGCAATAATAAAGTTATTATTTATTTCCTTATATCATGATAAATGTTTATTATTCATGCTAGAATTATATTAACCGGAAACTTAATACATGTGTGAATACATAGACAAAACAGAGTGTCCCTAGTATGCCTCTACTGGACTAGCTCATTGATCAAGGATGGTTATGTTTCCTAGCCATAGACATGAGTTGTCATTTGATCAACGGGATCACATCATTAGGAGAATGATCTGATGGACAAGACCCATCCGTTAGCTTAGCACTATGATCGTTTAAGTTTTACTGCTATTGCTTTCTTCATGACTTATACATGTTCCTATGACTATGAGATTATGCAACTCCCGAATACCGGAGGAACACTTTGTGTGCTACCAAACGTCACAACGTAACTGGGTGATTATAAAGGTACTCTACAGGTGTCTCCGAAGGTACTTGTTGGGTTGGCGTATTTCGAGATTAGGATTTGTCACTCCGGTTGTCGGAGAGGTATCTCTGGGCCCACTCGGTAATGCACATCACTATAAGCCTTGCAAGCATTGCAGCTAATGAGTTAGTTGCGGGATGATGTATTACGGAACGAGTAAAGAGAATTGTTGGTAACGAGATTGAACTAGGTATTGAGATACCGACGATCGAATCTCGGGCATGTAACATACCGATGACAAAGGGAACAATGTATGTTGTTATGCGGTTTGACCGATAAAGATCTTCGTAGAATATGTGGGAGCCAATATGAGCATCCAGGTACCGCTATTGGTTATTGACCGGAGACGTGTCTCGGTCATGTCTACATAGTTCTCGAACCCGTAGGGTCCGCACGCTTAAGGTTTCGATGATAGTTTTATTATGAGTTTATGAGTTATGATGTACCGAAGGAGTTCGGAGTCCCGGATGAGATCGGGGACATGACGAGGAGTCTCAAAATGGTCGAGACGTAAAAATCGATATATTGGACGACTATATTCGGACATCGGAAAGGTTCCGAGTGATTCGGGTATTTTCGGAGTACCGGGGAGTTACGGGAATAGAGGAGAGAGGCCAAAAGGAAGGAGGCGCGCGCCCCCCTTCTGGTCCGAATTGGACAAGGGGTGCAACCCCCTTTTCCTTCTCCCTCTCCCCCTCTTTCCTTCTCTCCTACTCCGGAAAGGAAAAGGGAATCCTACTAGGACTTGGGAGTCCTAGTAGGACTCCCCACACTTGGTGCGCCCCCTCTAGGGCCGGCCTCTCCCTCCCTCCTTTATATACGGGGGCAGGGGGGCACCTCTAGACACAACAATTGATCTCTTGATCTCTTAGCCGTGTGCGGTGCCCCCCTCCACCATAGTTCTCCTCGATAAATATTGTAGCGGTGCTTAGGCGAAGCCCTGCGACGGTAGAACATCAAGATCGTCACCACGCCGTCGTGCTGACGGAACTCTCCCTCGACACTCGGCTGGATCGGAGTTCGAGGAACGTCATCGAGCTGAACGTGTGCTAGAACTCGGAGGTGCCGTAGTTTCGGTGCTTGATCGGTCGGGCCGTGAAGACGTACGACTACATCAACCGCGTTGTTCTAACGCTTCCGCTTTCGGTCTACGAGGGTACGTAGACTCACTCTCCCCTCTCGTTGCTATGCATCTGGTAGATAGATCTTGCGTGATCGTAGGAAAATTTTAAAATACTACGTTCCCCAACAGGCTGGCCCTGATGGCGCTGCCGAGGAGGCCATAGTTTAGTTATGTTAGCTCCTCTGTGTTATTCGCTCTGGTGGCGGCCGGCGATGGGTCGGCTAGAGTTAGGTCTCGTTATTTCCAGTAGAACTAGAGGATGGTTTGCTCGACGCCGGCGTGTCTTGGGGCCTATTGGTGGTCGCCGGCGTGCCCCTGTTAGATTGGTGGTGTACTTCTTGGGCCTTAGGCCAGTTAGTTTTTTCAGTTACTAGAGCTACACGAGTATCCCCCATGAATGATCATCTGCTCCCGATCATGTGTTGGAATGTACGTGGGCTAAACAACCCTGCAAAGCGCGCCTCCGTCCGTGAGATCGCCTCGTCGAATAGAGTAGCAATCCTTTGCTTACAGGAAACTAAGATTGATACATGGTCGCCTAGCCTTATGCGGGAACTTGGTGGAACAATGCTAGATGAATGCATCGCCCTCCCGGCCATCGGAGCTAGTGGTGGCGCAGCTATCCTTTGGAACAAACAACTCGCCACTGTCACCTCCCACGCCATTGGAGCCTTTGCCATCACGGCAAAGGTAACCATCCTTGGCCAGCCGCATAGCTTCTGGCTATCCTCGGTCTATGGACCTGCTGATGATGCAAGAAAGGATAGTTTCCTCCTCGAGCTTAGCCGCACAGCCCCCCCCTAATGCTGACCCTTGGCTGATCAACGGAGATTTCAACCTCATCTACGAAGCACGCGACAAAAACAACCTCAACCTCAACCGAAGACTTATGGGGAGATTCAGATCGGCCATAGACGTAGCGGGGCTTAAGGAGATCAAATGCAAGAATCGCCGGTACACTTGGAGCAACGAGCGCCAAGACCCCACGTTGGTTAGCATAGACAAATTCTTCTGCAATCAAGCTTGGGAATCTCTCTTTCCCAACTTTGCAGTACTGGCGGCATCGACGGCAACATCTGACCACTGCCCGCTTATCTTAGCCGATACAACTGCACCCCCGCGCATGGCGTCTTTCAGATTTGAGAGTTTCTGGCACCGTTTCCCTCATTTCATTGAAACTGTGGCACATGCCTGGAGTAGGCCAGTTCAATCCACGTGTGCTTTCCACCACCTGCACATCAAGATGATGCGCACAGCACATGACCTGAAGATCTGGAGCAAAACACTCTTCAGCGACGCAAATCTCCAGTTCCACATCGCGGCTGAAATCGTGCTAAGGTTGGATGTGTTGGGGAACGTAGTATTTTAAAATTTTCCTACGATCACGCAAGATCTATCTACCAGATGCATAGCAACGAGAGGGAAGAGTGTGTCTACGTACCCTCGTAGACCGGAAGCGGAAGCGTCAAGTGACGCGGTTGATGTTGTCGAACTTCTTCGCGATCCAACCGATCAAGCACCGAACGTACAGCACCTCCGCGTTCAGCACACGTTCAGCTTGATGACGTCCCACGAGCTCTTGATCCAGTTGAGCTTCACGGGAGAGTTTCGTCAGCACGACGGTGTGGTGACGGATATGATGTGTTCACCGGCGCAGGGCTTCGCCTAAGCTCCGCGACGGTATGACCGAGGTGTGATTCTGTGGAGGGGGGCACCGCACACGGCTAAAACAATTCAACTTGTGTGTCTTTGGGTGCCCCCCTGCCCCCGTATATAAAGGAGCAAGGGGGGAGGCCGGCCGGCCCTTCCTGGTGCGGCTAGGGAGTGGACTCCTACTAGGAATAGGATTGCAATCCTATTCCTAGTAGGATTCACCAAAAGAAGGAAGGGGGAAAGGAATAGGAGAGGTGGCGCCCCCCCAATCCTAGTCCAACTAGGAACCCTAGGTGGGGGCGCCGGCCAGCCCTATGGGCTGCCTCTCTCTTTCCCTTTAGGCCCACTATGGACCATCCCCTCTCGTAGGGGGTTCCGGTAACCCCCTCCGGCATTCCCGATAAATCCGAAACTTTTCCGGAACACTTCCGGTGTCCGAATATAGTCGTCCACTATATCAATCTTTATGTCTCTGACATTCCGAGACTCCTCGTCATGTCCGTGATCTCATCCGGGACTCCGAACTACCTTCGGTACATCAATACTCATAAACTCATAATACCGATCGTCATCAAACGTTAAGCGTGCGGACCCTACGGGTTCGAGAACTATGTAGACAAGACCGAGACTCATCTCCGGTCAATAACCAATAGCGGAACCTGGATGTTCATATTGGCTCCTACATATTCTACGAAGATCTTTTATCGGTCAGAACCGCATAACAACATACGTTGTTCCTTTTGTCAAACGGTATGTTACTTGCCCGAGATTCGATCGTCGGTATCTCTATACCTAGTTAAATCTCGTTACCGGCAAGTCTCTTTACTCGTTCCGTAACACATCATCTCGTGACTAACTCATTAGTCTTTTGCTTGCAAGGCTTATTGTGATGTGTGTTACCGAGAGGGCCCAGAGATACCTCTCCGACACTCGGAGTGACAAATCCTAATCTTGATCTATGCCAACACCACGAATACTTTCGGAGACACCTATAGAGCATCTTTTTGATCACCCAGTTACGTTGTGACGTTTGATAGCACACAAGGTGTTCCTACGGTATTCGGGAGTTGCATAATCTCATAGTCATAGGAACATGTATAAGTCATGAAGAAAGCAATATCAGTAAAACTAAACGATCATAGTGCTATGCTAACGGATGGGTCTTGTCCATCACATCATTCTCCTAATGATGTGATCCCGTTGATCAAATGACAACTCATGTCTATGGTTAGGAAACTTAACCATCTTTGATCAATGAGCTAGTCTAGTAGAGGCATACTAGGGACATACTGTTTTGTCTATGTATTCACACATGTACTAAGTTTCCGGTTAATACAATTCTAGCATGAATAAAAGACATTTATCATGATATAAGGAAATATAAATAACAACTTTATTATTGCCTCTAGGGCATATTTCCTTCAGTCTCCCACTTGCACTAGAGTCAATAATCTAGCTCACATCGCCATGTGATTTAATACCGATAGTTCACATCGTTTATGTGAATAACACCCATAGTTCACATCACCATGTGACCAACACCCAAAGGGTTTACTAGAGTCAATAATCTAGTTCACATCGCTATGTGATTAATACCCAAGAGTAATAAGGTGTGATCATGTTTTGCTTGTGAGAGAAGTTTAGTCGACGGGTCTGTCATATACAGATCCCTATGTATTTCGCAAATTTCTATGTCTACAATGCTCTGCATGGAGTTACTCTAGCTAATTGCTCCCACTTTCAATACGCATCCAGATTGATACTTAGAGTCATCTGGATTTAGTGTCAAAGCTTGCATCGGCGTAACCCTTTACGACGAACTCTTTATCACCTCCATAATCGAGAAATATTTCTTTAGTCATCCAATTACTAAGGATAATTTTGACCGCTGTACAGTGATCTACTCCTGGATCACTATTGTACCTCCCTGTCAAACTCTTGGCAAGGTACACAACGTGTTTTGTACACAGCATGGCATACTTTATAGAACCTATGGCTGAGGCATAGGGAATGACTTTCATTCTCTCTATATTTTGCTGCCGTGGTCTGGCTTTGAGTCTTACTCAACTTCACACCTTACAAGTCAGGCAAGAACTTCTTCTTTGACTGATCCATTTTGAACTACTTCAAAATCTTATCAAGGTATGTACTCATCGAAAGTCTTATCAAGCGTCTTGATCTATCTCTATAGATCTTGATGCCCAATATGTAAGCAGCTTCACCAAGGTCTTTCTTTGAAAAAAACTCCTTTCAAACACTCCTTTATGCTTTCCAGAAAATTCTACATCATTTCCGATCGACAATATGTCATTCACATATACTTATCAGAAAGGTTGTAGTGCTCCCACTCACTTCTTGTAAATACATGCTTCACCACAAGTCTATATAAATCTATATGCTTTGATCAACTTATCAAAGCGTATATTCCATCTCCGAGATGCTTGCACCAGTCCATAGATGGATCGCTGGAGCTTGCACATTTTGTTAGTACCTTTAGGATTGACAAAACCTTCTGGTTGCATCATATACAAGTCTTCTTTAATAAATCCATTAAAGAATGCAGTTTTGTTATCCATTTGCCAGATATCATAAAATGCGGCAATTACTAACATGATTCGGATAGACTTAAGCATCGCTACGGGTGAAGAAGTCTCATCGTAGTCAACTCCTTGAACTTGTCGAAACCCTTTCGCAACAAGTCGAGCTTTGTAAACAGTAACATTACCGTTTGCGTCGGTCTTCCTCTTGAAGATCCATTTATTTTCGATGGCTTGACGATCATCGGGCAAGTCAACCAAACTCCATACTTTGTTCTAATACATGGATCCCATCTCAGATTTCATGGCTTCAAGCCATTTTGCGGAATCTGGGCTCATCATCGCTTCCTCATAGTTCATAGGTTCATCATGGTCTAGTAACATGATTTCCAGAACTGGGTTGCCGTACCACTCTGGTGCGGAACGTACTCTGGTTGATCTACGACGTTCAGCAGAAACTTGATCCGAAGTTTCATGATCATTATCATTAACTTCCTCACTAATTGGTGTAGGAATCACTGGAACAATTTCCTGTGATGTACTACTTTCCAATCTGGGAGAAGGTACAATTACCTCATCAAGTTCTACTTTCCTCCCACTCACTTCTTTCGAGAGAAACTCTTTTTCTAGAAAGGATCCGTTTTTAGCAACGAATATTTTGCCTTCGGATCTGTGATAGAAGGTGTACCCAACAGTCTCTTTTGGGTATCCTATGAAGACACATTTTTCCGACTTGGGTTCGAGCTTATCAGGTTGAAGTGTTTTCACATAAGCATCGCAGCCCCAAACTTTAAGAAACGACAACTTTGGTTTCTTGCTAAACCATAGTTCATAAGGTGTCGTATCAACGGATTTAGATGGTGCCCTATTTAACGTGAATGCAGCTGTCTCTAAAGCATAACCCCAAAACGATAGTGGTAAATCGGTAAGAGACATCACAGATCGCACCATATCTAATAAAGTACGGTTACGATGTTCGGACACACCATTACGCTGTGGTGTTCCAGGTGGCGTGAGTTGTGAAACTATTCCACATTGTTTCAAATGAAGACCAAACTCGTAACTCAAATATTCTCCTCCACGATCAGATCGTAGAAACTTTATTTTCTTGTTACGATGATTCTCTACTTCACTCTGAAATTCTTTGAACTTTTCAAATGTTTCAGACTTGTGCTTCATTAAGTAGATATACCCATATCTGCTCAAGTCATCAGTGAAGGTCAGAAAATAACGATACCCGCCGCGAGCATCAACACTCATTGGTCCACATACATCAGTATGTATGATTTCCAACAAATCTGTTGCTCGCTCCATAGTTCCGGAGAACGGAGTTTTAGTCATCTTGCCCATGAGGCATGGTTCGCAAGTACCAAGTGATTCATAATCAAGTGATTCCAAAAGTCCATCATTATGGAGTTTCTTCATGCATTTTACACCAATATGACCTAAACGGCAGTGCCACAAATAAGTTGCACTATCATTATTAACCTTGCATCTTTTGGCTTCAATATTATGAATATGTGTATCACACGATCGAGATCCAACAAACTATTTTCATTGGGTGTATGACCATAGAAGGTTTTATTCATGTAAACAGAACAACAATTATTCTCTAACTTACATGAATAACCATATTGCAATAAACATGATCAAATCACATTCATGCTCAACACAAACACCAAATAACACTTATTTAGGTTCAACACTAATCCCGAAAGTATAGGGAGTGTGCGATGATGATCATATCAATCTTGGAACTGCTTCCAATACACATCGTCACTTCATCCTTTAACTAGTTTATGTTCATTATGCAACTCCCACTTCGAGTTACTACTCTTTAGCAACTGAACCAATATCAAATATCGAGGGGTTGCTATGAACACTAGTAAAATACACATCAATAATCTGTATATCAAAATATACCTTTGTTCACTTTGCCATCCTTCTTATCCGCCAAGTATCTAGGGCAGTTCCACTTCTAGTGACCATTTCCTTTGCAGTATAAGCACTTGTTTCAGGCTTGAGTTTAGCTTTGGGTTTCTTCACGGGAGTGACAACTTGCTTGTCATTCTTCTTGAAGTTCCCCTTCTATCCCTTTGCCCTTTACTTGAAACAAGTGGTCTTGTTAACCATCAACACTTGATGCTTTTTCATGATTTCTACCTTCGCCGACTTCAGTATCGCGAAGAGCTGGGAATTCCTTTCGTCATCCCTTGCATATTACAGTTCATCACGAAGTTCTACTAACTTGGTGATAGTGACTAGAGAACTCTGTCAATTACTATCTTATCTGGAAGATTAACTCCCACTTGATTAAAGTAATTGTAGTACCCAGACAATCTGAGCACATGCTCACTGGTTGAGCTATTCTCCTCCATCTTGTAGGCAAAGTACTGTCAGAGGTCTTATACCTCTCGACACGGGCATGAGTATGAAATACTAATTTCAACTCTTGGAGCATCTTATATGCTCCGTGGCGTTCAAAACGTTTTTGAAGTCCCGGTTCTAAGCCATAAAGCATGGTGCACTTAAACTATCAAGTAGTCATCATATCGAGCTTTTGTCAAAATGTTCATAACGTCTACATCTGCTCCTGCAATAGGTCTGTCACCTAGCGGTGCATCAAGGACATAATTCTTCTGTGCAGCAATGAGGATAATCCTCAGATCACGGAACAATTCCACATCATTGCTACTAACATCTTTCAACTTGGTTTTCTCTAGGAACATATGAAAAATAAACGGGGAGCAACATCGCGAGCTATTGATCTACAACATAGATATGCTGATACTACCAGGACTAAGTTCATGATAAATTAAAGTTCAAATTAATTTAAAGAACTCCCACTTAGATAGACATCCCTCTGGTCATCTAAATGATCACGTGATCCAAATCAACTAAACCATGTCCGATCATCACGTGAGATGGAGTAGTTTCAATGGTGAACATCTTATGTTGATCATATCTACTATATGATTCACGCTCGACCTTTCGGTCTCCAGTGTTCCGAGGCCATATCTGTATATGCTAGGCTCGTCAAGTTTAACCCGAGTATTCTGCGTGTGCAAAACTAGCTTACACCCGTTGTATTTGAACGTAGAGCTTATCACACCCGATCATCACGTGGTGTCTCGGCACGACGAACTTTCGCAACGGTGCATACTCAGGGAGAACACTTATACCTTGAAATTTAGTAAGGGATCATCTTATAATGCTACCGTCGTTCTAAGCAAAATAAGAAGCATAATAAGATAAACATCACATGCAATCAAAATATGTGACATGATATGGCCATCATCATCTTGTGCTTTTGATCTCCATCTCCAAAGCACCGTCATGATCACCTTCACAAAACATGATCATCTCATACAAAAACCGTATAACTCATCATGTCTTGACCATATCACATCACAACGTGCCCTGCAAAAACAAGTTAGACGTCCTCTACTTTGTTGTTGCAAGTTTTACGTGGCTGCTACGGGCTTAGCAAGAACCGTTCTTACCTACGCATACAAAACCACAACGATGTTTCGTCAAGTATGTGTTGTTTTAACCTTCACAAGGACCGGGCGTAGCCACACTTGATTCAGCTAAAGTGAGAGAGACAGACACTCGCCAGTCACCTTTAAGCAACGAGTGCTCGTAACGGTGAAACCAGTCTCGCGTAAGCGTACGCGTAATGTCGGTCCGGGCCGCTTCATCTCACAATACCGCCGAAGCAAAGTATGACATGCTGGTAAGCAGTATGACTAGTATCGCCCACAACTCATTGTGTTCTACTCGTGCATATCATCTACGCATAGACCTGGCTCTGATACCGCTGTTGGGGAACGTAGTATTTTAAAATTTTCCTACGATCATGCAAGATCTATCTACCAGATGCATAGCAACGAGAGGGAAGAGTGTGTCTACGTACCCTCGTAGACCGGGAGCGGAAGCGTCAAGTGACGCGGTTGATGTTGTCGAACTTCTTCGCGATCCAACCGATCAAGCACCGAACGTACAGCACCTCCGCGTTCAGCACACGTTCAGCTTGATGACGTCCCACGAGCTCTTGATCCAGTTGAGCTTCACGGGAGAGTTTCGTCAGCACGACGGTGTGGTGACGGATATGATGTGTTCACCGGCGCAGGGCTTCGCCTAAGCTCCGCGACGGTATGACCGAGGTGTGATTCTGTGGAGGGGGGCACCGCACACGGCTAAAACAATTCAACTTGTGTGTCTTTGGGTGCCCCCCTGCCCCCGTATATAAAGGAGCAAGGGGGGAGGCCGGCCGGCCCTTCCTGGTGCGGCTAGGGAGTGGACTCCTACTAGGAATAGGATTGCAATCCTATTCCTAGTAGGATTCACCAAAAGAAGGAAGGGGGAAAGGAATAGGAGAGGTGGCGCCCCCCCAATCCTAGTCCAACTAGGAACCCTAGGTGGGGGCGCCGGCCAGCCCTATGGGCTGCCTCTCTCTTTCCCTTTAGGCCCACTATGGACCATCCCCTCTCGTAGGGGGTTCCGGTAACCCCCTCCGGCATTCCCGATAAATCCGAAACTTTTCCGGAACACTTCTGGTGTCCGAATATAGTCGTCCAATATATCAATCTTTATGTCTCGGACATTCCGAGACTCCTCGTCATGTCCGTGATCTCATCCGGGACTCCGAACTACCTTCGGTACATCAATACTCATAAACTCATAATACCGATCGTCATCAAACGTTAAGCGTGCGGACCCTACGGGTTCGAGAACTATGTAGACATGACCGAGACTCATCTCCGGTCAATAACCAATAGTGGAACCTGGATGTTCATATTGGCTCCTACATATTCTACGAAGATCTATTATCGGTCAGAACCGCATAACAACATACGTTGTTCCTTTTGTCAACGGTATGTTACTTGCCCGAGATTCGATCGTCGGTATCTCTATACCTAGTTCAATCTCGTTACTGGCAAGTCTCTTTACTCGTTCCGTAACTCATCATCTCGTGACTAACTCATTAGTCTTTTGCTTGCAAGGCTTATTGTGATGTGTGTTACCGAGAGGGCCCAGAGATACCTCTCCGACACTCGGAGTGACAAATCCTAATCTTGATCTATGCCAACACCACGAATACTTTCGGAGACACCTGTAGAGCATCTTTATGATCACCCAGTTATGTTGTGACGTTTGATAGCACACAAGGTGTTCCTACGGTATTCGGGAGTTGCATAATCTCATAGTCATAGGAACATGTATAAGTCATGAAGAAAGCAATAGCAGTAAAACTAAACGATCATAGTGCTATGCTAACGGATGGGTCTTGTCCATCACATCATTCTCCTAATGATGTGATCCCGTTGATCAAATGACAACTCATGTCTATGGTTAGGAAACTTAACCATCTTTGATCAATGAGCTAGTCTAGTAGAGGCATACTAGGGACATACTGTTTTGTCTATGTATTCACACATGTACTAAGTTTCTTGGTTAATACAATTCTAGCATGAATAAAAGACATTTATCATGATATAAGGAAATATAAATAACAACGTTATTATTGCCTCTAGGGCATATTTCCTTCAGGATGTAGCCCAGGAGACACGTCGTCTAACTGACGGCGAGTTCAACCTCAGAAAGCTCCTGAAACTTCGCCTATTAGGGCTGGCGGCGATCGACCGTGCCAGAAAGCGACAAGCATCTCGCCTGACCTGGCTACGTGCGGGCGATGCGGGCACAAAATTCTTCCATGCAAAGATGAAGTCCCGCACTCGGAAAAACTACATTCACAGCTTGAAGGTTAATGATGTAGTTGTCACAAAGCATGATGAGAAGCAAGCAACCATCGATGAACATTTCCTAGAGAGCATTGGAAAAAAGATGTCAAACTCCACTGGAATCAACTGGCAAAACCTGGACATGCCATCGATCCAAGCGGCTGGCCTAGACAACCCTTTTTCTGAAGATGAAATATGGCAAGCAATCCAAGCTTCTCCATCTGAAAAAGCGCCAGGGCCAGATGGCTTCACGGGCACCTTCTTCAGAACCTGCTGGCCCCTGATCAAAACGGATGTACTGCTGGCATTCAACAAGTTCTATCACCTAGCTGGAGGAGGTTTCAACAATCTCAACACTGCCTTAGTAGCCCTCATCCCTAAAAAAGATGGTGCTGAAACAATTCAAGACTACAGGCCAATCAGTTTGATCCACTCAATCACCAAGCTCATTGCCAAGGTGCTTGCAATAAGATTAACTGCAGTGATTCATCAAGTAGTCTCGCCGGCCCAGTCAGCTTTCCTAAAATCCAGAAGCACACAGGATAGTTTCCTCTTCGTTCAGAATGCCATTAGATCGCTCCATAGAAGGAAAACGCCATCTCTCCTATTTAAACTAGACATCGCTAAGGCTTTTGACAATGTCTCCTGGGAGTACCTACTGGAGCTGCTTCAAGTGCTAGGCTTCTCTGCAAGATGGTGTGACTGGGTTACATTGCTTCTCGCCACAGCATCTTCTTCCTTCCTGCTAAATGGCACTAAAGGAATAAACATACGTCACCGCAAGGGGCTGCGGCAG
Organism: Secale cereale; assembly: GCA_902687465.1. Classification (NCBI taxonomy): domain Eukaryota; kingdom Viridiplantae; phylum Streptophyta; class Magnoliopsida; order Poales; family Poaceae; genus Secale; species Secale cereale. Next base: position 607,772,230 of record LR738713.1, on the reverse strand, counting down.
GGTGATCCGCTCTCGCCACTCCTATTCATCATCGCCATTGATCCCCTACATAGATTGCTTCAGCGGGCAACCGATCTAGAAATGCTTGCCCCTCTGCCTGGTAGAGACATCCCCCTACGTGTCAGCCTCTACGCGGATGATGCGGTAATCTTCGCCAACCCTCAGAGAGAAGAGGTCGACGCCCTACTCAACATTCTACGCGATTTCGGACACGCAACTGGGCTTCAAGTAAACCTTTCCAAGTCAACGGTTACTCCCATCAGATGCGACGGCATCAATTTGCAGCACATTCTTGCCAACTTCGGAGGGCAACAGTGGGTTTCCCTCTCAGATACCTGGGTCTCCCACTGACTCTCTCCAGACTACGCCTCGTCCACGTCCAATTTATCCTGGATCGGATCAGGGCAAGGCTAGCAGGATGGAAGAGCAAACTCATGACTATTGCTGGTAGAAGGGTGTTGGTACGTAGCATGCTCACCGCGTTACCAACCTACGCCCTCTCCGTGCTCCGCCCGCCAAAGAAATTTCTTATGGAAATTGACAAGGTTAGACGACATTTCCTATGGGCCCAAGAAGAGGAGCTGACCGGAGGCAAATGCAAAGTTGCATGGCCCGTGGTATGCACACCAACGGATAATGGTGGGTTAGGGATTTTAGACCTCCCACGCTTCAGTAGAGCACTTAGGCGTAGGTGGCTGTGGCTAGCTTGGACCGGTGCCGACAGGCCTTGGCTAGGCATGTCGGCTCCATGTGATGACGGTGACAAAGCCCTGGTCAACGCCTCAACTTCGGTCACAATTGGCAACGGTGAAAAGGCTACCTTCTGGCACTGCTCTTGGACGGGCTCAGGAAACCTCAAGACTGCCTTCCCTACCCTTTTCAAGCATTCCAGAAGAAAAAACAGATCGGTTAGGGAGGCCTTGACAAATGACACATGGGTGCAAGACCTCGCCCATGGAAACACCCAGGAAATTTGGGCTGATGCCATTAGGCTACAAAGATGGCTGCAAAGCATGAATCTTCGTCTTCAACCACAGACTGCAGACAAAATCACTTGGAAGCACGAGGCCTCAGGAACATACACGGCTAGCTCAGCGTATAAGGCTCAATTTCACGGGCTAATCAAGTCGGACACCAAGAGGATGATCTGGAGCACTTGGGCACCTGCTAAGTTGAAGATTTTTGCCTGGCTGCTTCTCCGTAATAGGCTATGGAGCAATGATCGCCTGCAACGTAGAGGCTGGCCCAACGGATACTTCTGCCAACTTTGTGTCAGAAGCTTAGAAACCTCCGTTCATCTCTTCTGGCAATGCCCGCTATCACTTGCTGTCTGGGAAGAAATGGCGGCTGGTTTTGGCTGCAGCACACTTCAGCCCGCCAAATGGCAGAGCAAGGCTAAAACATCGGACATCATTGCTCAAATGATTGGAACGGCGAGACCGGAACACAAGAAGGCCATCAAGTCAGCCATCATCCTCATACTCTCAGAAATATGGAAGGGAAGAAATGAAGCCGTCTTCAGAAACAGGGTGCCCACGAAGACTAGCATTTGCGCTGCCATCAGGTGCACCTTGGAGCTTTGGCGACAAGCAGGAGCAACACTTTTGCAGCACCCCTTCTGGGAGCCACCATGAAAGTTGCAACATAGTTTTTGCAATCCTGCACTACGTGCATCCTTTTCATAGTCTTTCTTTCCTTTCTTGGCAAGAACCAGACCATCTTTGTTTTTGTCTACCATCTGCTACCTGCTTAATATCAATATAAGCCAGCATTTTGCTGGATCTTTCAAAAAAAAGATTTTAACTATAACGTGTTCGGATGGAGATATAGGAATATTTAAGGGCTGCCTGGTCATTGTCCGTAGAAGCACCCAGACATGTTTATAGGCGTTTGAGGAGCTAAATTTGTCGTTCTCGTGTTCGTGCCTTGGCATTTTCTTAATTTTTTGTTGTGCTTCTGCTGCTGTGTCGTTTATCCTGATCGAAAGCACGTGATTGGCTTCTCTTAGACCTGATCTCGGTGTACGTACTCCGTGGTCTCGAACGAGACGCGTCGCCGTCGATCTCAAGACATGGTTCTCTCCTCCTCGCGCTCCCCTCTTCGGCGTCGAGGACGCGTGCGGATGCAACATGACCGACGTGTCTACTACGTCGAGCACGTACGTACGAGCCGTCCATGGCGCCGGTGCTGCTTCCTCCTTCCCCCGCGTGGTTGCCTCTAGTTTTTCTTCGAAAGACCATGTGTTGTTTGTATGTGCATTTGCCGCGCGATCGAACGTGCATGAGTCGTTTTGCTCACTGCTCAGCAGCTTCCACCCTACAGGCACCGGACCCAGGCCCGTCGATGAGGCGGGCCAAAGTGGCCGACCGCACAGGGCCCCCAGTATCATGGGGCCCCCGATTGAAGAAAAACACGAAGTAAACTGCTTGTGCGGCGCTCGCTACAGCTTGAGCCCTACCTCCCGAGCCCTCGTGCACGCGCGCCGCCTCTCTCACGATCTCCCATGCCCCCGTGGAATTAATCGAACCAGTGTGCCTCTGCTGCAGATCGCCGCCGGCGGCCGCTCCACCTTGATCGGTGCTTGCACTAGTGGCAGTGAATCCCGTCCTCCACCTGGTCGCCGGGTGCTGGCCTTTTCTCCGCTACACTGAAGACTTGCTGCCCCTTCAAAGCCGAGAAACACAGGTGTTGCTCGTCGCCTCGGCCACTAATCAATGAGTAATTTACCGATTTTCTTGGACCGAGAGAGGCAAACAACAATAGTAGAGCTGTAGAAGATGCATTGGAAGTTTGAAGTTTGAACTGACATGTTGTATGTTGATTTATAAACTGATGTCTTTGAACGATTAACTACGGAGTAATTTAGAACTAAAATAAATGTGTGCATGTATGGATGAAACCTGAATCGTTGCATTTTTATATCAATTTTATTTCATGCTACAGAAAAATAAGATGAAGACATATTTTCATTGTCGGCCGGCAACAACAGGAGTTTCTACACATATGGGGGAATGGATGAAGCAAATATTGATTTGGTATTCCTTTGTACCCCTTATTATTATGTGTATTTCTTTCTTCGAGTTTCAGTTCTACATATATTGTGCAGTCGACCAAATTTATATATATGCTTTGGCATGAGGTGTTCCTTGGATAGCCAGGAGGTATTATTTGGCCACTGCAATATGAGATATTCCTTGGATACTTCTTTAGTTATACAAATTTTAAAATTCAAGGACCTCATTTTGCATTTCGTCCCGGGCCCCCAAATTCCTGGAGACGGCCCTGACCGGACCCAAGGACTCGTCACTCGGAGTCGCGGTTGACCGACTTAATGTCCGTCAATGGCCGGGCGAGCTTGCCTGACATGACTTGGCTTGCTTGTTTCACCTATATAGTACTACCACCACCACCACCACCATCATCACCGGTTCACCGCCACCACCACCACCATCATCACCGGTTCACCGCCACCGCCACCGCCACGAGGCACCTGCAGCATCTAGCTATTACTAGCTTTCCACATCGCAAGCACAAAGAGAACTAGTATCAGAGAGAGAGAGAGAGAGAGAGAGACGACGGCGGTGAGCCTGACCCGGACGGTGCTGGACGGGGTGCTGGGCAGCGCGGGCACGGCGATGACCGACGAGGCGGCGCTGCTGCTGGGCGTCCGGAGGGAGGTGGACTTCATCCGCAGCGAGCTGCAGATGATGCAGTCCTTCCTGCGGGCGCAGTCCTCCGCCACGCGCTGGGGCGCCGCCGGCGGCTCCAGGGACACGGTGCGCACGTGCGTGAAGCAGGTGCGCGACCTCGCCTCGCCTGCGACCTCGAGGACTGCCTCCTCGACTTCAGGCTTCACGCCTCCCGCTCGCGCTGGCTGCGCTGGGGCCCCGGCCTCGCCGCCCACCACCGCGTCGCCGACCGGATCCGGGGCCTCAAGGCCAGCGTCGTGGATCTCAACCAGCGCAACCAGCGGTACAACGTCTTCGCCGCCACCGGCGACAGCCACCACGGCGCCGACCTCATCCGGGAACTCAAGTTCATCGTCGTGGAGCTCAACCAGCGCAACCAGCAGCACAACGTCTCCGCCGATAGCCACCACGCCGACGTAGCGGACGAGGGCCGGCACGGCCACGCCGACGACGAGTGCGCCTGCGCCCAGCTCTCGCCCGGGGACGAGGGGCAGGACATCGAGCGGGTCGGAGAGACGAAGTATCTGGCCGGTCTGGTCAAAGACGGCGGCGCGAGAGTGGTGTCTGTTGGATATTTATGTGGCTTTCAACATGTATTCAACATGATTATTATGTATTTAAATCGACTTGGAATTATTCATACTATTAATGTTTGTGACAGGGAATAACTGATGCGGAATTTCACTCGAGGAAGTAATACTCGAGGTGCCGAGGACGACTGTGATGGAATACAATAGAGGAATTAACAGGGATCGACTCTACTGGAATTTATATGTACATACGTATTTTTCCCGGGACATCACAGGGTGGAAGAGCTGGGTTTGTTTTGCAGGATCGGCTCTGCAGGCTGTTGACCCACATGATTAAGATTGGAAGTTGATCTCAAATATACAATCTAATCATGGCACATGACTCACACATGTGTGTAAGGGGCTAGTATATTTAGATTCGGAAAACTGGCATGTTTTATCGTGGTTGGTAACATTGCCCAGGAGTCATACGGATTTTTCCGGAAACAGGTGGAATAATAAAACGCCTGGAAGTGGAGTCTATAAATAGGTCCCTACCCTCTAGCCTCAATTTGCATTGTGAGCGGCACCACGGAAAAGGCAGAGGAATTAGAGGGTAGACCGCATAGCCCACAAATTTCAACATTGGTATCATGAGCAGGTTCGGTCGTGGTGACCTAACCCTAATCCGCTGCAACTCTGCCGATGCGGACGTTGCCGTACGCTACCGCCGGTTGATTCTGCTGTCTATCGTTGACGTAATCGCTGGTCCGTTGTGTAAAATCTGGCGACGTGGCCGTCGCTCGTCGATGCGCAGCCTACTGCTTCCGCTGGCGGCTGTCTTTGTCCACCCATGTTTTGGCTATTAGGGCACGTATGAAGTTGCCAGAGATTCGTGGTATCTCTTGATGCGGAAAGTGCAGAAGTTCTTTCTTTTATCCATTGCTGGCTATATTTTTGGTTATTCTAAATATGATAGAAAAAACTTTCTGAGGGAAGGATCCATTCAAATAATTTAACCGGACCTTGGAGAGGAAGATATATTATTTTGCAACAGAAATTGGCAAAGAGGAAGGTATGTTTTTTATTTGTATGCACAGAAATTTTATTTTGTCGACTGCTATTTTACAAATAGTTGTGTTGCACATTGTGGTTATCACATATTGCTAGAAGCTATATGGATTTTATTTTCATGCAAACAATTCCAAGGAATGTTAAATGTCATAAATACTTGGAACTGGAAATTACGTTTTTACGAGGAAAATTATGATGGTTACACCAACCTAGCATGAAAAGGAATTCTAAGAAATATTTATTAGTGAGCATCACTTGTTTATGGAGGAAGATGAGAATCACTTTGAGGACAAGGAAAATTACTCCACATTTGACATTGATTCAGATTTTACTTGTGCATCATATATATACATGTTACTGGAATTAAACGACAATTTGATTGGCATGCTCACAATTCCGAAGGAATAGTCACTGTTGTGAAATCCGATACACTTTAGGAACTGGAAATTATGTCATCAAAACTCCCTTATGGAGGAAATATATTATTGATATAGGATACCATATTCACTCATGGTGGGAAGATATTTAATTTATACTCCTCAGTTTAATTCATTGGTCATGACCTATTATTTGGAAAAGGAAGAGTGGAAATATTGCTCAATGATAAAATTAGTGCATTATTACGAAATTTTACATAATGGTCTATTCTTTCTTGATGGTCCATTGGAAGTTAGCAACCCAAATTGTTATTTGGGACAGATAACTCCATAGAGAGGAACACTGATAATGGGAACACATGATTGGACTTTATTATTTTTGTCATGGACGACTTGGTCACATACCATGGAACCAAATTGAGTGGCTTACTAATTCCGGAATTCAAAACTTTAGTGGAAGGAATTTGGTTTTCTGAAGCACATATATAATTGCTATTTTACTTGCACACCTTTTCTTAAGGTGGAAGGAGATAAAAAGCTTCACGTCATTCTTTTCTATATACTTATGGTATTTTTTTCGGACACTCCCACTAGAGTCGGAAGGTTTTATTGTGATGTTCACATGTTGTACTGAAGTGGAAAATCAGTTTATTAAAGAATATCAATATCTTAACAACTAATTGGTGGGGGAAGTACACTTAAGGAATATATCAATTGAATATATAAAGAGCATGAAACTTCATTTACTATTGCAATATACCGTATACTTACACTTCAGGAATATATCAATTGAATATATAAAGAGCATGAAACTTCATTTACTATTGCAATATACCGTATACTTACACTTCAGGAATATATCAATTGAATATATAAAGAGCATGAAACTTCATTTACTATTGCAATATACCGTATACTCCACCTGAATGGAGGAATTGAATTTTTTTATATATACTCCCTCGTCGTTTGGAAGGAGCATTACACAGTGTCATCTTTTTAAGTCACTCTTCACCAAGCACAGTCACTCCTTATGGTTTGTAGACTGGAAGGAAGTATTTTATTTTGAGGAAATTCTCAATTACTACAAAGCACACACCGGGAATTTGTTAATTGTTATTCTAGTGGATCAAGGGCATGTTTTTGATCTGAAAAGGAAAACTGGTGGAAAGTGGGAGCCCAATATTTGTATGGAAAATGGTGGAATCATTGGCAATCATACTAGAATATAATCTTGACCCCGAAGGAAACTACAAGTGTAACTCCTGACACTAACATGCTTAGGATAAGTGGGAGGAAATAACTTGAAATATCATGTCTAGATAATTGTCGTGTGTTTTTTGGGGAAGTGACTCTAAATTCTTAGAGGAATAACCGAAGCCTCCTAAGAAAGCTTTATTTTTTTATCAACACAAGCTATGGGTGGAAGAAATGCGGGAAGGAATAAACTCAATGAGGAAGAATAATGTTCGGGAACTTATTATCTTACCAAACAACCGCAAGCCCATTGTATGTGAGTGTTTTTTGTTAAGAAAATTTGGCTCACTGGAATATTCATTATAATGTCACTCTTGTTATTAAATTATTTACACAAAGGGAAATATACTTTGTGGATGTTCTTTCTCCGGAATTTAGGGAAAGAGGGAATACATGCATGGTTTGCTAATTCAATATATTAACGTATGGTCTTATAACAAGCTTTACATCAATGGAATATTATGTCATATGGTTTTCTAAATGAAGCAAGGTGGTCATCAACAAATGTAAGTATAAATTGTTTTGCATTACTATTATATATGTTAATCATGTTTTTTTTGTTTACAATGATAAAGCCACATTGATGGAAGTGAAAGCTTGGTGATCTATAAATTTCATGTGAAAGGCATGTTTGAATCTTCCAATTATTTTGGGAGCGGAAATACATAGGATTGCTGTGATACACTTTTCTATGGAAAATAGCAAACCTGTTAAATGACCTTGATAACGGGAATCACACTCAGCAAGTAATTGTGTCTGAACTCCTGAGGAAAAAGAGGATAATACTGGACTGTATTGTATCTTTACTATACAATCATACCTTAGCTACCGGAATTTATTGCTGCATTCAAGCAGTGGAAGGGTATGAGTCGCTAAGGGAATCTCACGCAACATATATGATCGTGGAATGTGCATCACAACCTGTCAACTATTCTAGAGTTTTTGGTTAAAAGTAAACATATTACATTGAGGAAGTTACCATTGTATACACGAGGTGTGGAATGATTAAACTCAGGTATGTATATTTCATTTATTTGTATATAACAATACTAATATGGTGCAGGTTCACTGACTATAGTCAGGAATTCTTTCCAAAACATGTCTACACATGGAACTTCATTTATTTATTAATATGTTTCAGCCAAGTGGGAGATGTTGGATATTTATGTGGCTTTCAACATTTATTCAACATGATTATTATGTATTTAAATCGACTTGGAATTATTCATACTATTAATGTTTGTGACGGGGAATAACTGATGCGGAATTTCACTCGAGGAAGTAATACTCGAGGTGCCGAGGACGACTGTGATGGAATACAATAGAGGAATTAACAGGGATCGACTCTACTGGAATTTATATGTACGTACGTATTTTTCCCGGGACATCACAGGGTGGAAGAGCTGGGTTTGTTTTGCAGGATCGGCTCTGCAGACTGTTGACCCACATGATTAAGATTGGAAGTTGATCTCAAATATACAATCTAATCATGGCACATGACTCACACATGTGTGTAAGGGACTAGTATATTTAGACTCGGAAAACTGGCATGTTTTAGCGTGGTTGGTAACATTGCCCAGGAGTCATACGGTTTTTTCCGGAAACAGGTGGAATAATAAAACGTCTGGAAGTGGAGTCTATAAATAGGCCCCTACCCTCTAGCCTCAATTTGCATTGTGAGCGGCACCACGGAAAAGGCAGAAAAATTAGAGGGTAGACCGCATAGCCCACAAATTTCAACAGTGTCGGTGTGGGGCATGGGCGGGATGGGGAAGTCGTCGCTGGTGCGGATGCTGTACAACGACAGGGACTTCATCGACGGCTTCGACGGCCGCGCCTGGTTCACCGTGACGCACCCGCTTGAGAACACCGACGAGCTGGAGCGCCAGCTCAGGAAGCAGCTCGTCGTGGAGCCCCGCCGCGCCGACGGCACTGTCCAGGACCAGGAGTGGCTGGAGGCGAAGCGGTGCCTCGTCGTGGTGGACGACGTGTCCTCGCCGGAGGAGTGGGATCTCATATCGCGGTGCCTCGCCGCGAACGGCGCCGCGGGGATGGGCAGCCGGGTCATCGTGACGACGCGGCGAAACGACGTTGCCCTGCGGTGGGCGGGAGACGTGAAGGGTGTGTACGAGCTCAAGCCTCTCGATGACAAGGAGGCCCGGAAACTGCTCTATCAAAAGGTACAATACAATTGTTTGCACTAGATAGATGTACAGCCTATTACAGTATGTGAATATATATATTTTTTGGGTCTGTCTATATCACATCTAGATGTGAGATATATCTCACATCTAGCTCACTCATCCTTGATTTTTTTAAAGTCTTTCATAAATTTTAAAGGTGAGGAGTTAGATGTGAGATAATATCTCACATTTATATGTGAAATAGCAAACCTGTATGTGAAATAGCAAACTCGATATATTCTTAGATCCACATATATGAACAAGTTTGTAAAATTAACTAGGAATTAAGATTTTCTCTTTCTCAGTTTGGTAAGACGTACACAAACCCTTTTAAAGATTTGTTCTTTCTAAGCCGTCTGAAAAATTGTTCTACCAAGTTGCACATCATGAAGCAGATACAAAACTATATATGGTAAACGAGAAATCAATGCAACTTTGTTACTAGCGAGTTAACCTTCACACATTCCATATGGATAGGAAAATTTGTGAGTCTTGCTAGGTTGGTTTGGTGGTTAACCTATTCATAATGTTTGTGTTATTTGTTTGTTTCAAGGTTTACAAGAAAGCTGAGTGTATGATGACGAAAGATATGGTGGAGCAAGCAAGTCGTATCTTGGAGCGATGTCGCGGCCTTCCACTTGCTATAGCCACCATAGGAGGTTTATTGGCTAACAGGCCTAAAACAAGCAGAGAATGGATGGATCTGCGAAAGCATCTTGGGTCAGAGCTAGAGTCAGACCGAGACATCAAAAGAGTTATAACCTCAAGCTACGATGGGCTGCCATATCATCTCAAGTGTTGCTTCTTGTACCTGAGTATCTTTCATGAGAACCATGAGATTAGGCTTACACGCTTATTGCGGCGGTGGATAGCAGAAGGCTATATAACAAAGCCGCGTGACATGAGCGTGGAGGAACTTGGACGGCGATACTACAATGAGCTCATCAGTAGAAGTATGATCCAGCCTTCAGAGAAGGCCAGGGCTAGCATGGCAGTTGAACGTTGTCGTGTACATGGTGTGGTGCTCCAAATAATATTGTCCCAGTCTATTGAGGAGAACCAACTCTTCATCATGGATAAGCACTGCAATGAGGCTCCACAAAGTAAGATACGCCACTTGGTAGTGACAAGATGGAAGAAAAACGAGAAGATGGCAAGCATAAACTTGTCTCAGGTACGATCATTGACAATCTTTGGAATGTGCCCTGTGTCCCTCATCTCCTCCAAATTACGCTTGTTGAGAGTTCTTGACTTGGAAGATACACTTGAGCTGGAGAATGATGATCTCAAGTACATCGGGGAGCTTCACCATTTAAGGTACCTTGGTCTGCGAAAGACAAACATTTCAAGACTTCCTTCCTCTCTGGAGAACCTCAGGTTCCCAGAGACGTTAGATGTTCAAGACACGAAGGCAGGGGCGGAGCCCAATGGGCCAACCCTGTAGCACAGGCTACAGGGTTCAAAAAAAAAGTTAGTGCTAATTATAAGGTATAGGGCCCGAGGCAACAGGCTGGCCCATCAAGAGTGCATCAGGGTGGCCCATCGAACCAAGGAACGAGGCCGCACCGGCTCCCTCGCACGCGCGTACGCTCGCTGCCCAACTAACGGATTCACGCACGCGCGATCGAGCAATCGTAGGGGCGGCTAGGCGTTCCGTCTTCAACTACGTGATCTTGACTTTTCAGTTTTATATAATCGAGAAAAAAAAAAACAGCGATCCCTAATCCCAATCCCATGGTCTTCTCATCTCCCATGATCTGTTCCTGGCAGCTCGGCGGCCGGCTCAAGCGTTACGGCGTTCGTGCAGCTGCGGCAAGCCGGCAACCAGCAGGCCGCCTATCAACGGCATTGCGCCGGATGCTGCACGGCCAGGCCCATGTGGTTGGCTACAGCGCCTGACTCCTCCCAGGCAAGACGCGATCAGCCGACTACGCCGCACGCCGTAAAAAAATTCCTCCCTGGATCCCCTCTCTCTTGTGCCTTAGCAAAATAGCAACATCATTTTGAGTATTTTTACCTACATATAGTCAATTAGTCATACTTGATTCGAATTCTGCCTAGTACCCCCTTCCTAAGTTGTTCTTAGTAAATGCGTTTACAAGTTGCAACAGTTGTACTCCCTCCGTTCCCAAATATAAGTCTTTCTAGAGATTTCAACAAGTGACTATATACGAAGCAAAATGAGTGAATCTACACTCTAAAATATGTCTACATGCATCTGTATGTTGTAGTCCATTTGAAATGTCTAAAAAGACTTATATTTAGGAACGGAGGGAGTATGTATTAACTTGTAGGTAGTAGATCAATTTTCGCTCTTGCAGATAATATGGACAGGTTTCTTCTCAAAAGAAAGACATCATCACAAGATGCTCCAGAAGACATGAATTGTGAGGAGGAGATTCAATATGATCGAGGCAAGATATCCTTTTCAAGTAATTTCGTCGTTTGTTTTTAGCATTATACTTAAGCAGTTTGATTATTGCGTTTTGTTTTTATAAGTCGTGTTACAAGCTATGAAACACTTTTTTATTTAATGCATCGTTGCTTGAAAAAAATACGCCATGGTTAAGTGGTGCTTTAGGGTAAGATTAGCTCCAGCTCCGCCCCTGCACAAAGGTGACACAACTCCCAGCTGGTATCACCAAACTGGAGAAGCTATGTCATCTTGTCGGTGGCGTCAACTTCGCCAAAGACTTGGCAGGGAAGACGAAGAAAAACAAGCGAGCAAGCAAATGTAATGGTGACCCCTTTGAAACCTTGGCAGATTTGGTTACCGGGTGCTATGGTTACAAGCCAGTTGAGCCTTCATGCTCATGTTGCGCATGTGAGTTTAGTGTAACCGCCCCCGAGAGAATCGAGAAGCTAAGGAACCTACAAGTGCTAGGGGTGGTGCACATTGCGCGTGGAAGTAGGGTGGCAAGGAACTTGGGGGAGCTGACTAGCTTGCGCAGATTAGGAGTGGATGTCGATACGACCGAGGAAGTAGGGGAGGACTTATGCAACTCAATATCAAGGCTTGTTCGTCTGGAACGGCTTGAAGTGCGCTCCAGGTCGCTTGAATTTCTGAAGAAAGCAGAGAAAGCAGAGGAAATGCCACCAAAGCATCTCCTATCACTGCGCTTGTGTGGCCGTTTAGGCAACCTCCCTGGTTGGATGGATCGTCTCAACGATCTGGCCAAGGTAAAGCTAATTCAGACACAGTTGAAGCAGGTTGACATCGAGGTGATGGGGAAGCTGTGCAACCTTACTCTTCTTGCACTCTGGGAGGAGTCCTTCGCCGAGAAGACGTTATGTTTTGGGGAAGGTACATTTCCGAAGCTCAAAGTACTTTACATTGAAGGGATGGAGAACATTGAGAGCATACAAATCAAGGATGGTGCATTGGCTGTGCTCGAGAAGCTTGAAGTGACGACAGTAAGGAGGGCTTGTCCCTTGTGCTGGTCCTCCAAAACCTGAATGAACTTGTCTTGACAAGTTGTGGTGACAAACCGAAGCTGGAGAAGGAACTTCAAAAGCAGATTAGTGGATTTAAGAAGCGCCCCAAGTTTATTACTGGCAAGTCCATTGTATCTAGGAGTTAGGTTACCTCTGTTCTGATGTAGATGACGCACACAAGTTTATTTGGATTCTCCAGATAAATAGATTTGTCATGTAATTTTGGAAAGGAATGTCATGTATTTTGGATAGGAAAATCCAAGGAAATTCTGGCATATATATCATTTTTGGTAGTATCATAAGTTTGAACATGTTCTTACAAAAATTAGCCGGCAAAGTTGCTCGGTGAAGATCAAGTTCCAGAGCGAAATTTTTGCTTGGTGAACTTCATCTACGCTGTTCATCATTGACTGGTACTGGCATTGCCAGGTTATCACAGAATGGTAGCGCATCAATTCAAGCACGCAGCAAAACGATACTCATTCAGTAAATATTTACCCTAAGATGTGGTGGATCGATCTCTGTTATGTGCTCGTCGTCGACAAGTGAATGAGAAGCTGGTAAATTAAGCGGCGGCACCCAACCCAACACAAACTCACTCTACAACGGCCCCTGTCGATCTGGGCTTTATTCCGGTTACAGTGCTGGCCGCGTCCGCAGGCTCCTTCCCCTTCTCCCGCAGCTTGGCCACGGCTTCCTTCATGGCCTCCTTCCGCTTCCTGCTGGCGAGCACCTTGGCCTGCACGCCGCTGAGGTTGGGGTCCTTCTTCTCCTTCTCCTCCGTCGGCGGCGGCGGGGCCCGCCTCTTGGACGCCGCCGGCGCCGCGTCCACGTGGCCCAGCAGCGCGCCGGCGCCCGCCGCGGCGATCACCACGCCGTTCAGGAACGCCCTGCGTGCGACACGAACGCATCAAGGATAGATATTACTGATGATACGCATCGACCACACGTTCTCAGAGAAAAAGGACAGTTGGAAGTGAAGTGAACCTCCTGGTGTCGCGTCCGGCTGGCACGCTGCCGCCGTTCTTCTTCGGAGCAGCATCTCTGCTCGGAGCCGCGCCGACGGCTGCGTGCTGTGCGGCGGCGGCGGCGGCGTGGAGGGGCGCCATGGAATGGAGCATTGCTCTGCCCTGAGTTGCTGCTGCTGTATGGTGTAGTGTAGCAATTGGCATAAGCGCGTGCCGTGTCTCTCAAACTGCAGATGAAACCAAAAGGGTGGGAGATAGACGTGCCCCACGGAGGCTTCATGTCACGTTCCCATTGGTTGCGATCCCGTGACATGGATAAGGCCCCGAAAGCATATGCGATTGTTGTGCCGCAGAACAAAGGGTCCACGTATGTAGGGCCTTTTCTGCCTCTGCATCTGACTCTTGAGAAAACAACACGTGGGTAAGGAAGGACGCAGACGGAATTTGCACGTCGAATTTGTGGATCGACGGATCTATAATACATAAATAGTTCATCTTCATCAACATATTTCTCTTGACATGCAGCTTATCCACCTCATCATATGTGCCACATCAACATTACCATGTTTAGTTTTTCAACGCATGGCTTTGCTGGTGATTACTTTCACCGCTTCATTTCTTAACCACACAACGCTATGTTTTCTGCCAAAGGCCCACTAGGCCCGACCGAACCGCTTCCTTATGCTCTTCCGTTTCATACCCATCCAAGCGCCAATCGGTCCACATCCTTCTTCGCTTCCGTTTCGTCCCCACGCGATAAATCTTTCTTCAATCGACGGCGTGTGTAGCGGCTCGATGGTAATCTCGGCATGAGGACGAGCACATGTCCTCTCCTCCGGCTACGACTCCCCTTCGGTGCCTCTCTGGGCGAGGCGAGATGGGTTGAGCCATGGTTCCATTGCCGCCCATCAGAACGTTGACCAGGGCAGCTAAATCAACATGCGCCCCTAGCCCTGGCCCTCCCTAGCTCTGGCGGCCTCGGATGCGCCGGGACCGGCCTCCCTGCTGCGGTGATCCGGCAGAAGAAAACCCCCCATCACCCAGCGGTGAACGTCCACGACACCAGAAGGTCACCTGCTCGTACTCGTGCGATCAATTCTTGAAGGCCGGGCTACTAGTGAGTGATTTAATTGATTTAATTGATGGTTTTGCAGTTCGGCGGGCAGTTGATCTCAAATTAACACTAGCTTTTCCGTGCATGCGATGCAAGTTTTGCCTATCCTGATGAATATCATGTGGCTGGGTAGCTGCATGTGGACGTTGGTGGACGAGAATATCATGTCGATAGAGGCGATGCTGATGTTACCGGCCCTGGCCGCTGCCCCTGTGTCGTTTCTTCTCCGTTTCTGCCCCTCTCCCTCTTCTCCTTCTGTAATCTCCATTATTGGAGTGATGCATTGACATCTTAATTTGGCTCCTCCTCTCCCCTGCCTTCCTAACCCATGTTTTCACCAATAATACCTTCCATGTCCTCACGTCCCACCTGCGCACCGGCCTCTTCACTTACCTCCGCCAACCGATACGGTCTCTTCTTCTCCCCGGCTACATAATTCTGCGACCTTCTCTCTCCCATCCTATCATCACCATCTACTTACTCCACCATCATGCACCACAGCCAATGGTAACAGCAGTGGGTGGGAAGCCTTGGTTTGGTCAGCAGGAAGAAAGTTGTTGTGTCATGGTTTTCTAGGACGACTGCACCATGATCTGCTGCACCGAAGACACTCGCTGTCAAGAATATATAAGGAACAACTGATATCACAAAAATAATTTAACTTGCCGATTTACTTTCTTCAATTTACTCTAGAAAATTTAGTTAATCATGTTACTGAATCCTTTCGTTGAAGGTGATGCTACCATCCACTGAAGGTAACTCAAGTTCCTTCATTTTTGCATGGATTTCACTAGCGTGAATTGCTAAAATGGACATCTGGCCAAATTACCTTGCACAAATCTCCGATGATGTTATGACTTCCATAACCTCTTTGTCGTTCAACATGTCTTCTATTTGTAATGGAAAATGCTAACATGCTAGTGTAGATGCATTTTAGTCATCTTGCTTCCAAGAGGTACCATGTCTCTATCAAATTTGTACTTTTATATGTTACTCTTTTTGATGATTTTGAAATGCATACAAACAAATTATGACATCTTCCAAGCCATGTCCTCATACACATGTGGTAATAAGATTCTTTCTTTAGTTTAGTTTTTGTTATTTTCTCATAACTTCTGCTGATTTGAGTAATTTGGCTGTCATGTGATTCTCAGGTGGTGATGCATTACTGATAAGAAGATGGGATTCTGATGTTAATTCATTAACTCTGCATCTAGAGGATATCAATGATGATTGTAGCAAGTTGGTAACGATGTTCTGAATATTTTTGTTCAACAATGCAGAAAGTATAATGCACGTTAGTTGGTTATTAAGAAAATGAAGGATTTAGACAGGCCAGTTATGCATGTGTTCTCACATAGTTCATTTCTTATGCTTCTTTGGTTTGAAGAATAGAGAATGAAGGTTCCTTACTAAGCACTTACAATAATGATTTGATTTGTGTTTAAAATGGATTTCTTCAAAGGAAAAAGGAAAATATTTCTATTTTCCTAGCCAGTCGTGCATTGTTCAATATCACCAAATTATTTTACTTTAGCTGAGAGACCACACGGTTAACAGGTATATTCCAAATATTTATATTTCATTGTATAATCTATCCAAATTTTTTTTCTACAATTTCCGCAGCAACGCGCGGGGTATCATCTAGTTTTTAGAATGATGAATGCCTTTTCTTAAATTAGAAACATTATGTTCGGTGACTAAATCAGCTTATGTATAGGCGACAAGGCCCGATAACTCGCAGGAGCACACACCTACCCAGTCCTGTTCAGACGCTCTATTGCCTCACGATCTGCAAAGTTGTTGAATTCCGCAGGAGGTTACACCAAGCTTTAGGTTTCAAAATTACTGTGCAGGCGATGGAGGGCCGAATGAAAATCGTACGACACTCAGGATCGGCGGCTGTGGCCCACTGAACGATATGTTTCATTATTGCAATTTTGTGTGGTGCGGAAATCGGCCGCAAAGTATTATCCATGTAGCAGTGTTCTTTAAGTTTTAGTTTCCAAAATTTGCGATTTTATCATTCGCTCACATCAAGTTTCATCAATTGAAACTTAATGAAGTTTTAAAAACTCTTTTAAAATGCATTCAAAATGGATCATATTTGAAGGCCCTCGTCACAAGAAACATGCGTATGCAAACGAAACTTAAATCAAAAGCCAACGAAAAATAGAGAAGGTGCCCCCATCCATTTATGTCACAAATCCCCTCGTCGACAATGCCCATATTCCTTTTCCCAAAAGGCCTTAGAGCAACTTTAGGCGTGCCAGTCATATTGGTGTCGCTTGCCTAAAAAAAAGTCATATTGATGTCGTCATAATGCATATGGAGCACACTTCATATAGATATGCAGGCTGCCAAAACGACACGCAAACGCAGGGTCGTCATACGTCGTCCTTCAATTTCTTTATTTTCTCACTCAAACACTTGAATTCCCTAAAAAATAAACAAAAATGATAAGTACCGAATAACATGTACGACACATTGCAACTCTGAACGTTTTTTATGTCAAGTTTAGTGACACGAGAATGACAAATTAGTTGGCAAGCACAACAATTTTCTATTAAAAAATAAACCGGAGCACGAAAGTTACCATCCTCGCTTCACTAAATTTGTTCTCAAAAACATTCAGAGTTGCCATGCACTCCTAACGAACGTTTGGTACTTATCAGATTCCAAAATGAAAGGTTTTGCACACTAGGCAATCATACACATAGTATTTGACAAGTTGCACGAACGAAAGCAATAACCCGTGACTTGTCCAAATAATACCGCATCGTTGTGTGCATTGACCCCTCCGCCGGCGTGCACACCTGCCCCTCCTCTTCTCGCGTGTGCTTTGTGCTCTTCTTTGAGGTTCCTCGAACTTATGATGAAATCTCGCGCCGTCTTCTAAAATTTTCAAGCCTCTCGAGTCATTATCCTCGGATCCATTGTGATAAATTAATGCCGGTTGTGCGGGCGGGTAATAAGAAGCTATACGCTAACACCCTTGCTAGTGTTCTAAACGTATTTGGTCTTCCATCTAGCCAGTGACCACAAATTTTAGCAAAACTTGTGAGCAAATAAAAATTGGTTGTTATTTGGATGCCAACCAGGTCTGACACACAAATTTGTACTGATAGAAGAGATATTTGATTGTCTCGTCATGAGAAAACAAACTACACATCTTACTTCTTTGTCAGTTAGCGAGCAAGGTTGTCTTTGATAAGTACAACTCTCCTTCAAAAATACCACACGAACAATGACGGAGGCAGAAATTATGGATGTACATAATTTATATTTTAGTGTTCTAACTAACTGATTATAGGATTAATGTAGATTTATGAGCTCTTCTTCATCAAATAATGGGTGTACACATGTACACCCATGTCATGGCTCCACCCATACACGGGAAGATCTTAGCTTTTAGTGATATCTTCGACGTGTAAATATGTTTGCTATTGTCCTTTGAAATCTAAAAGTTCATAATAGTAATATACATATAGTCAACGGTGAAAGATCCGAATGTAGCGAGATACTAGCGAGACACATCTCATCCTTACATGAGACTAATCGAATCCACCCGTAACAGGAGATGTTACCAGAACATAAGATCAGGACCAATCAAATCCCGCCTGAATGAAATATTCGACATGAAGGAGCCGAGTACATGCGCAAGGGTTTACGGTAATGATAACTCCCGAACGTTCGGGATTTAGGTATAGCAACCCGAACGTTTTAGATGACAACTTTAGTTTGCGTGAGATTAGAAAAAAAACAATTTTCTGACAAAAAACCGAAAAAGGACAAAGTTGCCATCTCCTATGAACTAAAGTTGCCATCCCTTAGAGCATCTCCAACAGCCGCGCCAAACTAACGCCGCACCGCAAAATTGCCCGTTTTAGCGCGCGCGCAACCGATATAGTTGCTCCAGCGAGCGCGCAAAAACAGCGCGCGCGGCATATGTAGTTCAGCGTGCGGGCCGAAACTCAATCGCGCGCCGCTTATTTGCTGCGCCCACTCCCGTGCGCTGGAATCTCGCGCGCTCGTTCGCAACTCCCAGCCCCCATCCAGCCACGCCGCCGCCGCCGATCGCGCCACCCGGCGACCGTTCCGGCGCTTCCCCGGCTATCCCCGCCCCGCGGCGGCTTCTCCGCCCCCCTCTAGTCCCGCCGCCCCTCGCGCGCGTCCGTCCTCCGACGAACAACGCCCGCGCGCTCGCTGCCGCTCGGCGCCCGCAAGGTGTTTCGACAAAACGCTTAGAAGGTATGTATTGCTTAGAAGCCATGAATTTCGTGCATGTTGATTGTAGTTTTTATAGCATAGTATTGAACATTGTAGATGAGTTCGTCGTATGATTCTTCCGAAGAAGAATTTGATATGCAAGAGGAGTTGGAAGAATTGTCCAAAGGCATGGCATGGGCAATTCCACGGCCAAAAAAAGGGTTCCACTATAATCCTTGAAACGGTGGCCGGTCAAGAGACTTGGATTTGGCATGCATTCTTTGGAATGCCTAGATCTTTGAATGACATCAATGCTGTCAATCGGTCACCACTGATGAATAAGATTGCAAATGGTGAGTTGCCACCAGTGCAGTTTGTAGCAAATGGCCGTACATACAACTATGGCTATTATCTAGCGGATGGCCTCTATCCAAAGTGGCAAACCTTAGCTTTTGGGATTTTGCAAGCCTAATTTGATATTGTGAGAGGACCGGCTAGATTTTGGGATCAGAAAATGCTTTGGTACATTATGCACGCTTGTGTGATCATGCATAACATGATCATAGAGAATGAGCGTGGCCAAGATGTAGACTACTCTCAGTATGAACTCTTGGGACATCCCGTGCGAGTGCGACGGAGGGCTGAAAGGGTGGCCCGTTTTGTTGCCTCCTATCATGCCATTCGACGTCCCGCAGCGCATAATGATCTTCAGAAGGATCTCATTGAGGAGTGGTGGGCATGGAATGGACGACAAAGAGCATCATGATTTGTGCGTTCGATATTGTATTGTTGAACTATTTGTTGTGTTTATTGCACTATTTGTTGTATTGAACGATAAACTGTTAAAGATGCTCTTATGAACTAAAGTTGCCATGTAAAAATATTCGGAATGAAATGCTTAAAATCCGAACGTTCGGGAGTTATTGTATTCCTTATCCTTTCTACAGCCTGTAAATAATGGAACTTAAGCGGGATATTGTTCAGAGCCATACACGCAGAGGTTCACAAATTCTTTTCGAAACTACTATACATACGATGCTTCATTGCACGATTCGTGCCCGATGCAAATCTGAGGCTCCGCTCCACTTTTCGTCCAGTCATCAACGGCTTGATTAGGTGCGTCGTGCACAAATCGTCCAACTAGCATCGTGTGTATAGCACTGTTCAATTCTTTTTGACACTGGCTTTGAGATACAAGCACAACCTCGCACACGATTGTCCATTGGTGGGGAAAAATCACCCCAAAACTATTCGAGATGCGCAGCAAGCAGTGGAGGCAGCCCCCTCGATCTTTCGCATCACTGAGCGTCTCTCCGCCTCGATCCATCGGCACTCATGGTTCGCAGCCACAGTCTCCCAGTCCCAGAACCCCTTCTCTCGTACACAGCCATGTCGGAGCAGCACGACGTCCCGGAGCGCCGTGCACGCGCGCCTGAGGAACCGCACGAAGTGCACCTGCCTCCACGTCCCCTTGAAGCCGCACACAACCACCTCGCCGAGACGCCGGTGCTTGAACACCGATGACGACGACGGCGGCCACCGGATCAGCTTGCTGGCCACCGCTCCCCCGGAACCCGCGTCATCGTCGTCAACGGCAACATGAATGTGCAGCGTCTCGAGGAAAGGCGCGGCCTCCAGCAGGTAGCGCGTCCACGTGATGTCCCACGATGGCGGCATGTCCGCCACGAGCAGCCTCTTGAGCTTGCCCAGCTGCGGCGCGCTGCGGCTCGGCGTGACCCACATCTGCGGCCCACTTAACCGGATGATGAGGTCCTCTAGGCTTGGGAGGTCCATGAACTTGGAGAGAGTGTACATGCTCCGGTCACCGGGAGCTATGGTGCTGGCGTCCTCGTCGTAGCTGAGGTTGAGGCGCGCCAAGCACGGCACGGAGCCGAACTTGAGTTGGAGGTGATAGAACCTTTGGATTGGGTAGGTCAGATCGATCCGGTAGTCCTACCTTCGTGCTGAACGGAAGAGCTCGATCCAGCGCCGGCCATGGTGAAGTAGAGACCGGTGATGGTAGGGAGATGACGGCGAGGAGGTGGTGCTTCCCGAGAGCACCGCGCTAACCCTAGATCGGTAGGGCGTGTAGGTAGGATTTGTGGCAGCGATGAACCTCGTGAGTCGTGCCCCGGCCCCTACCTCTGTTAATATAGCGCGGGTCACAGGGGCCCACCAACCATAATGGGTTGGGCGCCCCCGATCAGAACGCGGGTCTAAGGGCCCGATGGGCCGTTGGGCCCACGCGGAGGAGATCAATCCTAACATTCTCCCCCTTGATCTCACCTTTACTTTTAACCTTATACTTTCTAGTTTATTTGTTTCATCACATATTGGTACATAGAGCATATTTCATCGTCACGGTTTAATTGCCGATAGAATCATACAGCTACAACATATGTTTTGTTCAGAAGCAAATTCCGTTACTTTTGGGCCTATCCAGGAATCATAGGCTTTCCCTTAAACCCATGCCGGCTAAGTGTTCCTTGAACACACTGGGTGGTAAGCCTTTCGTTAGCGGATCCGCAAGCATATCTTTTGTCCTTATATGCTCGAGACTTATAGTGTGATCCTGGATTTTATCCTTCACAACATAATACTTTATCTCTATTGTTTTTGCAGCATTACTCGACTTGTTGTTGTGAGCATAGAATACTGCGGGCTCATTGTCACAGTACATCTTTAGTGGTTTGTCAATACAATCTACCACTTTCAAGTCGGGTATAATTTTTTTTAGCCATATCGCCTGCCCTGTTGCTTCGAAGCATGCTATGAATTCTGCATACATCGTAGATGATGCAACTATTGTCTGTTTGGAGCTTTTCCACGAAATAGCTCCCCCAGCGAGAGTGAATACGTATCCTGACATGGATTTTCTATCATCCCTGTCCCCCGCAAAATCTGCGTCTGAATACCCCTTTATCTCTAGGGATTCACATCTCCTGTATGTTAGCATGCATTCCTTCGTGCCTTGCGCATAACGCAATGCTTTCTTTACCATCTTCCAGTGCTCTATGCCTGGATTGGATTGATATCTACCGAGTACTCCGGTGATAAAAGCTAAGTCCGGGCGAGTGCACACTTGTGCATACTGTAAGCTTCCAACGGCCGAAGCATATGGTACTCCTTTTATTTCATCGATCTCATACTGATTCTTGGGACATTGGAATCTCCCAAAACTATAGCCCTTGACTATAAGAGCAGGTGTGGCTTTACTCGCATGCATATTATACTTTTTAAGAACCTTTTCTAAATATGTTTTCTTGGATAGTCCTAAGACTCCATTGTTCCTATCTCGGTGAATTTCTATGCCCAAAACATATGATGCTTCACCAAGATCTGTTATGTCAAAATTTGAGGATAAAAACTTCTTTGTTTCTTGTAGTAGACTAACATCACTGCTAGCAAGCAGGATATCATCCACATACAAGATTAGGAAAATATATTTCCCATTTTTAAACCTTGCATAAATGCAATTATCCTCAACATTTTCTTTAAATCCAAAACTTTTAATTGTCTCATTATACTTTAGATACCACTGTCTAGAGGCTTGCTTTAATCCATAAATGGATTTCTTCAGGCGGCATCCCATATTTTCCTTGCCTTCCATGATAAAACCCTTGGGTTGTTTCATGTAGACATTTTCTTTTAAATCCCCATTGAGAAATGCCGTCTTTACATCCATTTGATGTAACTCTAAATCAAAATGAGCAGCTAATGCCATTATGATTCTGAAGGAATCCTTACATGAGACCGGAGAAAATGTCTCATTGTAATCTATCCCTTCCCTTTGTGTAAATCCTTTTGCCACGAGTCGAGCTTTATACTTTTCTATATTCCCTTTAGAGTCATACTTAATTTTGTAGACCCATTTACAACCTACTGTTTTGGCTCCTTTAGGAAATTCCTCTAAGTCCCAAACATCTTTGGAACTCATCGATTTCATTTCATCTTCCATTGCCTTCATCCACTCCGAGGAATGAGGGCTTCTCATGGCTTCTTCATATGAGGTGGGATCTTTTTCCATATGAACCATTTCTGTGTTATAAACTTTAAAGTCAGTAGAAATAGCTGACTTTCTTGGTCTTGTAGACCTTCTAAGGGCCTCAGTTTCTGGCACATTCTGTGCCTCAACTTCTGGCACTTCTTCTAAAATTTGCTGCTGCACCTCCCTTTCATGCTCAACAACGGGTTCAGTCGGCTCCTGACGGACAGGTTCCGGGTCTTCTCCCATAGTTGTCATGGGTGGAGTTGCAACTGGTAGTGAGAAAAAAGGCTCCTGAATCATCCGATTAGGTGCATGCACCCTCTTCTCCTCAAGATCAATTTTTCGAGCTACCAAGCTCCCCCTCATCATTTCGTCCTCTAAGAAGACTGCATGTCTTGTTTCTATAAACTTTGTATATTTGTCTGGACAGTAGAAACGAAAACCTTTTGATCTGTCTGGGTAGCCAATGAAGTGGCAACTCACTGTTTTGGGATCTAACTTTGCAATGTTTGGATTAAACATTTTGGCCTCTGCGGGGCACCCCCACACCCTGAAGTGTTGAAGGGAGGGCACTTTTCCTGTTCATAGCTCGTACGGTGTTTTGGGCACCGACTTGCTTGGTACTCTATTGAGAATGTGAATGGCGGTTTTAAGCGCCTCCATCCATAATCCCAATGGCAAGGTGGAGTAACTCATCATGCTGCGCACCATATCCATAAGGGTACGGTTACGCCTTTCAGCTACTCCATTTTGCTGAGGCTCGTCCGGCATTGAATACTGGCGACTATGCCAGTCTCCTGCAAGAACTTTGCAAAAGGTCCAGGGACTTGGCCATATGGAGTGTGCCGACCGTAGT
>LR738713.1:607734605-607748505 GCA_902687465.1 Secale cereale | reverse complement strand
CCCCCGGTCGGACCTTACTATCTTTATTCTTTTGTCATGCTGATTTTCAACTTCAACTTTGAATATTTTAAATTTATCCAACGCTTCTGATCTTTCTTTGATTGGATAAATATAACCATAGCGAGAGTAATCATCTGTGAATGTTATGAACGAGTCATAGCCATCCACACTTTTCACCGGAAAAGGTCCACAAATGTCAGTGTGGATGATTTCTAGTGTTGCTGTGCTACGGTTTGCACCCTTTTTGATTTGTTTTATATACTTTCCTTTAATGCAATCTATGCATTGTTCTAAGTCTGAGAACTCTAATGGAGGAAGAATTTCACTTTTAACGAGTATCTCTATTCTCCCCTTGGAAATATGGCCCAAACGACAGTGCCATAATTTCAAAGAGTCGTGAGTTCTCTTTATTTTCTTTTGTTCTTTATTCGACGCGGAAATATGCTCATTCACATTGCATACAGAATAAACTTTTTCACGAAGTGATAATAAATAAAGCTCATCGTGGAGGAAAGCATCACCCACATAAGCATTATTAAACCATATGGCACATTTGCCATGTCCAAAATAACATTCATAATGATCTTTGTCCAAGCAAGAAACACTAATCAAATTCCTATTACATGAAGGAACATATAAAACATCTCTAAGTAGAAGCTTGAATCCATCAGCTAACTCCAAGGAGATGTCACCGACAGCTTCAACTTCCGCTTGAATTCCATTTGCTACTTCAATTCCTCTTTCTCTTCTTTGCGTAATCCGGGTCAAATGGAATCCCTGTAAAGAATTTGCAACGTGAACAGTTGCTCCTGAGTCAATCCACCAAGTGGATTTCGAAAACTGTGTATATAGGGATTCGTTAACTAAGGAAACAACATTGTTACCTTACTTTGCCATTATGTGTTTCAGCCATTCAGGGCAGTCCTTCTTGTAGTGACCAGACTGGTGACAGTGGAGACATGTGTCTTTGTCCATTGCAAAATGCTTTGGCTGATGCTGACGCTGATAGGGAGCTTTTCCATGAGGCTTTGAGGGAGAACCCTTACTGTTTTCATTGAAATTCTTTTTCTTATCCTTCACATAGTTGATAGAACCACCATGTGAAGCTTTAAGCCGTTCTTCCTCTTGGACACACATGGCAATGGTCTTTTCTATGTCCCATGTTCCAGGTGACATATTGTAGTTTACCACAAATGTCTCAAACTCCTTTGGCAAAGAAGCCATGACCAGGTGGACCAGGAGAGTTGGTTTGATCTCCAAATCTGCATCCATGGGCTTGAGCTTTGCTGCCATATTGCTCATCCTAAGGATGTGCTCCCTTATGCCATGACCACCGCCAGTGTAGTTCTGTGAAACCAGTTGCTTCAACAACTGTGTGGCATATGTCTTTGAAGAACCAGTGAACTGGCTCTTTATCTTTGTTAGCAGCTCTCCAACAGCTGTGCACTCTGCAATTGAGCCCACGATTGCGTTCTCAATTGTGTTCTTTATAAAGAACATGCACTTTTTATTCGCATTGACCCACTTTTGGTTGTCTATGGAATATGACAATTCCAGAGGGGCATAATCCCTCTTCTTTCTGTCCCATGCAGCATCATCATCAGTAGTTTCTCTTACTGGTTCTTTAGGTCTGACCGGTTGTGGTTGATCCATTACCCAGTCTACATCAGCACAGATAAATGCCATGTCTACTTTCTTCCTCCACTCAATGTAGTTGTCACCTCTGAGTGTCGGAACATCTTTTAAGCAACTCATTAGGAGGTACCCTCCTGAAAACACAATGGAGTGATGTCAATATAACAATCATATGTATGAATCTAACGTTGGTCAAATTAAACACATAATTGTCTATGCATTTAAAATCTATATTACCGTTGGGCAAATATCAGAATTAAATGCATCTTTATTTTCAATAATGAAATATGATCAGGCTATTAACAACGTTGGTTATATAATAACATAATCACATTCATAAAACATGCTCTTTAAAGAAAACATAATACTTTTATTTTCTTTGTTAAAAAAAGAGCACTATTAATTTACGCAGCGGAAACATGAATAAAATTCATGGACTTTTTATAAAAAAATCTTTGCCTTTTTCTTTTTCTGTACTTTTGAATAAGACTGTATAAAAAATAACAGAGAATAAAGAAAGGACAGAGGGAAAACAGCAGTACAGCCGGCCCAGCACCCGCGGCTGCGGCCTCGGC
Source organism: Secale cereale (assembly GCA_902687465.1). Classification (NCBI taxonomy): domain Eukaryota; kingdom Viridiplantae; phylum Streptophyta; class Magnoliopsida; order Poales; family Poaceae; genus Secale; species Secale cereale. The sequence goes on along the minus strand of LR738713.1, from coordinate 607,746,295 downwards.
CCAGCGCGCGCAGCTGCTGGAGCCACGGCCTGGCTCGCCCACCGCGTGCGCCCAGCATGGACGCGGCCCATGGCCTGCCCGGCCTTTTCACTTTCGGTCCAAATGGCCCGCTTCTCCTTAGGTTTTTAATCTCGGCCATCAAGCGCGATCCAACGGTGGCCCGTGGCTTTCGCTGGATCAAAACCAGCTTGCGAGACGGTCGAGGGGAAACCCTCGCGCACTTCCCCCCGTGCGCGCCGCTCTCCTCCCTCTCGCTCTATCCCGCGGTGCCGACTCTCTCTCGCCTGCTGCTCTCTCGCCCGCCCGCTCGGTGCACGCCGGCGAGACGAGCCAGGGCGGAGCGGCGAGTCACGGAGCCAGCTCGACGAGCCAGCCCCTTCCCCTTCGCCTTCTCTCTCCGTACCCGTAAAAAAGACAGAGAGATGCTGTCCCGCACGCCGGGCAAAGCTGTCCCGCACGCCGGGGCGCCGCGCCGCGGCAGCAGGCCGGCCGCCCGCTCAGGGCTGATAGCCACCGGACCGCATGCGCCTCCTCTCCCCATTCCCTTTTCCGTGTTCACGAGAGACAGAGGAAGGGGGGCGCGACAACTCTGCGCCGTGGCCATCCTCCTCGCCGGTCGCGCGTCCTCCCTCTGTGGTGAGCGCGCCGCCGTCGAGGGATTTGGCCGCGGTGGTTAGCCCCACCCTTTTTTTCTTTTTGATTTTCTTTTCCGGCGCTTTGTAGCTCCGGCGGTTCTTCGTCCCCGCACCTCGGCTTGCCGATGCGTGTGGGGATCGAGAGGAACAGGCGTGGCCGATGCGGCGGCGCTCTTTGCCGATGAGGCCCGAGGCCAAATTCCGGTGGTTCTTTGCCCTTCTAGGGTTCTTTTTGGGGAGGGGGATCTTTCTTTCTCTGTTTTTATCTTTGTATGGAAAACTTAGCCTAACATGGCTCTGAAACCACTAATAGACCCTTTGGATCGGGTAGGTCAAATCGATCTGGTAGTCCTACCTTCATGCTAAACGGAAGAGCTCAATCCAGCGCCGGCCATGGTGAAGTAGAGGCCGGTGATGGTAGGGAGATGACGGCGAGGAGGTGGTGCTTCCCGTGAGCACCGCGCTAACCCTAGATCGGTAGGGCGTGTAGGTAGGGTTTGTGGCATCGATGAACCTCGTGAGTCGTGCCCCGGCCCCTACCTCTGTTAATATAGCGCGGGTCACAGGGGCCCACCAACCATAATGGGTTGGGCGCCCCCGATCAGGGCGCGGATCTAAGGGCCCGGTGGGCCGTTGGGCCCATGCGGAGGAGATCAATCCTAACAGTAGGGGCGCACCCTTACACGTCAGCCTCTCGAGCCTCGGTATGGCGCGCAGGTCGATCATCCCGAGCGTGTCGCCGGTGAGTTCGAGGAGCAGCTCCGTGATCCGTGAGCCGGGCGCGTCGATGGCGAGGCACCTCCGGTGGCAGTCGCAGGACCTGAGATGCAGCACCTCCAGCGCCGGGCATGCCAAGATGACGCCTAGGTAGACATCACGGCGCGTTGACATCGGCATGTCCTGCAAGACGAGCATGGCGAGGGCGCTGAAGGCGTGGGGGGCGCAGTTGCTGAGCTTTAGCCTCTTTAGCTTCACTTCGGCGACGTTGGCGAGATGGGTGTCCAAGTAGTAGTGGGGGAAGCTGTAGCTCGCGGCGACATGGCGTGCGTCGGGGTTGAGGACGATGACCTCGAGGTCCTCTACTCCCCACCGGCCGACAGCCATGGCAATGAGGCGGTTGCAGCTTCCAGGGTTGTCGGTGGGGAAGAACTCCAGGCTCATCCTTTGCACACGCCGATGCGGCTCGATGTTATCGTCCGCGTCCAGAAAGCCGACAAGGGAGTAGGCCAACGAGCGCATGCTGCGGCGCTCGTACCGGCTAAGGAGGAGGTCGAGCTTCTTTATCTTGATGGAGGTTCCGCAGCGGCTCGCAATGTCAGCACGGAGACGGAGGTGTCGCCGGTAGCGCTCCGGGAGGACGTCGTGAACCTTGAACTCTAGCACGGGGAGTTTGCGCGGGAGTCGCACCCAGCGCTTGGAGAGCGTGGCAGTGGCCAGGGCGAAACGGGTGTCGAGGCGGCAAAGCACGAGGTGAATCATGTCGTCCGGGAGCGAGCCTAGGCGGTCCTCGCCGCGGGCCATGCGGAGGCGCTGGCAGTCCTGGAGTGGCTGATGATCGCACACGGAGAACGGCGCGGCCATCTCAACCAGTGAGACTAATCACTTGGTGAACTCGTGACGCTCGATCGACCACTTGAGTACTTGACAATGTGAGATGGAACAATGGAGGGAGGTTATATCGTACGGGAGGGAGGGCATAGAGCTCGATGAAAAAGACGACGCCGAGTTGACAGGGATCGTTCCAATGGGCCGGCCCAATTGCACCGCTGTACCGCCTCAAAGATATCTGCTACTTGTCACTCGTAAAGAAAAAAGCAATCATCATTAGAACTTGAAATAAATATGAATTTTATGAAAAGTTCTTAAGAATCTACCTATCTATTACAACCTGAAGATATATATGAATACGGTCAATGTGACGAGGTTACGGACCTAGGGTAGGGTCACAGGCCTGACCAAGGTACCCACCCAAGATCACTACCACAGGAGATCAAAAGACAAAACCTATGATGACAAAGGCAGACGACTGAGACGGCCCAAGAGGACATCCCACTCGACTGGACGACACCTACAAGACGACTCAAACCCACTCGACCAATACAAGGCACTCGACCCCCGAAGGTCAAAGGTCCCTTAGGACAATAACGGTCTGGTATTTACTCGCCATAGTGAATGCCTTAATTACTTTTTACTGCAGACGTTATCAGTAACGCCTGCCTTAATGTACATTGAACCCTTGGTAACATGGAGCATGGCTGGGGTCCTGGCACACTATATAAGCCACCCCCTCCTCCTGTACAAGCGTTCGCATCCCTGTAACTCACATATACACATATCAGTCGACCGCCTCCGGGCACCGAGACGTAGGGCTGTTACTTCCTCCGAGAAGGGCCTGAACTCGTAAAACACCTCGTGTACAACTTCACCATAGCTAGGGCCTTGCCTCCTCATTCGTACCCCCTACTCGTACTGTCAGGCTTGAAACCACGACAGTTGGCGCCCACCGTGGGGCAAGGCGTCTTAGCGACATCTGTGGGGTTGTAATTTCTTCTCCGACCTCCTTCATCATGGTGTCAGGCGGTGGTTTAGCATTGGGCTGCGAGATCCTGCTCGGCGCGCTCGTTTTCATCGTCGACGACTCCGCATGGCTCCAGGAGGCCCCTCTCGACGTTGAGCTCTGCCCGCCCGCGGGGCTACGCACTTCCGCGCTGGCGCCTGCAGCGTCCTCCTTCGGCAGCCATCGACTCAGTATTCATCGATCCCTACATCGTCCCCCATCCCCGCCGGACGCCTTCGCAAGCGATCCGGTCGCTCACGGCTCCAGCGGTGGGTGAAACACGTGGTGGCCCGTCAGACGGTCACACCTCAAGTCGCGGCCATCGAGCTCGACGGTTACCTCTATGGGCCGATCGAGCTCGTAGATTCTGTTTCCGAGTGCGGGAGCCGCGATCCCGCAGCAGAAGTCCTCATGTTCGACTCACGCCGCAGCCCGCCGGGTTTTCCTCGTGGTGGCGACGGCGGCAGCGGCGGTGCCCGTTCGCACGACAACGATGGCTACATCCCTCAACCCCTCACTGCCGAGCAGAGGGCTGAGCTTTGTCGCCGCAACGAAGACGCACTCTTCACTCCAATCGTGGGAGATTCCCCAGAGGCTCTGGCCCTGGAAGCCACGCGCTTGGCCACCGTGGTCGAGCGCGCGCGCTTGGAAAATATCCAACGCGCACTTGACGAACAAGCCCGCCGACTGGTCCCTAAGTCCAGTCGACGTCCGCGGCAATCGCACCCGCGCGAGACTCAGGTGTTCCACACACCAGTCCAGAACCTCGAAGCCGCGGATTGCATCGCGGAGTCGATTCAACCTTCTCAGTCGGAGGCTGGGAGAGGCCTTCAGCAGATCCGAGCTTTGCTCCGAACGGCTGAAGAGCAAAACACGGCTGTTTCTCAGTCGCGCAACAGGATCCACAGCAGATTGGTGGCTGTGGACACCGTTTGTTCAGCCCACAGTCCAAGATCGCCCCCATGTCGTGAGGAACGTGGCCCGCGGCAAGACCGGCATCTGGGTCGGAATGACGAGCAACACGACTGTCGACCCGGTCATCACGACCGCCGTCGAGTGCCTACGCCTCCTCCGGGAAGCGGATCGTACTCGCCTCGGCGGCACGAGCGCAGGCGCCTGCGCGACGATGAGCGAAGGGTTCCCCCAGATCCCCGGAGGACAGGTTTCGACGCAAGGTCTATCCTTGTGCAGGGACGGGTCGACCGGAACAGGGCGTTCAGAGAAGAGCAAGGCAGAGATCAACCGAGTGGGAGCCGAGCACCTGTCTCTGGACCCCGAGTGTTTCTGCAGTGCCATCAGAGCCGCAGAGATCCCCCCGAACTTCAGGTTAGCGGCGGGAGTAAGCAAGTTCACCGGCGAGTCAAAACCAGACACTTGGCTAGAAGACTACCGAGTGGCCGTACAGATCGGAGGCGGCAACGACGACGTGGCCATGAAGCACCTTCCTCTGATGCTGGGCGGTTCGGCTCGGGCGTGGTGAAAGAGCAATCATGTCCTTACATCATGTTTTGATGTTGATGACAATATACATGTAGGGGACTAACAATGACTGCTAAGTAGATCTCACGTGTTATTCCCTAGTTCATCTAGGTGTGTGGATCAAGAGCATACAAAGTGATGTTACCCAAGGATGAAGCATACAAAGTGATTTCATGTTTGTCTTCTTGAGTATAGGATCCCGCACTATTAAGAGGGGATCGATAGGGCAGTTAAACGCTTGCTCATGCCACAAACCTTCCTTCCATACTGGACATACTCAAAGTCATAGGTTCTGTCCCTTGGCTGCCGGATGTCCGGGCTTCAAGCCGGACGTCCGGGATTCAAGCCGAATATCCGGGCATAGCTATCCAGAGAGCTCTTATGTGCTGTACTACACGACGGATGTCCGGGGTTCTCCCCGATGTACGGCTCTTCCTGATACGCCGGATGTCCGGGCCATATCCCGGATGTCCGGCCTCCACTGCCCGAAGAACGCAGAGGTTCTGTCATCTGCTGTGATCACGCCGGATGTCCGGCCATCTGCCGGATATCCGGGCCTTCCAGACATGCCGGATGTCCGGGCTTGAACCCCCGGATGTCCGGGCCCTCTGTTTCCTAGCCTGTCTCTAGTTCTGTTCTTCGTACTCTACCGGGCCGGATGTCCGGCCCCCTGCCCGGATGTCCGGGCTGCTCACTCACTTACACTACAACGGGCAGATTCTTGCTCTAACTATATATAGCCCTTCTTCCCCACGGGAGAAGGCTGACCATTCACTTTGAACAACCCTAGAACACATTTTCACCATCTCTCACTCCTCCACACCCAATCTTAGATCCCCAAGGGATTTGAGAGCATTTGTGAGAGGTTGTCCAATCAAGTGATAGATCCACTCCTTCCCCTTCTCAACACCAAAGGAAATTGTGATTTGAGCAAGTCTTGAGCTTTTCCCCATCGTTCTTGTTACTCTTGGAGGTTGGAGACTCCTAGGCGGTAGGAGTCTTTCGGAGAGGAATCAAACTTTGTGATTACCCCCGGAAAAGTTTGTGAGGGTTTGGAGGCCACCTAAAGGCCTACCACTAGTGGTTGGGAATCGCCTTCGTGGTGATATCTCAAAGAGAGAATAGGGTGAGCCTTCGTGGCGTTGGTCTGCCTTTGTGGTAGCACCCACCTCTCTAAACGGTGACGTAGCTTCCCTCCAAGGAAGTGAACATCGGCATACATCCTCGTCTCTCGAAGTTTCGGTTATTCCTAACCTAAACTTTCTACTTGTGGTTACTTGTTCTCTAAGTTATTTACTTAAATCTTATTGTGTTACCTTACCTACCTGCTCGTGTTGCTTGCTTAACTTGTTAAGCATCTTACTTGCAATTGTTAGGCTCACTTTCATATTCAGCACTATTGCCTAAAAATTGCTAAGTAACAATTAAAATTTGTAATTGTACCTGTTCACCCCCCCTCTAGGTCCATATCGATCCTTTCAATTGGTATCAGAGCCTCGTGCTCTATTCTTGTGGCTTAACCGCCCTAGAGCGAGATGAACCCCGATGGGACTCCCCTTGTTGTAGATCCAAAAGACCAGGTCTCGACTTCTTCAGGAGTCAAGACCTTCACCTCTGAGGATCTAGAACGGGCCCTTTCTAGGCAAAAGGAGGAGCATGATGCTTCTCTTGAGGCCTTGGTCAAAATAAGGTTAGCCGCACTAACCACAGATTCCACGATACCCCCTAGTCCGGGTGGTGTGGGTTCGAGGCAAACTGCGCCTATTCCTTCTCTTGATCAACAACCTCCTAATAGTGGTCACTCTAATGTTCCATGGCTATATGCAAAACCTAAAGATGAAAAACCAAATTATAGGCATGGGGGTGAACCTCCCGTGCTTGATAAAAGGCTGACTTTTCTATGTGGAGAGTTGCTATGCAGGATCATCTTAGGTACGCAAACGATGAGATGTTGGACATCTTGGAGGATGGGTACAACCCTGTTGATCCAAGGAACCTCACTCCAAGAGAAATATATGACAGGCATCTCAACGACACTGCAATCATGTTGTTAAGGAAAGGGATGAGTGAAAAGCAAAGGAGACCTTTCATACACATCACCAGTGCCAAGGATTTGTGGGATTGCATTGTGAGATCAATAACAGGAACCTCCTCCCTCCGGCTTGCACAATATGAGATTGCCAAAGGTCAATTGCAAAACTTATGTATGGAGAAAGGTGAAACCCCCAACCATCTCAACGAGCGTCTGATGACGCTTACCTCTGACATAGAGTCCTGTGACTGTGACAAGACACAAGATGGATTCAACTTGACAAAGCGGTTTCTTGTGGACAAGTTGCTACATGCTCTTGCCCCGTATCACCATCAAATGGTGTGGGACATAAAGCAACACCATGGATTCAAAGAAATGACTCCAGATGACATCATATCCACCTTTCAACTATTTGAAGAATCCAAGGCAAATGCTACAAGACATCTTGCCATGCATGGAAATTCATCTTCCGTGACCAACTTAGCCTTGAAGGCTAAACAAGTATGTGAACAAGAAGAAAGTGAGGATGAAGATGATGAAGAAGGTGATGAAAGTGACTCTGAAGAGGGACCCTCATATGAAGACATTGCTCTGTTTGTGAAGAAGTTCAGTGCAGGAAAATTCAAAGGGAGATTTCAAAAGAAGAAGGTCCGAAGTTGCTACAACTGTGACGAGACGGATCACTTCTCCAATGAGTGCCCATATGAGAAGAGAGAAGATAAGCCCAGATTCCCCAAGAACTTTGTAAAGAAGAAATTGCCAAACCCTGTAAACTCCAAGCTTAAGAAGAGAGATGGAAGGGCCATGATTGCCCAAGAAGATTCCGATCCCGATGATGTTGGAGGTGTTGCCGGTGTTGCTCAAGATTCTCAAAACACCTTGAGACTAGTCAACAAAAGTGGTGAGGTTGTCACCTACAACTACATGAAAGACTACAAGGTCAACGCACACAAGTGTTTGATGGCCAACGCCATTGTTGAGGACCATGAGCAACAAACCTCTTCAGACAAAGTGAAGGTAACCTCTTGTTCGGAACCTCCTCTTTTCTTCAAGATAAGTAACTTTGAGTGTCTCAAAGCTCTTTGTAAGAAGGGTGAGCTCATCTTCCTTAGTCTTAAGAGACACAGATAGAAGCTCACACTCCTTAGAGAGAGTAGCATGAGACCTCACAAGTTTGCTCTTATCATTCGTCAACTCCTTGAAAGAGCTTTCAACCTTTTCCAAGGAAACAAGTTTCTTGACATGTTCATCAAGGTTTGTACCAATTTTTATGCACAGTTCATCATTTTTTGCTTCCTCATATAGGACTTTCCGCTCAAGGATTTCGTATTTTTCCTTTTCCTCGGTGATGAGGGTTTCGAGTTCCTTAATGGTGACGGTGTGCTTACCCACCATATCCATAAGCATACGAAACATAGTGAGTTTCTTTCCTTTGAGGGAACACATGAATTTTTCTAGTTTAGCATACATAGGATCATTCTCATCATTATCCTCCGCATCAAGGTGTTCATCATTAAGAGTAGGTGGAGAGAAAAGAGGATAGGTACTTGGACTGGGTAAGGTGTCTATCACAAATTACATGTCACTTGCAAATGTCATGCTTGTCCAATCTCTAAAATATCATTTACTTTCCGATCGTCAATTGGCTTCTGTTGGTTATGATACACTGTTTGGACTAACGGATGTGAAAGTCTTTAAGAGAGATACTCTTGAAGTGGCCTTTGTTGGAAAGTTGGATGGCAACCTTTACACGGTTGATTTCTCGAAAGAGAGTACCTTCCATGCAACTTGTCTAATGGCCAAAGCCGACAAGGGATGGCTATGGCATCGCCGGCTAGCCCATGTCGGCATGAGAAATCTTCAAGACCTCTTAAAGGGGAATCACATCCTTGGATTAACTAATATTTCTTTTGAGAAAGATCGTGTGTGTAGTGCATGCATAGCCGGGAAGCAACACCAATCAAAGCACCCGCCCAAGAATATTGCATCTACATCAAGGCCTTTGGAGCTCCTTCATGTGGATCTCTTTGGGCCTCCTTCATGGGATAGTCTTGGTGGAAAAAAGTATGGTCTTGTCATTGTTGATGATTACTCAAGATATACATGGGTGTTCTTCCTCAAGTCCAAAGACGAGACGAAGTTCACCTTCATTGATTTTTCCAAACAAGCTCAACACAAATTTGACAAAGAAATCTTGGCAATAAGAAGTGACAATGGCTCCGAGTTCAAGAATTACACCTTGGAAGAGTTTCTCAGTGACGAGGGGATTGAGCATCAATACTCCGCCCCCTACACTCCTCAACAAAATGGTGTAGCCGAAAGAAAGAACCGTACCCTTGTGGAGATGGCAAGGTCTATGTTGGATGAGTACAAGTCACCACATAGCTTTTGGGCTGAGGCCGTCAACACTGCATGTCATGCCTCAAACCGTCTTTTCCTCCGCACAATCTTGGAAAAGACCCCATATGAGCTCCTAATCGGAAACAAACCAAATGTCAAGTACTTCCGTGTGTTCGGATGTAAGTGCTTCTTACTCAACAAGAAAGAACGATTAGGAAAATTTCAATCCAAAACTATTGAGGGTATATTTGTTGGTTATGGATCAAACTCCCACGCCTATAGGGTCTACAACAAATCCAATGGATGTGTTGTAGAAACTTGTGACGTGGTGTTTGATGAATTTAATGGCTCTCATGGAGAGCAAGTTGATCTAAGTGATGTAGGTGATGAAGATTCCTCTCAAGATATCTTGAACATGGGTGTTGGTGCTCTTCTTCCAATGGAACAAGAACCTCATGATGATATGGAAAATGACGCACGACTTCCTATATATCCAACCATTACAACACCCACACCATCACAAGATCAAAATCCTCAACCAATGCCCACAACTCAAGCACCTGATGATGATCTAGTCCTTCACCATGATAATCCTCAACAAGACCAAGAGCAAGAAAGTGCAATCAGGGATGATGAACCTCAACAAATGCAACATGAAGAAGAAGATCTTCCACCACACATCAATGATCCATATGTTGAGGACGTGGATGATGGACATGAAGTTGAACCTCGTGAAACTCTCACCTCCATCATGCCTCGTGTGGCCGGTCGTGTTGATGTTGACAAGATTCTCACTAGCATATCCGAAGGTAGGGTCACTCGTAAACAATTGACAAACTTTTGTGCTCACTTCTCGTTTGTGTCTAGTATTGAGCCAGTCAAGGTACAAGACGCATTAATGGACAATGATTGGCTCGTGGCAATGCAAGAAGAGTTGAACAATTTTGAACGCAACCAAGTATGGTCTCTGGTGGAGAGACCAACTACAGAACACAATGTCATTGGAACAAAATGGATTTTCAAGAACAAGCAAGATGAGAATGGTGTCATCATCCGAAACAAGGCAAGGTTAGTGGCACAAGGGTACTCACAAGTTGAAGGTTTGGACTTTGGTGAGACCTTTGCTCCTGCTGCCCGTCTCGAATCTATTCGCATCTTACTTGCTTATGCTGCTTTCAGTGGATTTACATTACATCAAATGGATGTGAAGAGTGCTTTCCTTAACGGTCCTCTACAAGAAGAAGTATATGTATCACAACCACCTGGGTTCGTTGATCCCGATCACAAAAACTAAGTGTACAAACTTCATAAGGCCTTGTATGGCCTCAAACAAGCACCTCGTGCTTGGTATGATCATCTTAAGAAGTTTCTACTCGATGATGGTTTTGTGAGAGGGTTGATCGATCCCACTCTTTTTACTAAGAGACACAAGGGTGACTTGATATTATGCCAAATCTATGTAGACGATATAATCTTTGGTTCTCCTAACATTCATTTATGCAAGAAGTTTGCGGCTTCAATGACCAAGAATTTTAAAATGTCGCTCAATGCGGACTTGAAATTCTTCCTCGGATTTCAAATTCAACAATTTCAAGAAGGAATTTTCTTGTCTCAAGAAAAATACCTCAAGGACATCCTAGCAAAGTTTGGCATGTCTGATGCTAGTCCATGTAAGACACCCATGCCAACCACAATTGCCCTCACTGAAGACACAAACGGTATTCCTTTTGACCCATCTATTTATCGCTCTATGATTGGTTCATTGCTTTATCTTTGTGCATCTAGACCAGACATCATGTTTAGCGTATGCATGTGTGCTAGATTTCAAGCTTCCCCTAGGGAAAGCCATCATAAAGCGGTTAAGCATATTCTCAGATATCTTGTTCACACCCCAAATTTGGGTCTATGGTACCCCAAGGATGCTAAGTTTGATCTCATTGGGTACACGGATGCTGATTGGGCTGGTGACAAAGTGGACCGCAAGTCTACCTCCGGTGCATGCCAATTTCTTGGACGATCATTGGTTAGTTGGTCCTCCAAGAAACAAAATTGTATCGCCCTTTCCAGCTGTGAAGCAGAATACATTGCAGCTGCCAGTTGTGGAACTCAATTACTATGGATGAGGCAGACTTTGAAGGATTACGGTATCACCTATCGATATGTGCCTGTTCTATGTGATAATGAAAGTGCCATCAACATTGCTGAGAATCCCAAAGATCATCTTCGCACCAAGCACATTGACATTAGGTATCATTTCTTGAGAGATCATGTGGAAAAGGGTGACATTGATGTTGCCCACATTGGTACAGAAATGCAACTTGCAGACATCTTCACGAAGCCATTGGATGAAGCTAGGTTTTGTCGACTTAGGCGTGAACTTGGTATCTTGGAGCTTGACAATATTATGTGAAATCTAGTACCCATTCATGCATGAACTAAATGTCTTGTCTTGATGTAGGCATATAGTTAGGGGGAGACATTCAATTCATGAGTATTCTCACCCTACATAATGCATAAATAGAACAAACACTCTCAAAGTTGTCATGGTTCTCGAACTATGGTACTTTAATATGATGGAGTCGTGACTATGTGCCCAAAGTCTCCATCTTTGCGGTATTATATTCCATATGCTCAAACATGGTGACCT
>LR738713.1:607709325-607725156 GCA_902687465.1 Secale cereale | reverse complement strand
CCTAAGTTACAAACATCCACTCTGAGTGAAGAGCAACCCTCTCACTTGGGGGCTTAGCTGCGGTCCTTCGAGCTGCGTCACAAGTATAACGTGGCTCTGTCTTCCGAGCTCCGCCACAAATACAACGTAGCTTGGAATCACCTAAGTTACAAACATCCACTCCGAGTGAAGAGCGACCCTCTCACTCGGGGGCTTAGCTACGGTCCGCCGAGCTGCGTCACAAGTATAATGTGGCTCTGTCTTCTGAGCTCCGCCACAAATACAACGTAGCTTGGAATCGCCTAAGTTACAAACATCCACTCCGAGTGAAGAGCAATCCTCTCACTCGGGGGCTTAGTTGCAGCCCCGTGACTCGCCTAAATTGCAAGAACCATTCCGAGTGGAGAACGGCTTTTCCACTCGAAGGCTCAACCGCGGTCCTCCAAGCTCCGCCACAAATACAACATCGTCATCAAGGCGTCGACTCAAAGATTCAAGCGATCAAAAAAGAGTCACAAGCCAAGGAATCAAATCCAGATAAAATCCCGCAAGATTCGGGCAAGAGTACCTGGGCACGGGCCTACCAGAGTTTAACGATTACAAGATCACTCGGTATTCCGAGGCAAATTGGATTAAAGTATCAAAGATCACTCATTCCCCAGGAGGAGGCGGGTGCATAAAACTGGTCCAGGTCGATCCCATCGGTGATGCGGGTGGCGGCTTCCAGGAAAGTCTCCATGAACGACTGGAATTGGAGCTCCTTCGTATTGGCGACCTTGAGCGCCATGAGCCTTCTCTCCTTCACCTCCTTGAAGTACACGCGGACCAAGGACAACGCCACGTCGGCTCCACTCCGGGCGGACGACTTCTTCCACTCCTGCACTCGGCCGGGGATCTCATTGAGTCGAGTCATCAGAGACTCGAGGTCGTTCTCCTGCACGACTCCCCTCCAGAGCGCGGTGTCGATCCGGGCCATCACCGCTTTTAGCCGTCCCAGATAGTTAGTGGTAGTCGTAAGACGGGACTCCAGCCTCAAGATGTTCATGGCAACCTCGTCCTTGACGATGGCTGGGTCCAGGCCGGGCTCGACCCGCCCAGTCTCTTCTTCGAAGTTGCGGCAGAATTCTGCGCCACAGAAAACAAGTCGAGTCATCAAACAAAACATGGGTCGACCGATCCAACTTAACCTAAGCCAAAAAAGCGTACCTTCGAGCACGAGGTACCACTTCTTGGTAAGGTCACCCAGATAAGCCTCAAGATCAATCCTCTTCTGGAAGAGGGCCTCATACTTGTCGTTCAGGACGCTCTTGGCATTCTTCAGTCGAGTCACCTCTTGGTTAGCTGCGTCGAGTGAGCCCCTCAGCCTGATGATCTCCACCTCGAGTGCGCCTATGGAGGCCAGCTTCTGTGCCGCCAGTTCTGCCTTCTCTTGAGCCGCTTGCTGCGCCGCCGCGAAGTCAAGATCTTTCTGCTCCAAGGCCGCTTTCAGTAGACCTACCAAAGACATCACTGGACAGATGAACATGAGGAGACACAAGGCATATTTATCAAAAGTCAGTCGACAAATGGTTAGCATCAGTTACCGGCCGCGTCATCATGCGTCTTCTTCAGGTGGTCCCGAGCCAGTTGCAAGTCGAGATTGAGCTGGATCTGCTTCTTCTCAAGGTCTGCAAATTTGGCTCCAAACTCGCAAGACTTCTGCATCAACAAAACAAAACAACATTCTAAGACTACAGCGAGTCAAACACTCAACCGCAGTCTAGAGGACTACACCCAGTGGGTGCACTGAGCGTGCCCCCACTGGTTCTCACTCGGCCAAGATCAGTCTGGCTCGAGCTAAAAAAAGACAAGGAAGAAAAGTTCTATCGTCAGACCATGGCCGACTACCAGCAGTCGACCACGGTCTCGGGGACTACACCCAGTGGGTGCACTGAGCGTGCCCCCACCGGCTCTCACTCGACCAAGATCAGTCTCGCTCGAGGTCAAAGGAAGTTGAAAGCAAACACATCAAGACTCTCACCCAGTGGGTGTGACATCATCTTACGAACAAAGCATCAGATTTTTCAAAACCAAAGACTACTCCAGCGCAGCAAACCAACCAGTAAAGAAAACAAACCTGGACGTTGGCCCGAAGAGCAGAACTAGTGTCGTATGCAGCCATGCTGGTCTCGTACGCCGCCTTCGTCTTCTCCATCATCAACCCCGCCTGGCGAACGGCTTCTTGAGCTGCACCCACGGGATCCTCCGGGCGGCGATAGGAGGAGAAGAGGACGGATGACGGAGCAGGCGCTGGGTCGACGGCCGGAGCAGGCGCTGGGTGATACGTCTCAAACGTATCTACTTTTCCAAACACTTTTGATATTGTTTTGACCTCATTCTTGCATGATTTGAACTAAACTAACCCGGACTGACGCTGTTTTCAGCAGAGCTGCCTGTATGGTTTTATTGTGTGCAGGAAAACGGATTTTTAGGTATCTCAGAAAATTCCACGAAAAATCACAGAAAATCCACGCACCCGAAGGAACCCGGAGCCAGAAGAGGGGCCAGAGGGGGCCAGGGGGGCTCCAGGCGCCCTGGTGGCGCGGCCCACCCCCTGGCCGCGCCGAGAGGTCGCCTGGGTGGGCCCCACCTCCCCAGGTGCCCTACTTTGACCCGTATTTTAGCTCGTGACGGAAAAATCCCAGATCAGAAGTTCTTTTCGCAGTTTTCGTCGCGGAGCCGCCGCCACCCTCTGTTCTTCTTCGGGAGGGCTAATCTGGAGGCTGATTTGGCCTCCGCAGAGGGGAGATCGTCGCCATCGTCATCATCATCACCACTCCATCCTCCCTCCATGACTTCTCCTTCCATGTGTGAGTAATCCCCTGCTGTAGGCAAAGGGGGTGGTAGGGATTGGATGAGTTAGATCATGTAATAGTTTGTCAGATCGTTGGGGGCATGTTGCCTATCATCTACTATGGTGTTTATCATCTTTGCTTCAACTCGTTATTCTTAATGCTTGTCACTTAGGGCCCGAGTGCCATGATTTCAGATCTGAACCATATGTGTTTGCATGAATATATTTGTGTTCTTGATCCTATCTATGAGTTGTTTGCACCTATTACGGTTCGGAACCGGCGATCCCAAAAGTGACAGCTTGGGACACCAAAGGGGATGGTCCGTAGTTTGAGGATTACATGTATCCAATGAGTTTATTGCTTTGTTCCGGTGCTCTTTGACAGGAGCACCTTAATCTCCATAAGTTCCTTTTGGCCCCGTTCGTAGCGGGATGGTAGGACAAAAGATGTTGTGCAAGTTCTTATTGCAAGCACGTACAACTACCTACGGGATACATGCCTAATGTTTGATATTTGCCTAGATGATCATTACTTTTCCGTGTGCCTTGCCCCAAGTTGGAATCATGATATATCTCGTCCATGCAGCGCCCAACCATCCATCTCCCTAGCCTACAGTGTTTTAAATCCTGCTGGTTACTAGTTGCTACTTTTGCCATTTACTCTTGCTGTTTACTTTTGCTGTTTACTTTTACTATCACCATCATCACTATCATATCACTGTTACCACTTATCTTTTGTTGCAAGTAAGTATATTTCAGGTGCGGTTGAATTGACAACTCAACTGTCAAAGCTTATAAATACTCTTTGGCTCCCCGTGTGTCGAATCAATAAATTGGGTTATTCTTACCCGCGAAGACTATCTCGATCCCTTACGGTTGAGGGTTATCAAGTACCGTTTTCTGGCGCCGTTGCCGGGGAGCATAGCAATATTTACAAGTCTACTTGAAGTATCCTACCTGCTGCACTTCATCCGCTATGGGTAAGAAAGGAGACCCCAAGGTTCCGATGTTACTATCCACTACAAGAAGAGGTACTATTCTGAGCACTAGTGCTACACTTGATTCACCTTCTGTTATGAGTAAGTTTGCCTCACCATCACCACATGATGCTCCTACTGAATCTGTTACTATGTCCGATACTCTTGATGATGCTTCTACTACTCTTGATGATATTAGTTCACTTGGTTATGCTCTTGAGAAACAGATCGCTGCTGCTGCAAAAAAGTCTGGAATTGAAATTCCTGTTACTCGCTACCCTATTGGTGAGACTTACGATTATCCTGATTTGAGTAAACTCAAGGAGAGACTCCTTGACGATGATTACTATATGCTTGATGAAGACTTATGCAGGGAACTGACAGAGTTTGCCGGCTCTGACCCTGAAGTTATTAAGAAACTGTTTGAAAAACACTCTTTGAAGAACAAAACCGTTCCTGATCCTGAATTTGCTACATCTCCTATATGCGTTGATGATCCTGATTATGATTTCTCTGTTGATCTTTCACTTATACCTATGGTTGAAGCTGACCCCTTTTATGGCAGAGAAAATGATGATGCTATTGCACACCTGACTAAACTCGGTGAGTTGGGTGGCCTGTTTACCACAGATGAGAAGATACGATACTTTTATGTGACCAAGCTTCTTCCTTTCTCCTTGAAGGAAGGTGCTAAAGCATGGTATGATTCACTCCCATGCGGTTCCATTAAGACTCCTCAAGACTTAGCTCACTCTTTTGTTGATAAGTACTTTCCTACTCACATGCAACATGCTGCTTTACAAAGAATTTATAACTTTAAACAGTTGCAGGATGAGTCCCTCCCTAAAGCTTAGGGGAGGTACTGCGGTCTGATTCGGGTTAGACCAGGACATGAAGTCCCTAAGAACGAATTAATCGATATATTCTATGCTGGTCTAACTGATGAATCCGGGTCCTATTTGGACAGTTGTGCTGGTTGTGTTTTCAGGAAAAGGACGCCGGAAGATGCAAAAGATTTGATGGGCAGGATTGCCAAAAACCATGAAGATTGGTCCGTCCCTGAACCACCTCCACCACCAAAGAAGAGGGGCATGTTTGTTCTAAGCCCCGAAGATATGCGAGAAGCAAAGAAGTCTATTAAAGAGAAAGGTATTAAAGCTGAAGACGTGAAGAATCTACCCCCTATTGAGAAGCTGTGTGAGCCTACCACTCACCCTCCTATGGTAGAGGTACACTCTCTTTTAGATTTCAACGCAAGTGACATCCCTCATGGTAAGCCTCCTGATCAATGTTTAGATGAGTTTGATAATTTTATTATGAAACAAAATCATTTTAATGAGAGGATACAAAGTCAGTTGCATGATAATTCCCTTGCTATCAAAAGTTTGATTGATGTTCTAGGTAGAACGGTTAATGATGTTCAATGTCTTGTGAAACATTTTCATATGGTTCAAACTCAGCTTGAACAAATTTCTAATGTGCAAAAAGATTTGCTTGCTAACAATGCCAAACAAGATGATTTGCAGGCCTTCGGGATTAAGACCCGAGGAGGAACTAGCACTCAAGATCCTCTCTATCCAGAGGGGCATCCGAGGAGAATCGAGCAAGATTCTCAAATGCAGGAAGAAGAAATTGTTGGCTCTCCAAAAAAGAAGAAGAAACATAAGGAGGCTGACAATTCCAATTATCTTATTACAGATGAAGAGCCAGCTGTTGATCCCAACAGTGTATCTATCTCCGATGCTGAGACTGAAGACGGTGCTGAACCTGAAGATAAGGATAATGAGAAGAATGATCCGCCTGAAGTTCGAGAAGAAGAAGCACCTAACAAACGTAAGAGGTACACTAAAGAAGATTTCATCGCAAGAAAACATGGGAAGGAAAGAGAACCATGGGTACAGGAACCCATGCCCTTTCCAGGTAAGTCCATCAAATCTAAAGAAGAAGAGCATTACAATAATTTCTGTGAGTGGATTAAGCCTCTTTTTCTTCAAATCCCTTTGACTGATGCTATTAAGTTACCTCCTTATTCAAAATATATGAAAGATATTGTCACTAATAAAAGAAAAGTTCCTAATGAAGCAATATCTACTATGCTTGCTAACTACTCTTTCAGTGGCAAGATTCCTGAGAAGCTCGGTGATCCAGGTATACCCACCATTCCTTGCTCCATAAAGAATAATTATGTCAAAACTGCTTTGTGTGATCTTGGAGCAGGAGTGAGTGTTATGCCTCTCTCTCTTTACAAGAGGCTTTGTTTAGAGAAACTAATTCCTACAGATATCTCTCTTCAGATGGCTGACAAGTCAACCGCCGTTCCGATAGGTATTTGTGAGGATGTTCCCGTAGAAGTTGCTAATTGTTTGATTCTTACTGATTTTGTTGTGCTTGACATGCCCGAGGATGGGAGCATGTCCATTATTCTTGGTAGACCTTTTCTTAACACCGCAGGTGCTATTATTGATTGCTATAAAGGGAAGGTTACATTCAATGTGAATGATAAAGAACACACGGTGTATTTTCCAAAGAAGACCGACAGGAGGCATGGCCTCAACTCTATAGAAAATATCGAGACCGTGAAGATTGGCGAATGGGACTGTCCACTACATGTGCACCACAAATACAAAACTATTATGGTGGGGACAATGTCCATCAAAGTAAAGGTTCAGTGATTACTTCATAAGAGGTGAGACTTTTTGCTCTATATATCGCTTGTTTGTTGGCAAGACTTGATCAACCTTACTAGTAAACATGTTTTATATAGATAAAAAGTTGAGCTTGTTATGTTTTCATTTATTTTAGTTTTTGTTCTCTTTGCTGTACCAAGTGTTTATATTTTGAAGCTTCACAATACTAATCACTGCTTTAAGTTTTCAGAAAGTCTTGCAGCTTTTTGAACTTCGAAAAAATTTCAACAGTGAAGTTTCCAGAAAAATATAAATAAAAATTTCCACGCCGGGAGTGATCCAGAGGTGCCTGGGGCCAGCCAGGGGGCCCCAACAGTGGCCCAGGCGGCCAGCTGGCGCGGCCTGCCCCCTGGCCGCGCCCACAGGGCGCCTGGGGCCCACAAGGCCCCCCTCCAGGTAAGTCTTCTTCCTCCCTCTCTCTTTCTCTCCAAAAACGCGAGTTCTGCACTTGTTCTTGCGTTCTTGCTGCTCTTGGAGGCGATTCTTCGATCTCTCTCTACAGCCTATCATTTGAGCTGAGATTTTGAACAAATACTCCCTGGTATGTGACTCCTCCACCCCTCCAATTAGATTTCTGATTGGTGGCTTCATTTGTGAGTATTTAGTAGTTCTTGGTGCTGTATAGATGAGCTTGCATGCATGTGTAGAAAGTTATTTTCCAAGTTTTGATGCAAGTTTATGCCTTGGGCAAGTGAGTTGAGTAGTTTGCCTTAACCCACCTTGTTTTAATCCTTGTTTTTGTAATTTGTCAAAAATTTCAGAAATGAGTTTGTTAGGAAGGGCAAAGGGGTGGCTTGAGAAGAGGAGGCCCACACACTCTGATCGAGTTACTAGAGCCGCAACTTCACCCTCGACTGCTAGGGTGAGCTATAATGAAGATCATGTGCCCCTGGAGTTGTTGGAAGACACAAGTCCAGCACGTGCTATGACATTTCCATGTGATGAATTCCTTGAAGCTGCGGGAATCAAGGATGAGTTTTATAATCTTTGTGCTAATGCAGGTCTGACATGGCTCGTCACGTGCCGTGTTACTCAGTATCAAAAACTCACCTCCAGTTTCATTAACAGTTTTAGATATAATCCTGATTCAGGTGCTATTGAGTTTAAAATTTACAATGATCTTATCACCATGCCTTTGGGAAAGTTTTGTGAAATAATAGGTGTGCCAAACGTTGGGAGGACGGCTAGGATGGCCTCTCAGCCTTCCGAGCTGAAAACCGTCTTCAACTCTCTCTGCAGCATGGGTACGAGGGATATTCATCGGTCAAAGATCTCCAGCATCTTATTTCCTCACCTCAGGTATTTTGCATATTATGTTGCTAGAGGGGTGTTAGCTCGTGACAACACGAGCAACATTTCTGCGCCGGATATTGCTATCCTGGCAGCAGCCCTCTCAGGGAGGTCTGATTATAATCTGGGTGCCTTAATTGCTCGACGCCTTGCTATGAACGGTAACAAGGGAGACTTATATGGTGGCGTTTATGCCACACTTATCTTAGAACATCTTGGAGGCACCCCACACCCTGATGATAATCCTTTTACTTATTTAAGCTTTGATCTTGCTGCTATGAAAAGGCATAAGTTTGTTACCATGGCTTCTGAGCTTGATAATCTTGTTTATATCTTGTGTTTCGGAATTACCGCGGAACGCGAGATCCGTCTACCTGCACCTCTTTTGTTTGATTTTTCTCGCAGGAACAGATGGTCCTTTGATGTTATCCAGTTCGATGAGTTCATGGCCCAGCATCAGTTTCATAACCCCATGGATGTGGTTGTGTCCGACGAGGAGGAGCACGGTGAGTTACCACCTTTTCAGGAAGAAACCGCCACCGAGTTTGGTAAAGGGTCTTCCTCTTCTTGGCGCATGGACCCTTCCTCGTGGGAGACCCCGAGGAGTTCGGTGTACGCGCCAGCATCCTTCTACGATCCTTGGACTCACCACTGTTCCCCCGGAGCAGGAGGCTCCTGGGGGCAGTAGCTGCTACCAACTAAGGCCAAAAGCCTAAGCTTGGGGGAGTACGTGCCCCTCTCATCTTTCCATTGTATTATCCGTTTTATTCGCTTTGATCTTTTCGAAGTTTTTGCACGTTCTTATTTATTTCTCTCTTTGCAAAAACAACAAAAAGATTTTATCTTTCTTTTGCTTTCGTTCAAGCTTTGAAATAACCCAAAAAGATTCCCTTTCTCTCTTTAGTTTGTTTTGTTTTCAGAATTCAGCTTGAGTCCGTGATGGCATTTAATTATATTTCCTAGGTTCAACCTTTGAAATAACCCAAAAAGATTCCCTTTCTCTCTTTAGTTTGTTTTGTTTTCAGAATTCAGCTCGAGTCCGTGATGGCATTTAATTATATTTCCTACGTTCGATCGTGCAAGTGACGAGGCAGTAATGACGAAGCTCGACTGAAGGGAAGCAACAAGGAAGATCGGTATGAACTCTTCTTGTTTCTACTTTTGTACATATGCCTGTACTTATGATCTAGAGACCAGCTTGTAGCGACATAGTGCTATGTTTACAATGCTCTTCCATTGGTTCATGCTTTCCTTGTGGCTAGTCTCGAATAGCTAGAGTATATAATGTGTTATTGAAATGATTTACATGCATTGCACTGTTCATAGTCTGGTATACTAAGGTGGTATTTCCCTTTAGAGAATTTTTGGATTGACTTGGCACATGTTTACACATGTTTAAGACTAAAAAGTCTGCTCTGCCTTGATGATCTTTGAGTTTCAGAATAGTTATATCACTTTCATGCCCGATTCAATGTTGCTTTGTCGCTCTGCATGATTATGACCGTTATTGCTCTCTAGTTGGTCGCTTCCCAGTCTTTTGCTAACCTCCACCTGTACTAAGCGGACTGACTGCTTGTGCATCCAAAATCCTTAAAACCTGTTATGCCATATGAGTCCACCATACCTTCCTATACATGGTATTTACCTGCCATTCCTAACGAAGACTTTCGTGTACCATCTCGAAATTAATCAAAAGCATTTCTCTTTTTGTGCCTCTGTTTTAGCTCATGAGGAAGTAGTAGTTAATTCATGATATTTTTTTAAGTTGGACAAGTTTCACCCCGGGATTGCATGTCTAATGTGCAAACCCGTAATACGAGAAGGAACTGGCATAGAGTGCGCCCGGCTCATAAAAGATAATACAACAAAAAAAACCTCCTTCATGCTTTGTTCATGAGAAATCAGAAAACTTTGGCAGTGATAAACAAAGGAGATTAAGAGGATGTGATCGTCCTCATGCGGGAGCCGTTCCTCGAAACTTGTCCAGCTCAAGAAGTGATTGAGTTATCTGCTAGCATTCCTTGACGAAATATGCACCTCTCAAAAACATTTTTAGCTCTGTTTTTAAAACCAAGAGCTCTGGTACATGTTTAGTTTTTGTTTCCGACCACGGTTTTCAACCTTGCCAACAAAAGCCACGGTTCGAGAGTCTCCACCTTCTTTCTTCAAAGCACCAACTAGGAGAGCATAATTGTCATTCTGAGTGTAATGTGCATTGTCCCAAAGTATTACATTGTCTTCTGCATGCTTGTGATATTATTTATTCTGAAAGTCTTAGTTCTAGTCTCCTTTAAAACTCTGGAGGAGTTTCTGCATTTATGTTTTGCTTCGCTCATGGAGGCCAGCGAGATACCGCCCTAATATGCTCAAGCTATGTGCAATGTATTCTTGTCTTGATTTTCAGTAATATATTATTTACTTTTAAGTATTTGTGATTGGTCACTTGAAAGAAGGATTGCTCCGTGCATTGTCCTCATAGTACTGTTTCAATACTTGCTAGACTCTTTTCGTAGTACATGCTTATATACATCTAATGAAACAAAAGAGTTTGTCAAAGTTTTCTTTGTCGCGTCCAGTTCGTTGAACTGAATTGCTTGAGGACAAGCAATATGCTAAGCTTGGGGGAGTTGATACGTCTCAAACGTATCTACTTTTCCAAACATTTTTGATATTGTTTTGACCTCATTCTTGCATGATTTGAACTAAACTAACCCGGACTGACGCTGGTTTCAGCAGAGGTGCCAGTATGGTTTCATTGTGTGCAGGAAAATGGATTTTTAGGTATCTCAGAAAATTCCACGAAAAATCACAGAAAATCCACGCACCCGAAGGAACCCGGAGCCAGAAGAGGGGTCAGAGGGGGCCAGGGGGGCCCCAGACGCCCTGGTGGCGCGGCCCACCCCCTGGCCGCGCCGGGAGGTCGCTTGGGTGGGCCCCACCTCCCGTGGTGCCCTACTTTGACCCGTATTTTAGCTCGTGACGGAAAAATCCCAGATAAGAAGTTCTTTTTGCAGTTTTCGTCGCGGAGCCACCGCCACCCTCTGTTCTTCTTCGGGAGGGCTAATCTGGAGGCTGATTTGGCCTCTGGAGAGGGGAGATCGTCGCCATCGTCATCATCATCACCACTCCATCCTCCCTCCATGACTTATCCTTCCATGTGTGAGTAATCCCCTACTGTAGGCAAAGGGGGTGGTAGGGATTGGATGAGTTAGATCATGTAATAGTTTGTCAGATCGTTGGGGGCATGTTGCCTATCATCTACTATGGTGTTTATCATCTTTGCTTCAACTCGTTATTCTTAATGCTTATCACTTAGGGCCCGAGTGCCATGATTTCAGATCTGAACCATATGTGTTTGCATGAATATATTTGTGTTCTTGATCCTATCTATGAGTTGTTTGCACCTATTATGGTTCGGAACCGGCGATCCCAAAAGTGACAGCTTGGGACACCAAAGGGGATGGTCCGTAGTTTGAGGATTACATGTATCCATTGAGTTTATTGCTTTGTTCCGGTGCTCTTTGACAGGAGCACCTTAATCTCCATAAGTTCCTTTTGGCCCCGTTCGTAGCGGGATGGTAGGACAAAAGATGTTGTGCAAGTTCTTATTGCAAGCACGTACAACTACCTACAGGATACATGCCTAATGTTTGATATTTGCCTAGATGATCATTACTTTTCCGTGTGCCTTGCCCCAAGTTGGAATCATGATATGTCTCATCCATGCAGCGCCCAACCATCCATCTCCCTAGCCTACAGTGTTTTAAATCCTGCTGGTTACTAGTTGCTACTTTTGCCATTTACTCTTGCTGTTTACTTTTGCTGTTTACTTTTACTATCACCATCATCACTATCATATCACTGTTACCACTTATCTTTTGTTGCAAGTAAGTATATTTCAGGTGCGGCTGAATTGACAACTCAACTGTCAAAGCTTATAAATACTCTTTGGCTCCCCGTGTGTCGAATCAATAAATTGGGTTATTCTTACCCGCGAAGACTATCTCGATCCCTTACGGTTGAGGGTTATCACTGGGTCGACAACCGGAGCAGGTGCTGGATCGACAGCTGGGACAAGCGCTGGGTCGACAGCCCCTCCAGCTGACGAAGCTGGGCATACGGTCGACACGGGGTCGGCAAAGGAGACCGTGGCTTGGACCGTGTCTTCCTGTTGCTGGGCCTCCGGGCCAGAAGGCACCTTCCGGCCCTTCTTCCCTGTGCGTCGTCGATCCCCTCTCAAACGCTCCTCATCAACATCATCGTCATCTAGGAGCTCTATGACGTGGCGCCGCACTTCAAGACAAACAATAGTACAGCTCAGTCGACCGGCATCCCTAACCGACGAAAAGTAAGACACGATCTACAACTCGCACATGCGCGGGATGTTGCGGCATCTGCGGTCTCCTCATCGTCCCGACCCTTATCAATGTCCATTGAGGTCGTGGAGGCAGCAGAACTAAGGAATCCCCTCGAAGATGAGTCAACAAAGACACGATTGACCTCCGAAAGGCAGAAAGGAACTAAACTAAATGGTACTTACGTGGAGGCGATGGGAACATCCACCTTTATCTTGGGCAGGGCCTTCCGGGGCTTGGTGATGATAACCTTGGGATGCTTGGGCGTCTTCTCAGATGGGTCGGGAGTAGCCGTGCGAGCGCGCTTGGGTGTTTGGGAGCTAGAGGGACCTGCCCGAGGGCGCACAGCCCCTGGGTCGTGCTTCCCCTTGGACCGCCTTTCATCACGGGGAGGTGACTCGACCTCCTCCCCGCTGCTGTAGTCCTCGCTCTCCTCTTCGGTCTCCTCCTCCGACTTCCACTCGGAGGCGTCGCCCACGCCCTCCTCGCCCTCCTGGACCAGATCCCCGTTGGGCAGCGAGTACATCTCAGTATAGATCTACAAAAAGGGAGGATTAGCCAAACATCAGTCGGACTCATCAAGACAAATCACAAGCCAACAACAGGAACATCACTCGGGAGCCAAAGACAAACCTTATCAGGAAGATGATCAACGTCGAATGGAAGGATCCTCCCAGACCCCCTGGGGTTGTCTTTGTTCCTCGTGACGCACTTCAGGCACTGCGCCACGTACTTCACGTCGGCCACCTCCGGGTGGACTCGCGACGAGTCGTCGGTGCCGGAGTACAACCACATCGGGTGGTTCCGAGCCTGGAGCGGCTGGATCCTCCGCGTGAGATACACCTCAAGCAGATCCAACCCTGTTACACCCTCGCGGACCAACTGGACGACCCGCTCCATCAACATGTTCACTTCGGCCCTCTCGGCTTTACCCACTATCATTGAAGGAGGCTGGCTGGCTCGACCAAGAGAGAAAGGGGGGAGACCAGTCGACTGACCCGGGGTCAGACTGTCCTTGTAGTAGAACCAAGTCGACTGCCAACCCCGAATCGACTCCGGAAAGATTATAGGGGGAAAAGCGCTCCTATTCCTAAGTTGGATGCCGAGCCCGCCACACGCCTGAAGGACGTGCGTCTTATCGTCGCTCGGGTTCGCCTTCTTGACGGTTTGCGAGCGGCAAGTAAAGATAAGCTTGAACAAACCCCAGTGCGGCAGACAGCCGAGGAAGTTCTCGCACATGGAAACAAACGCGGCAAGAAAAACGATGGAATTGGGCGTGAAGTAATGCAGTTGGGCGCCGAAGAATATCAAGAAAGCACGAAAAAATGGGTGCGGAGGCATGGAGAAACCTCGGTCGACGTGGGTCGCGAGATGGACGTGTTGGGGAACGTAGTATTTTAAAATTTTCCTACAATCACGCAAGATCTATCTACCAGATGCATAGCAACGAGAGGGGAGAGTGAGTCTACGTACCCTCGTAGACCGAAAGCGGAAGCGTTAGAACAACGCGGTTGATGTAGTCGTACGTCTTCACGGCCCGACCGATCAAGCACCGAAACTACGGCACCTCCGAGTTCTAGCACACGTTCAGCTCGATGACGTCCCTCGAACTCCGATCTAGCCGAGTGTCGAGGGAGAGTTCCGTCAGCACGACGGCGTGGTGACGATCTTGATGTTCTACCGTCGCAGGGCTTCGCCTAAGCACCGCTACAATATTTATCGAGGAGAACTATGGTGGAGGGGGGCACCGCACACGGCTAAAAGATCAAGAGATCAATTGTTGTGTCTAGAGGTGCCCCCTGCCCCCGTATATAAAGGAGGGAAGGGAGAGGCCGGCCCTAGAGGGGGCGCACCAAGTGTGGGGAGTCCTACTAGGACTCCCAAGTCCTAGTAGGATTCCCCTTTCCTTTCCGGAGTAGGAGAGAAGGAAAGAGGGGGAGAGGGAGAAGGAAAAGGGGGCTGCACCCCTTGTCCAATTCGGACCAGAAGGGGGGTGCACGCCTCCTTCCTTTTGGCCTCTCTCCTCTATTCCCGTAACTCCCCGGTACTCCGAAAATACCCGAATCACTCGGAACCTTTCCGATGTCCGAATATAGTCGTCCAATATATTGATTTTTACGTCTCGACCATTTTGAGACTCCTCGTCATGTCCCCGATCTCATCCGGGACTCCGAACTCCTTCGGTACATCAAAACTCATAAACTCATAATAAAACTATCATCGAAATCTTAAGCGTGCGGACCCTACGGGTTCGAGAACTATGTAGACATGACCGAGACACGTCTCCGGTCAATAACCAATAGCGGAATCTGGATGCTCATATTGGCTCCCACATATTCCACGAAGATCTTTATCGGTCAAACCGCATAACAACATACATTGTTCCCTTTGTCATCGGTATGTTACATGCCCGAGATTCGATCGTCGGTATCTCAATACCTAGTTCAATCTCGTTACCAACAAGTCTCTTTACTCGTTCCGTAATACATCATCCCGCAACTAACTCATTAGCTGCAATGCTTGCAAGGCTTATAGTGATGTGCATTACCGAGTGGGCCCAAAGATACCTCTCCGACAATCGGAGTGACAAATCCTAATCTCGAAATACGCCGACCCAACAAGTACCTTCGGAGACACCTGTAGAGTACCTTTATAATCACCCAGTTACGTTGTGACGTTTGGTAGCACACAAAGTGTTCCTCCGGTATTCGGGAGTTGCATAATCTCATAGTCATAGGAACATGTATAAGTCATGAAGAAAGCAATAGCAGTAAAACTTAAACGATCATAGTGCTAAGCTAACGGATGGGTCTTGTCCATCAGATCATTCTCCTAATGATGTGATCCCGTTGATCAAATGACAACTCATGTCTATGGCTAGGAAACATAACCATCTTTGATCAATGAGCTAGTCTAGTAGAGGCATACTAGGGACACTCTGTTTTGTCTATGTATTCACACATGTATTAAGTTTCCGGTTAATACAATTCTAGCATGAATAATAAACATTTATCATGATATAAGGAAATAAATAATAACTTTATTATTGCCTCTAGGGCATATTTCCTTCAGTCTCCCACTTGCACTAGAGTCAATAATCTAGTTCACATCGCCATGTGATTTAACACCGATAGTTCACATCGTCATGTGATTAACACCCAAAGGGTTTACTAGAGTCGATAATCTAGTTCACATCGCTATGTGGTTAACACCCAAAGAGTACTAAGGTGTGATCATGTTTTGCTTCGTGAGAGAAGTTTAGTCAACGGGTCTGTCACATTCAGATCCGTATGTATTTCGCAAATGTCTATGTGTCTACAATGCTCTTCATGGAGCTACTCTAGCTAATTGCTCCCACTTTCAATACGCATCCAGATTGATACTTAGAGTCAGCTGGATTTAGTGTCAAAGCTTGCATCGGCGTAACCCTTTACGACGAACTCTTTATCACCTCCATAATCGAGAAACATTTCCTTAGTCATCCAGTTACTAAGGATAATTTTGACCGCTGTACAGTGATCTACTCCTGGATCACTATTGTACCCTCTTGACAAACTCATGGCAAGGTACACAACATGTTTGGTACATAGCATGGCATACTTTATAGAACCTATGGCTGAGGCATAGGGAATGACTTTCATTCTCTCTATATTTTTCTGCCGTGGTCTGGCTTTGAGTCTTACTCAACTTCACACCTTACAAGTCAGGTA
>LR738713.1:607694230-607709315 GCA_902687465.1 Secale cereale | reverse complement strand
CTTTCTTTGAAAAACTCCTTTCAAACACTCCTTTATGCTTTCTAGAAAATTCTACATCATTTCCGATCGACAATATGTCATTCACATATACTTATCAGAAAGGTTGTAGTGCTCCCACTCACTTCTTGTAAATACAGGCTTCACCGTAAGTCTGTATAAATCTATATGCTTTGATCAACTTATCAAAGCGTATATTCCAACTCCGAGATGCTTGCACCAGTCCATAGATGGATCGCTGGAGCTTGCACATTTTGTTAGCACCTTTAGGATTGACAAAACCTTCTGGTTGCATCATATACAAGTCTTCTTTAATAAATCCATTAAAGAATGCAGTTTTGTTATCCATTTGCCAGATTTCATAAAATGCGGCAATTGCTAACATGATTCGGACAGACTTAAGCATCGCTACGGGTGAGAAAGTCTCATCGTAGTCAACTCCTTGAACTTGTTGAAAAACTTTCGCAACAAGTCGAGCTTTGTAGACAGTAACATTACTGTCAGCGTCAGTCTTCCTCTTGAAGATCCATTTATTTTCGATGGCTTGCCGACCATCGGGCAAGTCAACCAAAGTCCACACTTTGTTCTCATACATGGATCACATCTCAGATTTCATGGTCTCAAGCCATTTTGCGGAATCTGGGCTCATCATCGCTTCCTCATAGTTCGTAGGTTCATCATGGTCCAGTAACATGACTTCCAGAACCGGGTTGCCGTACCACTCTGGTGCGGAACGTACTCTGGTTGATCTACGAAGTTCAGCAGTAACTTGATCCGAAGTTTCATGATCATCATCATTAGCTTCCTCACTAATTGGTGTAGGAATCACTGGAACCAGTTTCTGTGATGTACTACTATCCAATTCGGGAGAAGGTACAATTACCTCATCAAGTTCCACTTTCCTCCCACTCACTTCTTTCGAGAGAAACTCCTTCTCTAGAAAGGATCCACTCTTAGCAACAAAGACCTTGCCTTCGGATCTGTGATAGAAGGTGTACCCAACAGTTTCTTTTGGGTATCCTATGAAGATTTACTTCTCCGATTTGGGTTCGAGCTTATCATGTTGAAACTTTTTCACATAAGCATCGCCGTCCCAAACTTAAAGAAATGACAGCTTAGGTTTCTCGTCAAACCACAGTTCATACGGTGTCATCTCCACAGATTTAGATGGTGCCCTATTTAACGTGAATGTATCTGTCTCTAATGTATAACCCCAAAAGCGATAGTGGTAGATCGGTAAGAGACATCATCGATCGCACCATATCTAATAAAGTACGGTTATGACGTTCGGACACACCATTACACTATGGTGTTCCAGGTGGCGTGAGTAGTGAAACTATTTCACATTGTTTTTACTGAAGGCCAAACTCGCTAACTCAAATATTTTATCTCTACGATCATATCGTAGAAACTCTTATTTTCTTGTTACGATGATTCTCCACTTCACTCTGAAATTCTTTGAACTTTTCAAATGTTTTAGACATGTGCTTCATTAAGTAGATATACCCATATCTGCTCAAATCATCAGTGAAGGTCAGAAAATAACGATACCCGCCGCGAGCTTCAACACTCATTGGTTTACATACATCTGTATGTATGATCTCCAACAAATCTGTTGCTCGCTCCATTGTTCCGGAGAACGGAGTTTTAGTCATCTTGCCCATGAGGCATGGTTCGCAAGCACCAAGTGATTCATAATCAAGTGATTCCAAAAGTCCATCACTATAGAGTTTCTTCATGCGCTTTACACCATTATGACCTAAACAGCAGTGCCAAAAATAAGTTGCACTATCATTATTAACCTTGCATCTTTTGGCTTCAATATTATGAATATGTGTATCACCACGATCGAGATCCAACAAACTATTTTCATTGGGTGTATGACCATCGAAGCTTTTATTCATGTAAACAGAATAACAATTATTCTATGACTTTAAATAAATAACCGTATTGCAACAAATATGATCAAATCATATTCATGCTCAACGCAAATGCCAAATAACATTTATTTAGTTTTTACACTAATCCCGAAAGTATAGGGAGTGTGCGATGATGATCATATCAATCTTGGAACCACTTCCAACACACATCGTCACTTCACCTTTAACTAGTCTCTGTTCATTCTGCAATTCTCGTTTCGAGTTACTAATTTTAGCAACTGAACCGGTATCAAATACCCAGGGGTTGCTATGAACACTAGTAAAGTACACATCAATAATCTGTATATCAAAATATACCTTTGTTCACTTTGCCATCCTTCTTATCCGCCAAGTATCTAGGGCAGTTCCACTTCCAGTGACCATTTCCTTTGCAGTAGAAGCACTTAGTTTCAGGCTTGAGTTTTAGCTTTGGGTTTCTTCACGGGAGTGACAACTTGCTTGTCATTCTTCTTGAAGTTCCCCTTCTATCCCTTTGCCCTTTACTTGAAACAAGTGGTCTTGTTAACCATCAACACTTGATGCTTTTTCATGATTTCTACCTTCGCCGACTTCAGCATTGCGAAGAGCTCGGGAATTTCTTTCGTCATCCCTTGCATATTATAGTTCATCACGAAGTTCTACTAACTTGGTGATAGTGACTAGAGAACTTTGTCAATTACTATCTTATCTGGAAGATTAACTCCCACTTGATTCAAGTAATTGTAGTACCCAGACAATCTGAGCACATGCTCACTGGTTGAGCTATTCTCCTCCATCTTGTAGGCAAAGTACTGTCAGAAGTCTTATACCTCTCGACACAGGCATGAGTATGAAATACTAATTTCAACTCTTGGAACATCTTATATGCTCCGTGGCGTTCAAAACGTTTTTGAAGTCCCGATTCTAAGCCATAAAGCATGGTGCACTTAAACTATCAAGTAGTCATCATACCGAGCTTTTGTCAAAACGTTCATAACGTCTACATCTGCTCCTGCAATAGGTCTGTCACCTAGCGGTGCATCAAGGACATATTTCTCTGTGCAGCAATGAGGATAATCCTCAGATCACGGAACAATTCCGCATCATTGCTACTAACATCTTTCAACTTAGTTTTCTCTAGGAACATATAAAAAAAAATAAACGGGGAGCAACATCGTGAGCTATTGATCTACAACATAGATATGCTAATACTACGAGGACTAAGTTCATGATAAATTAAAGTTCAATTTAATCATATTACTTAAGAACTCCCACTTAGATAGACATCCCTCTAGTCATCTAAATGATCACGTGATCCAAATCAACTAAACCATGTCCGATCATCACGTGAGATGGAGTAGTTTCAATGGTGAACATCTTATGTTGATCATATCTACTATATGATTCATGCTCGACCTTTCGGTCTCCAGTGTTCCGAGGCCATATCGGTATATGCTAGGCTCGTCAAGTTTAACCCGAGTATTCTGCGTGTGCAAAACTGGCTTACACCCGTTGTATTTGAACGTAGAGCTTATCACACCCGATCATCACGTGGTGTCTCGGCACGACGAACTTTCGCAACGGTGCATACTCAGGGAGAACACTTATACCTTGAAATTTAGTAAGGGATCATCTTATAATGCTACCGTCGTTCTAAGCAAAATAAGAAGCATAATAAGATAAACATCACATGCAATCAAAATATGTGACATGATATGGCCATCATCATCTTGTGCTTTTGATCTCCATCTCCAAAGCACCGTCATGATCACCTTCGTCACCGGCGCGACACCTTGATCTCCATCGTAGCATCGTTGTCGTCTCGCCAACTATTGCTTCTACGACTATCGCTACCGCTTAGTGATAAAGTAAAGCAATTACATGGCGATTGCATTTCATACAATAAAGCGACAACCATATGGCTCCTGCCAGTTCCCGATAACATTACAAAACATGATCATCACATACAAAACCGTATAACTCATCATGTCTTGACCATATCACATCACAACATGCCCTGCAAAAACAAGTTAGACGTCCTCTACTTGGTTGTTGCAAGTTTTACGTGGCTGCTACGGGCTTTAGCAAGAACCGTTCTTACCTACGCATACAAAACCACAACGATGTTTCGTCAAGTATGTGCTGTTTTAACCTTCACAAGGACCGGGCGTAGCCACACTTGATTCAGCTAAAGTGAGAGAGACAGACACCCGCCAGTCACCTTTAAGCAACGAGTGCTCGTAACGGTGAAACCAGTCTCGCGTAAGCGTATGCGTAATGTCGGTCCGGGCCGCTTCATCTCACAATACCGCCGAAGCAAAATATGACATGCTGGTAAGCAGTATGACTAGTATCGCCCACAACTCATTGTGTTCTACTCGTGCATATCATCTACGCATAGACCTGGCTCATGATGCCACTGTTGGTGAACGTAGTATTTTAAAATTTTCCTACAATCACGCAAGATCTATCTACTAGATGCATAGCAACGAGAGGGGAGAGTGAGTCTACGTACCCTCGTAGACCGAAAGCGGAAGCGTTAGAACAACGCGGTTGATGTAGTCGTACGTCTTCACGGCCCGACCGATCAAGCACCGAAACTACGGCACCTCCGAGTTCTAGCACACGTTCAGCTCGATGACGTCCCTCGAACTCCGATCCAGCCGAGTGTCGAGGGAGAGTTCCGTCAGCACGACGGCGTGGTGACGATCTTGATGTTCTACCGTCGCAGGGCTTCGCCTAAGCACCGCTACAATATTTATCGAGGAGAACTATGGTGGAGGGGGGCACCGCACACGGCTAAAAGATCAAGAGATCAATTGTTGTGTCTAGAGGTGCCCCCCTGCCCCCGTATATAAAGGAGGGAGGGAGAGGCCGGCCCTAGAGGGGGCGCACCAAGTGTGGGGAGTCCTACTAGGACTCCCAAGTCCTAGTAGGATACCCCTTTCCTTTGCGGAGTAGGAGAGAAGGAAAGAGGGTGAGAGGGAGAAGGAAAAGGGGGCTGCACCCCTTGTCCAATTCGGACCAGAAGGGGGGTGCACGCCTCCTTCCTGTTGGCCTCTCTCCTCTATTCCCGTAACTCCCCGGTACTCCGAAAATACCCGAATCACTCGGAACCTTTCCGATGTCCGAATATAGTCGTCCAATATATCGATTTTTACGTCTCGACCATTTTGAGACTCCTCGTCATGTCACCGATCTCATCCGGGACTCCGAACTCCTTCGGTACATCAAAACTCATAAACTCATAATAAAACTATCATCGAAACCTTAAGCGTGCGGACCCTACGTGTCAGGGATATGGTTAATAGGTATAAACCGGATATTATAAACCGGTTTAGTTATTTCGTACTTGGTTTATTATTTTTAGTAGAGATTACGGCCCATGAGATTTCAAGGCCCATGTATAGAAATACGGTTTGTAAACCGCCAAAGAGATGTAACTCGAGAGATAAGAAAGAAAGGGCAGAGACCGAGGCGGACACGATTATGAGCCGGCCTCGGGACTCTGTAAACCGGACCAGGCGTCACCTCTATATAAAGGGACGACCCGGTACCGGTTCAGGGACAAGCAACGATGGATCTGTCGAGACGCAGGCAAGCGATTCCGCTCCCTGTAAACCGACGCTCAAGCAATATCAAACCAACTAGACGTAGGCTTTTACCTTCTTGAAGGGGCCGAACTAGTATAAAATCCTTTGTGACCTTTGTGTGCCATGAACCCTTTCAAGCTAACCCGTGCGATGGTTCCATCATCAAGTCCGCTAACCCGGACATCTGCCGTGTTAATTCCACGACAGTTGGCGCCCACCGTGGGGCCTGCGCACGATGGTTTCGAGTTCTTGGAAGGCGGCCTCAAGGGGTTAAAGGGTTACGCAGTCGGCCGGATGACCAAGAGTCGTCGCGGCCGGATCTACATCGACGACGCGGGTTGGGGACCGGAGGCCGATTCGATCGAATACGGGTACCGGGTCCCCTTCGGCAGCATCCAAGTCTTCATCGACAAAATCGGTGAACCGGGACCTGAGCCGGACACCTTCCCCAACATCATCGAGCCGGCTCAGCGTGCGAGGTCGACCCGGATTCAATCTGCCATGAAGCATGTGTTCGTTGGAACGATTCACGGAGGACAAGCTGAGGACAGATCGGAGTCTGATGGTGCAACCGTCGTCTATTCAGATGACGAATCTTCGTCCGGGGAAACTGAATCTCTGTATCAGTTGCAGGACGGCCGGTCTGAGGGAGAATCCGATGGAAACAGTATTCCGGGCCCCTCCGGCCCGCCAAACCGGGTGGCGGTCTTTATGGCCGGTTCACAACCCCCGACGAACGGAACAACAGCGGAGGCTGGCGCAGGGGGAAGCGGTTCAAATCCCTCCATTACTGCGGTTCTATCCACCTTGATCGAGGAGTTCGCAGCTAAGACAGTAGAGGTCGTAGCTCCAGCAGACAAGGCGCAACATGATGCAGTGCTTCTTCAGTTGAAGGCCCGGATCGATCAGTTAAAGGAGGATTTAAAGGCAGAAGGAGAGATGCTAGCCATAAGACAAGCAGAGTTGGATGAACAAGCTTTTCACTTAAGGATGGAACAGGCTTCCATGGAAGGGGTAAGAGGACGAAAATATCGATCCCGCCTGCCGCCGGGTTACGAATCTGCGAATTTGTTCAGAACACCTGGGGCTGGGGCCAGTAACCATCCGATCTTAAACCGGAGAAGCCCACCGGCCCGAGAGGAGCCGGTTCAGCAACCCGCCGCAGAGCGGGAGCGACGGATTACATCAGCGCCATATGTTCCGGTCCCCCCGGGGCACTATTCAAACCCTGTGGATAATATCGCTGCAGCGGCAGCGCGGTTGGCCGCTTTACCTGTGGAAGAAACATCCCCTGTAGCGATAGAGGCGCGCAGGGCCCAGAAGTTACTCAATACGGCGTTAATACAGCAGCAAGCGTACTCTCATAGCAGGGAAATGTTGCATTCAACACCACGTCCCAACCGAAGTTACTCCAGACATTGGGAGGAGCCCGAAGTATCTAGCAGTGAACGGAGGAGACATCAGCACAGGCAAGATAATCCGGCAAGGGCAGAGATGCCAGCCCCGGATCGAAACCGGCCTAGATCGGAGGCCAGGGAGGAAGTCCGTCAGTCGACGCCGGTTCACACCGGCACTACAGGGACAGGAGCGACGGCGAGCGGTTTTGGGATACAATGTCTCGTCCCCGCCCTGCGAAGTGTTAAATTGCCCAAGGATTTTAAAGGACCTCGCAAGGTGCCTAATTACACAGCCGATTTACCACCCGAAGCTTGGGTGGAAAGTTACGAGATGGCCATGGAGATGCTGGACGTGGATGAATCGGCTTGTGCCAAATATTTCACCATGATGCTTGAAGGAACGGCCCGGACTTGGCTAAAGGGACTTCCTCCGAATTCTATCGGATCGTGGGGGGAGCTGCGCAGTCAGTTCATCAAAAATTTTAAGGATACGTGCAAGCAACCTATGTCGGTGATAGATTTAGCAGCATGCGTGCAAGGAGAGCAGGAGTCTACAGCAGCTTGGGTACGCAGAGTGGCAGAGATCTTGCACTCCTCAAATGGCATTAATCCGAGCACAGCAATTGTAACATTGGAGAACAATTGCCGGTTTGAATCTTTGAAATTAAAACTCGGACGACTCAAACGGGAGTGCAATGACATGGGGACCTTGATGAGTGCCTTGGTGAAGTACGGAGACTCAGATAATACCAAGTATCCGGAGCCAGAAGGAGATAAAGCGGGAAAGGCCAGCAAGACTGGCAAACCGGCGCCAGCTAATCCGATTACTTCAAGTGTTTTGGGCAAACGGAAACCAGAAAACAGCTCCGATTTTGTGGCTAATACACAGGTTGAAAGCGGTTTTCAGGGTAGTCAGCAAGGTCCCACTCGCCAGACCGGTGGAGGAAACCCGGGTTGGGAGCAGGATTTGGATCAACCCTGTATAAAGCATAGCGGGAGAAAGGGGCCTGCACGGCACACTGCAAGGGAATGTCTGAACCCTATGATAG
The DNA here is from genome assembly GCA_902687465.1 of Secale cereale. Taxonomy (NCBI): domain Eukaryota; kingdom Viridiplantae; phylum Streptophyta; class Magnoliopsida; order Poales; family Poaceae; genus Secale; species Secale cereale. The sequence goes on along the minus strand of LR738713.1, from coordinate 607,701,381 downwards.
CAGGGAATGGCCGTTTTAATCCTCATAGCCGGCCCCCGAATGGCGGTTCAGGGCCCGGGTTTTATGGCTCGGGTTACCAAGGGAACAACTCCGGTTCAGGATATAGGGGCAACAGCGGTTATCAAGGGAACAACGGTGGTTATCAATCCCGGCCAGGCGGCCAAGGTGGTCAAGGAAACTACAATGGTCAAGGAAATCAATCACATTATCAAGGCGGTTATCATGGTCAGGGAAATCAATCATATCACCAGGGTGGTTACAACAGTCAGAATAATCAGCAGCAGGGCCAGGGGAGTCACAATAACCAAGGAAATCAGCAGCAGCAGCGTCCGCAGCAACAACAGCAATCCGGGTACCAGAGTAATCCAAAGGAGTTGAGCAGCGGTCAATATCATGTTTTCACCACAAGTTTATGCAAGAGAGACCAGAAGGTTTTAAAGCGGACTGTTAATGCGGTAGAACCGGCGACGCCGCAGTTTCTACGATGGTCAGAGCAGCCCATTGTTTGGAGCAGAGAGGACCACCCGTTACGGGTAGATAATCCGGGACATTTAGCCTTGGTGGTGGCACCTCAGGTGGGAGGATACAGGTTCACTAAAGTCCTCATGGATGGAGGTAGCAGTATCAATATATTATATTACGAGACTTTCCGTCGTATGGGTCTGACAGATAAACAGTTAAGGACATCAAACACAGTGTTTCACGGGGTGGTCCCAGGTAAGTCAGCTTATCCAGTTGGTAAGATTGACTTAGAAGTTACCTTTGGGGATGAGCATGATTCCAGATCGGAGATGATCACCTTTGAGGTGGTAAAAATTAAAAGTCCATATCATGCTTTGTTTGGGAGGACGGTTTATGCTAAATTTATGGCTAGGCCATGTTATGTTTATCTGCAGCTCAAAATGCCAGGTCATAAAGGCACAATTACGGTGCACGGCAGTCGTAAGATAGCAGTGGAATGTGAAGAAGGTGATGCAGCTTATGCAGAAGCGGTATGTGCCACGGAAGAGTTAAAATTTTATAAGGATAATGTTGATCCGGCAGACATGACTCCGCTGAAGAAGCCAACCACTGAGCATGATCCGGCTTTGAAGTTCAAATCAGCGGAAGAGACTAAGCAGGTCGATTTTGTGCCCGGAGATTCATCTAAGCAATTCACCATCAGTGCTAACTTGGATCCTAAATAGGAAAGCGCGCTCATCGAGTTCATCCGTGAGAACCGGGATATCTTTGCATGGAAGCCCTCTGACATGCCAGGTATACCGAGGGAACTCGCTGAGCACAAGTTAAATATTGATCCGAAGTTTAAACCGGTAAAGCAGTATCTGCGCCGCTTCAACGAAGAGAGGCGCAAGGCTATAGGAGAAGAAGTGGCTAGGCTTTTGGCGGCAGGGTTCATAGTAGAAGTGTTTCATCCGGAATGGTTGGCTAATCCGGTGCTAGTTCTAAAGAAGAATGGGAAGTGGCGGATGTGTGTGGACTACACAGATCTCAATAAAGCTTGCCCAACTGATCCTTTTGCTCTACCTCGCATTGATCAGATTATTGATGCTACAGCAGGGTGTGAGCGGCTGAACTTTCTGGATGCGTACTCAGGCTATCACCAGATCAAAATGGCAGTTGAAGACCAAGAGAAGACGGCATTCATAACCCCTTTTGGTGCTTTTTGCTATGTGTCTATGCCTTTTGGGCTCAAGTGTGCGCAGGCAACTTATCAGCGTTGTGTTCAGAATTGTTTGAAAGGGCAGATAGGAAGGAACGTACATGCTTACGTGGATGACATTGTGGTTAAGTCAAAGGAGGAGAGGACAATGATAGAGGATCTCAGAGAAACCTTTGATAATCTTCGGGTTTACAGGATGATGCTCAATCCGGAGAAATGTGCCTTTGGTGTCCCGGCTGGTAAGCTTTTGGGTTTTCTGGTCTCGAACCGAGGAATAGAAGCCAACCCGGAGAAAATCAAGGCCATTACATCTTTGACGAAACCGGCTTGCATTAATGATGTTCAGCGCATAGCTGGCCAGATCACGGCGTTGAGCCGGTTTATCAGTCGCTTAGGAGAAAAGGCGGTTCCGCTTTATCAAATGTTGAAGAAAACGGACCGGTTCATTTGGAGCGATGAAGCGAATACAGCGTTTGAGAATCTGAAACAGCAACTAGCGAAGCCACCGGTTTTAGCTGCCCCTATCGACAAGGAGCCTTTGCTATTATATGTTGCTGCAAACACACGGGCTGTTAGCGTTGCGATTGTGGTGGAGCGCAAGGAAGCAGGGAAAGAACATCCGGTTCAGCGTCCGGTTTACTATGTGAGTGAAGTACTCATCGAGTCCAAGCAAAGATACCCTCATTGGTAGAAATTGGTGTATGGGGTGTTCATGGCGAACCGGAAGTTGAAGCATTATTTCCAAGGGCATCCGATAACTGTGGTTAGCTCAGCTCCGTTGGGAGATATAATCCAGAATAGAGAAGCAACAGGCAGAATAGCCAAGTGGGCCATTGAGCTCAGTCCACATGAATTGAAATATGTACCACGTACTGCTATCAAATCTCAGGCACTGGTGGACTTCATCAACGACTGGACAGAATTACAGACCCCGGAGGAGAAGCCGGATCTCACTTATTGGACGATTCACTTCGACGGTTCGAAGCAGTTGGAGGGCTCAGGGGCCGGAGTGGTTTTAACTTCCCCCAGAGGTGATAAATTTTGTTATGTCCTCCGGTTGTTATTTCCTTGTACTAATAATGCAGCAGAATATGAAGCACTACTTCATGGTTTGCGGTTGGCAAAAGAGATGAATTTAAGCCGGGTTAAGTGCTTGGGCGACTCAGACCTAGTGGCACAGCAAGTTTCGGGCAAGTGGGATTCAAGGGATCCCCTCATGGCGGCTTATCGACGAGAGGTTGAAGCGGTGGCAGGTTACTTCAAAGGGTATCAGGTGGAACATATAGACCGGCGGAAGCACGAAGCAGCTGACGCTTTAAGCCGGCTAGGGTCGCAACGTAAACCGGTACCACCAAACACCTTTTTGGATGAGTTGCACAATCCTTCGGTTCAAGTACCTTCAGAGGACGATCTAGCTGTTCCGGACCCAGAGGCACGGCTGGTTGCAGCAGCCCATGTTATTCCGGATTGGACGTTACCTTATCTGGTATATTTAAGCCGCGGAGAGTTACCAGAGGACGAAGATGAAGCACGGCAGATAATCCGGCGTTCCAAATCTATGACAATTGCCAACGGGGAGCTACACCATCGTAGCACCTCTGGAGTGTTTCAACGGTGTGTCTCAGCTGAGGAAGGTCGTGAGATTCTAAGGGAGATTCATGAAGGGGATTGTGGTCATCATGCCGGATCAAAATCTTTGGTGGCTAAAGCTTTCCGACATGGCTTTTATTGGTTAACCGCACATGCAGATGCGGCAGACCTGGTCCGCAAATGTGATGCTTGTCAGAAATTCTCAAGACGTGCCCTTGTTCCGGCACAAGAACTCCGGATGATACCAATAACTTGGCCTTTTGCAACTTGGGGGCTTGACATGGTTGGTCCTTTCAAGAGATCCCAAGATCAAAAAACTCATCTACTAGTGGCAGTGGACAAGTTTACAAAGTGGGTTGAAGCGGAACCTATAAGCAAGTGTGATGCGGCAACGGCGGTTAAGTTCATCAAAAAAGTAATATTCCGGTTTGGTTTTCCACACAGCATCATCACAGATAACGGAACCAATTTATCTCAGGGTGAGATGGAGGAATTCTGTCAACGAGAGCATATTCGTTTGGATGTATCTTCTGTGGCTCACCCCCAATCCAATGGTCAAGCAGAAAGGGCAAATCAGGAGATTTTGCGTGGAATCAAGCCCCGGCTTATGACACCTTTGCAGAGAACCTCAGGGTGTTGGGTTGAAGAATTACCCTCTGTCCTTTGGAGCATTAACACTACACCAAACCGGTCTACAGGTTATACACCTTTCTTCATGGTTTACGATGCAGAAGCAGTTCTTCCAAGTGACATACGCCATGATTCCCCAAGGGTGGCGGCCTATGTAGAAGCCATCAATGAGGAGTCAAGACAAGATAGTTTGGATCGGTTGGATGAAGAGCGTGACATAGATGCAGCACGGTCGGCGATTTATCAGCAAGACCTGCGCAGATATCACAGCCGCCGGATCAGAACCAGGACATTCCAGGAGGGTGACTTGGTACTCCGGCTTATCCAAGATCAAACAGACATGCACAAGCTATCCCCGCCATGGGAAGGGCCCTTTGTGATCAGCAAAAATTTACACAACGGGTCATACTATTAGGTGGACATTCGAGAGCACAAAGATTCACGGACATCAGAAGAGGAGACGAAAAGGCCATGGAACATTGCTCATCTACGGCCGTATTATACTTGAGCCATAGGCTCCCATGTATCCTATGTATATATTATGAATAATGAATAAACCGGCACCCTCGGTAAACCGGGGGCTCAGCCCTTTTTCCACATACATCAAATTTGCGGCAAATATCCATGTCAGTTTGTTATCAAAGAAACATATTTCAATGTTAGCTGGTTTTTAGAAACTAATCTTTACAGGGTATGTGAAGGAGCGGTAGAACTCACAGGAACAAAAGATCATGTCCGGTTCAGGAAGAGAAAAGCCCTGTATAAAGAAAAAGGAAAAGGAGGAATGTCAGCGGCCCCTGGGGACAGTGGTTCGCCCACACCCCCTTGAATGGCTATGTTACAAATATTTGGGTTCCCTGAACAGTGGGTACGCCCACATTCAAATGATGGCCCGGCCCCTGGGGACAGTGGTTCGCCCACACCCCCTTGAATGGCTATGTTACAAATATTTGGGTTCCCTGAACAGTGGGTACGCCCACATTCAAATGATGGCCCGGCCCCTGGGGACAGTGGTTCGCCCACACCCCCTTGAATGGCTATGTTACAAATATTTGGGTTCCCTGAACAGTGGGTACGCCCACATTCAAATGATGGCCCGGCCCCTGGGGACAGTGGTTCGCCCACACCCCCTTGAATGGCTATGTTACAAATATTTGGGTTCCCTGAACAGTGGGTACGCCCACATTCAAATGATGGCCCGGCCCCTGGGGACAGTGGTTCGCCCACACCCCCTTGAATGGCTATGTTACAAATATTTGGGTTCCCTGAACAGTGGGTACGCCCACATTCAAATGATGGCCCGGCCCCTGGGGACAGTGGTTCGCCCACACCCCCTTGAATGGCTATGTTACAAATATTTGGGTTCCCTGAACAGTGGGTACGCCCACATTCAAATGATGGCCCGGCCCCTGGGGACAGTGGTTCGCCCACACCCCCTTGAATGGCTATGTTACAAATATTTGGGTTCCCTGAACAGTGGGTACGCCCACATTCAAATGATGGCCCGGCCCCTGGGGACAGTGGTTCGCCCACACCCCCTTGAATGGCTATGTTACAAATATTTGGGTTCCCTGAACAGTGGGTACGCCCACATTCAAATGATGGCCCGGCCCCTGGGGACAGTGGTTCGCCCACACCCCCTTGAATGGCTATGTTACAAATATTTGGGTTCCCTGAACAGTGGGTACGCCCACATTCAAATGATGGCCCGGCCCCTGGGGACAGTGGTTCGCCCACACCCCCTTGAATGGCTATGTTACAAATATTTGGGTTCCCTGAACAGTGGGTACGCCCACATTCAAATGATGGCCCGGCCCCTGGGGACAGTGGTTCGCCCACACCCCCTTGAATGGCTATGTTACAAATATTTGGGTTCCCTGAACAGTGGGTACGCCCACATTCAAATGATGGCCCGGCCCCTGGGGACAGTGGTTCGCCCACACCCCCTTGAATGGCTATGTTACAAATATTTGGGTTCCCTGAACAGTGGGTACGCCCACATTCAAATGATGGCCCGGCCCCTGGGGACAGTGGTTCGCCCACACCCCCTTGAATGGCTATGTTACAAATATTTGGGTTCCCTGAACAGTGGGTACGCCCACATTCAAATGATGGCCCGGCCCCTGGGGACAGTGGTTCGCCCACACCCCCTTGAATGGCTATGTTACAAATATTTGGGTTCCCTGAACAGTGGGTACGCCCACATTCAAATGATGGCCCGGCCCCTGGGGACAGTGGTTCGCCCACACCCCCTTGAATGGCTATGTTACAAATATTTGGGTTCCCTGAACAGTGGGTACGCCCACATTCAAATGATGGCCCGGCCCCTGGGGACAGTGGTTCGCCCACACCCCCTTGAATGGCTATGTTACAAATATTTGGGTTCCCTGAACAGTGGGTACGCCCACATTCAAATGATGGCCCGGCCCCTGGGGACAGTGGTTCGCCCACACCCCCTTGAATGGCTATGTTACAAATATTTGGGTTCCCTGAACAGTGGGTACGCCCACATTCAAATGATGGCCCGGCCCCTGGGGACAGTGGTTCGCCCACACCCCCTTGAATGGCTATGTTACAAATATTTGGGTTCCCTGAACAGTGGGTACGCCCACATTCAAATGATGGCCCGGCCCCTGGGGACAGTGGTTCGCCCACACCCCCTTGAATGGCTATGTTACAAATATTTGGGTTCCCTGAACAGTGGGTACGCCCACATTCAAATGATGGCCCGGCCCCTGGGGACAGTGGTTCGCCCACACCCCCTTGAATGGCTATGTTACAAATATTTGGGTTCCCTGAACAGTGGGTACGCCCACATTCAAATGATGGCCCGGCCCCTGGGGACAGTGGTTCGCCCACACCCCCTTGAATGGCTATGTTACAAATATTTGGGTTCCCTGAACAGTGGGTACGCCCACATTCAAATGATGGCCCGGCCCCTGGGGACAGTGGTTCGCCCACACCCCCTTGAATGGCTATGTTACAAATATTTGGGTTCCCTGAACAGTGGGTACGCCCACATTCAAATGATGGCCCGGCCCCTGGGGACAGTGGTTCGCCCACACCCCCTTGAATGGCTATGTTACAAATATTTGGGTTCCCTGAACAGTGGGTACGCCCACATTCAAATGATGGCCCGGCCCCTGGGGACAGTGGTTCGCCCACACCCCCTTGAATGGCTATGTTACAAATATTTGGGTTCCCTGAACAGTGGGTACGCCCACATTCAAATGATGGCCCGGCCCCTGGGGACAGTGGTTCGCCCACA
>LR738713.1:607674551-607694220 GCA_902687465.1 Secale cereale | reverse complement strand
CCTTGAATGGCTATGTTATGAATTTTTTGGGTTCCCTGAACAGTGGGGACGCCCACGTTTAAATGATGGCCCGGCCCCTGGGGACAGTGATTCGCCCACACCCCCTTGAATGGCTACGTTATGAGTTTTTGGGCTCCCTGAACAGTTGGTACGCCCACGTTCAAATGATGACCCGGCCCCTGGGGACAGTCGGGTTCGCCCACACCCCCTTGAATGGCTATGTTATGAGTTTTTTGATGTGTTTCTTGATGTTTTGTGTTTCATAACCTTTTTAACTAAGAGGAATAGCTCTAGAAGTTGACTGTCTATCTAGTGTTATAAATCTGGGTCATGAACACCAGAGAGAGTTAAACCGGCATTCATCGTAACCCGGCTCGACTTCATAATGAGCTGACAATTGGCAGCACACAATCAGATACAAGTTACAAATTGCTGAACCGAGAAGAGAAGGATTTATGGACAAGTTGAGCTGAAGAGTTTCAAGGACTTATTAGAATTGATGAAGACTGATTAAGGTAATTTTAAACATCTTGCCGGTTTAAGGTATTTTGGCTACATGCAATTAAGGTATCACAGTTATTTGTCAAAGATATGCTTGTTTGTTATACCAAGAGAACAAGTTAATCCGTCCAGTGGTTAAACCACTAGGACATATTTTTTCATCTTTTTTATGGACAGAGCAAGAAATCCGCATCAATCAACAAGTCAGTGAACGAGTACTTTATAAAGATCAAAAGCCGGATCATAGTGCATTAAATTTCAGCTAAACCTATTACAAGGCATGAAAGCCAAATAGTTGGAAGCATTGTTTACGGAATAACAATTATGATTACAGCAATAACATTCAAGATTCCGCTTCTCCTTGCCGGGATGATTGGCCACCATCTTGTTCCGGAACATCTTCCTCCTCGTGAAGCGGCGGGAAATCTGGTGCACGCCAATCAATCTTGGCCAAGGCACGGAAATATACTTCATCGTTGATCAACTCAGCAGGATCAATATCAGGAGCAAAAGTGTGAGGACGAACCGGCGGAGTTAAGTTTGCAACATCATAAACCGGTCGTTCCACCCGATCGTTTTGCAAGTCATATGCTGGATGGTATCGAGACAAGTCAGCTTCCACCGCAATCTTGCTAGCGAGTGGACGCATTTCCTTTGTCAGAGCGTACAGATCCTTCTCATCAAAGGCTGAAACGTCTTCCTTGGTGTCAGGAAATCCGGTTAACACTTCCGCCGGATCAATATCTGGAACCCAAGCTTTAGCCCTGGTAAGGGCCAGAAGAGCACCTCCTCGAGCAGCTGATTTCTTCACCTCTTCAAGACGAGTTGGCAGAATGGACAAACTGTTCAAAGTAGCCTTGATGGTTGAAGGAGCCGGTTTACCAAAGGAAGTAGCACTGATAATCCTTTGTGCTCCAGAGTATAATTGTTCAACCAAGGTATAGCATGCCTTCAGTTTTTTCCGTACATCATCCCCAAGATGGGAGACACGGCGTCCTACATACAACAAGGAAAGTTAAACCGGTACAGGTCACAGGTTGCAAAGATAACAGACAAGAATTCAGGTTATACTTACCAAATATAGCAGAAGTCATCAAATCAATTTGGCATTTTAACCCGGTCAATTCTTCAGTAACCGGGTTAAGTGCTCCTTCGGCATCCTGAACACGTTTTTCAAGATCCTTTCTCTGGACTTCAAAAGTAGTCCGTTCCTCATCAAAGAACTTCTTTAAATCTTCAGCAGTCTTTAAGCTCACTTGAAGTTCTTTCTTCGCTTTTGAAGCGGCTGACTCAGTCTGTATAAGCCGGGTTCGAAGTTCACTGATTTCTACAGCGTTCCGGTTCAACTCAGCCTGTAGACAAAAGTTCAAAAGCAAGGTTAGAAATTACAAGTCTCAAGCACACAACCAAGTTGTCTACTTGACACTTGGGGGCTAATGGCAGTTGAAGTAATTCAGCAAAGACAATTTGAAAATGCAAGTCTCAAGCACACAACCAAGTTGTATACTTGACACTTGGGGGCTAATGGTAGTTGAAGCAATGCATCAGAGACAATTTTTACAAGTATCATCTACATAATCGAATTATCTACTTGATACTTGGGGGCTAATGTATGGATCAGCAGTTCAAAACTACAAAGTTCCGGCTTACCTTCAATAAAGCAGATAAACCGGAAATTGGGGGCTGTTATAAGATAAAGACAAAGTCAGAAGAGGAAAACTTACTTCATATTTTTCCCTCATCAGGTTTACTAGGCTGGCTTCATAATCCCGGCTACTATGGAGCCGGTTCAGATATCCGGAATAGATGTCCTGAGCACTCATACTTGAGAGACTGGAGATATCAGTACTCCATTTCCCCTTCTCCTGAGTCACCTTTTCCGCTTTAGCTGTATGTTTTGCTAAAACGGTGGGTTCGGCTGGCGCAACATAAGCAGAACCAGTAACCACGACATCAGGGGAAGTGGGTGCATTGGGAGGAGAAGCTTCAGTTTGAGCCGGATTAGGAGATGCCGGGTTAACTTGAGGAGAGGTAACCCGGGCCGGACTTGGTGGGTCCTGGACGTCTTCAGCAGCAGGTGTGTCAAGAGCGGGTTCGTCAACTGGAGCAGCGGGAGCACTTTCAGGAGGAACGGCGGTGGACGGATCAATCGCCGGTTCATCAGTAGAAGGGTCAGCAACAGGCTTCTTAGCCTTGGCTCTTTTGCTGGGTTTCGGTTTGCTGGAAAGGCAAGCAAAAATAAGTCAGTATTATAAAGAAAAAGAGGATCATGGACCGGAAGAAGTAAAGAGAATTACCCTGGGACGGTCTTCAAAGGTGGAAGCTGTGTAGCGGTTGATTCGCCAGAAGAAGACAGTGGAGTTTCCTGATAATCAGGATCAGTCGGTTTAAGTGGTTTTCTGATAAGACCGGCCTTGGGGTGAAGAAGAGTTGGAGAGAGCATCACCTCAGCGCGGCGTTTTCGAGCCGGAGTTAACGAAATTCCAGAGGACTCCACTGCCAAGCCGCTATGGCGTGTGGTCCGGCGCAAAGCTTCGTGCTGTTGTTTCTTCAAAGTAAAATTGGGATCCAACTTAGCATAAGGATGAGAAAATTGATACTTTCTAACAGTCCGACGGCTCTTTTGAGGAGGGGGTTCTGAATCGGAAGAAATAAGGGTTACCTCAATCTCCGCCGGGTTATCACCTTCGAGTGGATCCTGTGAAAGGGTATCATTAGATATGTGAACAAGTATATAAAAGCAAAATGTAAACCGGAGTAAGGCGTACCTCGGAGTCCGGATCATCATCCTCAGAAGGAGAACCGGCATCAACGGCTGCTTTCCTTTTCTTGTTTGCAGGAGTTTTTCGGCGAGCTTGCCTTGCAGGTTTTTCCTGAGGTTTTCTCCTCCAGAAAGGGTCATCAGCCTAAATGGAAAAAGCAAAGGCAAGTAAAGGACGGTTCAAAGAGGACGGTTTATAAAGTACAAGTTAAAGACACTTACTTCAGGCAGCTTATTCTTCTTGAAATATGGGGCCAAGCCAACTCTAGTGCAGTCTGTTAGAGCAGGACTGACAATTTTCTTGGCCGATTCAATTACTTCCGATTCAGAAAGCTTCTCCTTAGAAAACCTCTGAGGATCATCCGATTTACCGGAATAATTGCACATCAAATCAGGGCGCCGGCTTAAGGGAAGGATACTCCATGATAACCAGCAGCGAAGGAAATCAGTACCGATCAGGCCGTTGGCCATGAAAGCTCTCAGCTTGGAGAGCTGCGGAGAAAACTGGATCCGTTCAGCAGCACTTAATCGTTGTGGCAAGGGGTGATTTGCCGGGATACGAGTCTCACGATAACCCGGCAAAGGGTTCTCACCGTCAGGAGATGTGTCTACACAGTAAAACCAGGACTTGTTCCAGTCCTTAGGATGAGTGTGCAAGGAGGCGTGAGGAAAAACTGCATCCCTCCTTTTCTGAATGTTAATCCCACCAAGCTCTTGGTGAGGCCCGATGGTGAACTCAGTACGCCGGTTTGCATGGAAGAAATCCCGGAATAAATCAACTGACGGCTCTTCTTGCAGATAGGCTTCAGAAAACACTTGGAAATCGCAAATGTTGGAAACCGAGTTTGGTCCGATATCTTGCGGGTGCAACTGGAAGGTAGCAAGAACGTCCCGGAAAAATTTTGAACCGGGGGGAGAGAAGCCTCTGGAGATATGGTCCAGAAATACGATAACTTCCCCGGATCTAGGAGTGGGAGGGCACTCGTTACCCGGGGCACGCCATTTTAGCTCGGCCCAAGGCCCTAAGGTGCCGATGCTCGACAATTTGACTAAGTCTTCCTCAGTTACAACAGAGCGGACCCAATCGCACGAAACATATTGCTTAGCCATTTGAGCAAACTGCTGAAGCAAAGAAAAATACATAAACCGGATTATGAACATACAAATGATCCGGGACTCATACATATTGTGCAGTGGAGAGAACGGAGAACTAGCTGGCATGGTTAAACCGGCAATCTTAATACAAGTAATATCATTTCCGGTTTACAATGGTAGTTGAAGAGGAATAGTTAAGTCATTACATCAGTCTACATCATTTCCGGTTTATGACATGACAATCTAAACCGGAACATACTTAGCGGATCTATCGAAGTGAAAAACAGGTTTTCAACGCATTGCTAAAGAGGAATAGATCTGAGCATACTGAGGTAAAAGAAACGAAAATTACACGGGAAATCTACAGAGGTCCAATTCAGAGCAGACGGGCTTACAGGATGTGCATAAAAAATGAGACTTAAAGCAGGCCACAACAGAAATAAAAACGGCAAGATCTAAAGGACAAGGCGTAAAGATTAAATCTGCGGAACTAGTGCTAAGGTTCTAATAGCGGAGCTCTAATGGCGGAAGCTCTAATGGCGGAAACAGATATAATTGTAGCATTATAAAGGACAAAGATCTAAGGCTAGTATTGAGCGGAAGGTCTATTGGCCAGGCCTAAAGATTACGGATCCTACAGGCGGAACGGATCTACAAGAACAGAAGGAAAGCTTTGCTAGGAGCCCTAATGGCGGAAGGACTAGGAGGAGCACGAGCAGACGCAGATCGGAAACGAGGAAAGAAAAACATACCGGAAAAATGGAGGGCAGCGGCGGAGTTTCTCTGGACAAATCAGGTTGATGCAGCGGCCCGCGAGCTCTTGATCCGACGAGATGATGGCGGCGCTCCGAGCTCGAGCTCTAATGGAGTTCTTGTGGGTCAGGAAGCGAAAGGAGGAAGAAGACGCGAGAAAGAAGAATGAAAGGGGGCGGTATTATTTATAGGCAGAGAGGCAGACGCGAAGCGACAGGTGCGGTAATCAAGGGAGCAAAATCGGATAAAGATCCTTTAAACGCCTCGATTCTCGGGATAACCATTAAAAACAAACTACAGTACAGCTCGCAGCGTTAAATGCGGAGATGATGTCATTGTCAGATCTTAATGATTTCGGAGGATGACGTCAGAGCCGGTTTACAAAAGATGAAGACAAAGAAAATTACAGGAGACGACGGAGACTGATATGAACAAGTTCAAATCATTCTGGGGCCTAATGTCAGGGATATGGTTAATAGGTATAAACCGGATATTATAAACCGGTTTAGTTATTTCGTACTTGGTTTATTATTTTTAGTAGAGATTACGGCCCATGAGATTTCAAGGCCCATGTATAGAAATACGGTTTGTAAACCGCCAAAGAGATGTAACTTGAGAGATAAGAAAGAAAGGGCAGAGACCGAGGCGGACACGATTATGAGCCGGCCTCGGGACTCTGTAAACCGGACCAGGCGTCACCTCTATATAAAGGGACGACCCGGTACCGGTTCAGGGACAAGCAACGATGGATCTGTCGAGACGCAGGCAAGCGATTCCGCTCCCTGTAAACCGACGCTCAAGCAATATCAAACCAACCAGACGTAGGCTTTTACCTTCTTGAAGGGGCCGAACTAGTATAAAATCCTTTGTGACCTTTGTGTGCCATGAACCCTTTCAAGCTAACCCGTGCGATGGTTCCATCATCAAGTCCGCTAACCCGGACATCTGCCGTGTTAATTCCACGACACTACGGGTTCGAGAACTATGTAGACATGACCGAGACACGTCTCCGGTCAATAACCAATAGCGGAACCTGGATGCTCATATTGGCTCCCACATATTCCACGAAGATCTTTATCGGTCAAACCGCATAACAACATACATTGTTCCCTTTGTCATCGGTATGTTACATGCCCGAGATTCGATCGTCGGTATCTCAATACCTAGTTCAATCTCGTTACCAACAAGTCTCTTTACTCGTTCCGTAATACATCATCCCGCAACTAACTCATTAGCTGCAATGCTTGCAAGGCTTATAGTGACGTGCATTACCGAGTGGGCCCAAAGATACCTCTCCGACAATCGGAGTGACAAATCCTAATCTCGAAATACGCCAACCCAACAAGTACCTTCGGAGACACCTGTAGAGTACCTTTATAATCACCCAGTTACGTTGTGACGTTTGGTAGCACACAAAGTGTTCCTCCGGTATTCGGGAGTTGCATAATCTCATAGTTATAGGAACATGTATAAGTCATGAAGAAAGCAATAGCAGTAAAACTTAAACGATCATAGTGCTAAGCTAACGGATGGGTCTTGTCCATCAGATCATTCTCCTAATGATGTGATCCCGTTGATCAAATGACAACTCATGTCTATGGCTAGGAAACATAACCATCTTTGATCAATGAGCTAGTCTAGTAGAGGCATACTAGGGACACTCTGTTTTGTCTATGTATTCACACATGTATTAAGTTTCCGGTTAATACAATTCTAGCATGAATAATAAACATTTATCATGATATAAGGAAATAAATAATAACTTTATTATTGCCTCTAGGGCATATTTCCTTCAGGACGCACTCGCCCTCCCGCGGCCGGGGCTCAAGCTCGCCCTCCGGCACCCGCCAGGAGCCGCGAGCGACCAGTCCCTCCTCCTCCAGCTCCTCCAGATCCTCCGCCGTGACGGTGGACCGGATCCAATCCCCCTGGATCCAACCAGGAGGGAGCCTGGACCTCGACGACGATCCGCTACGACCGGACCGCCTCCCCTTCCCCGTCGCCGCCTTCTTCGAACGCTCCATCGCCGCGGTCTTGTCCTTGCCCATGGTACGCGAGCCGGCGGTTGCTGTGGAGAAAAGCGAGAAGGAGCAGAAGCACGGCGGAGAAGCAGAGGCGAAAGAGCAAGGAATGGGCGCAGAGTGCCCCCGTTTCGGGCTCGGCGCGCACTTATAGCGCCCCTGTCGAGTGGCTGACCGGTGGCCCCGAGCGATCTTATCAAATCTCGCAATAGGCGCAGACGCGATACGTGGCAAAAAGGGTGGCGCGAGGATCGAGGCATCCCGAGCGTATCCGCCCGATTGCTGCGGCACGTCCCGCCCCGCGCGCTTCCCAAAATTTCGAAACCCCGTGGAATCCGGCGACCAAAGAGCAATCAACCCCACCGAAAACTGCGCACGCCAACGACACTCGACGCCTAGCGCAAAAGTTCAGTCGACGGAAGACGCAACCAACGCACTCGACGGTTTCAGAATCGATCAAGGCGACCAAGACAAGATTGGGGAGGACAGCCTAGTCCGCGAGCCCAAAGAAGACTACCACAGGGGCGTCGAGCCAGAACCAGGGCTTTCCTCAACACTCTCTCCTGCTCAAGCCTCAATCCATTCGGGGGCTACTGACGAGGTAACGGACCTAGGGTAGGGTCACAGGCCTGACCAAGGTACCCCACCCAAGATCACTACCCCAGAAGATCAAAAGAAAAAACCTATGATGACAAAGGCAGTCGACTGAGACGGCCCAAGAGGAGATCCCACTCGACTGGACGGCACCTACAAGACGACTCAAACCCACTCGACCAATACAAGGCACTCGACCCCCGAAGGTCAAAGGTCCCTTAGGACAATATCGGTCTGGTATTTACTCGCCATAGTGAATGCCTTAATTACTCTTTACTGCATACGTTATCAGTAACGCCTACCTTAATGTACATTGAACCCTTGGTAACGTGGAGCATGGTTGGGGTCCTGGCACACTATATAAGACACCCCCTCCTCCTGTACAAGGGTCCGCATCCCTGTAACTCACATATACACATATCAGTCGACCGCCACCGGGCACCGAGACGTAGGGCTGTTACTTCCTCCGAGAAGGGTCTGAACTCGTAAAACACCTCGTGTACAACTTCACCATAGCTAGGGTGTTGCCTCCTCATTCGTACCCCCTACTCGTACTGTCAGGTTTGGAACCACGACACAATGCCTTCATTCAAGAGCTTCTTACGGGTTTTTTCATTTTATAAGCTTCCAGTAAAATTAGCGGAAGGAACCTGAAAGCAGTGTTCTTTCTACAGTCTGTAAATGATTGACAAACACAATAAACGTTCACAAGCACACACATATACTTCTCCGCATAAACGCTCATAAGCACACCCTAGCTACTTGTATCAACATCTATAAGAGACTAAGTTAGCCGATCTTGAGATTGACAAAATCATCACAAGCGCCAGCGGAGCGTTAAACCTGAAATTTGATCTCTGTCGTCCAAACAGAGATTGGTTCCTATACTGTCCATCATTTCTGCTGTGTGCATAATGCACGTACAAGTTCACAATCAATTTTGTTTACACTGCCTTTGACACAACCACAACCTCGCAAACAATTCTCCTTGAGTGGGGATAAATCACCCAAAAACTATTCGGGATGCGCTGCAAGCAATGTCATCTGTGCCATCCTCGATCTCACTCATCACTGCGTGCCTCTCCTCCTCAATCCATTGCCACTCCTGCTTTGAAGCTAGTGTCTCCCAATCCCAGAGCCCCTTCTCTAATACATGGCCATGCCTGAGCAGCACGACGTCTCGGAGCTCTGTGCACTCACGCCTGAGGAACCTCACGAAGTGCACCTGCCTGGGCGTCCCCTCGAAGCCGCCCACCACCACCTCGCGGAGACGCTGGTGCTTGAACTCCAACGACGACGACGGCCAATGGATCAGCGTACCGGCCACCGTTCCCCCGGAACCCGCGTCATCGTCGTCGGCGACGACGTGAATGTGCAGAGTCTCAAGGGAAGGCGCGGCCTCCAGGACGTAACGGATCCAAGTGATGTCCCACGACGACGGCATGTCCGCCACGAGCAGCCTCTTCAGCTCGCCCAACGGCGGCATGTCGTCGAGAGGTGGTGTTATCCACATCTCGGGGCCGGTGAACCGGAGGACGAGGTCCTCTAAGCCGGTGAGGTTGGTCAAGAAGCTGCTGAGAAGGCACGTAGTTCGTATGCCGAACAGCACGAACTCTGGAGTTTTGGAATTAGCGTCCTCGTCGTAGCTGAGGTTGAGGCCCGCCAGGCGCGGCACGCAGCCGAACTTGAGATCGAGTGGAGCGCCCATGCACGCCAGCCTCTCGAGCCTCGGCAGGGCGCGCAGCTCGATCGTCCCGTACGTGCGCCCGGTGAGCTCGATGAGTAGCTCCGTGATCCGCGAGTCGGGCGCGTCTACCGAGAAGGACCTCCTGCGGCAGCCGCACGACCTGAGGTGCAGCACCTCCAGCGCCGGGCACGCCCGGATGATGGCCTCGTAGACGCGGCCGCGCGTCGTCCTCGGCATGTCTTGCAGGACAAGGACGGTGAGCGCGCTGAATGCGCGTGCTGTGGCCGTGTTTGCCTCCGGTCTGGCTGCGAGAGGAGCACAGTTGCTCAACTTCAACGTTTTCAGCTTCACGTCGCCATTGGGAAAACTGGAATCGGCTAAACAATGATGCGGGAAGCTGTAGCCCGCGCTGTGACGTGCGCCAGGGTTGAGGACGACGACCTCAAGGTCTTCTACTCCCCAGCCGCCGACGGCAGTGGCAACGAGTCGGTTCAAGTTGCCGGAATTGTGGGTGGGGAAGATCTCCAACTTGACGCTGTGCACGCGCCGGCGGGGATTAGCGTCGTGCGCATGCAGGAAGCCGCCGAGGGAATCGGCTAGCGAGCGCATACCACGGCGCTCGTACCGGCTGAGGACGAGATCGAGCTTCTCGAGCTTCTTAACGGAACAGGGTTTCTCGGGGCTGTTCGCGGCGTCATTGCGACGGCGGAGGTACTGATTGTAGCGCTGCGGGAGGATGTCGCGGACCTTGAACTCGAGCGTGGGGAGCTCCCGCGGGAGGCACGCCCAGCGCCTGGAGAGCGCGGAGGTGGCGAGCGCGGACCGGGTGTCAAGGCGGCGGAGCACGAGATGGAGCATGTCGTCGGGGAGCGCGCCGAGGCGGTCCTCGCCACGGGCAGCGAGGGGACGCCGGCGCTCCCGGCGGGGTCGGAGTTGTTGATCATCGTATACGGACAGGGGCGCCTCCATCTCGAAACCGGCGAGACTTGGCTCGGTGAACTCGCGGCGCCCGATCGGTTGGCAATGTGAGATGAAAGAAGTGGGTCGGGTGAAAAAGGACCGAGTCCGAGTCCATACGAGTTTCAGAGTTCCTGAAGGAAGCGGAAGAATTTCAAGCGTGCGACGGCGAGCGCACTCCGCGCTTCGTTTTGTCTCCGACCGGTGTTCCACTTGCAAAGCTGCGACCCAGGGGCCCTCTGCCAAACTCTAAAACTAATTTTTTTGAGAATTCCAAACTCTAAAATTTGCCCTATGTGTATCTCACACGAAACATTAAACTAATAATAAACAATTATAATGCATGTGACATACGCCTTCCGTTCCAAAATAGATGATACAAAGTTGGGTAATCTATTTTGGAACGGAGAGAGTAATATTTTATATAATTTTTTTCTTGCACTCGGACCAGTCTAAGAGCAACTCTAGCAGATTCTTTGAAAATCTATAGAGGAATACAATTTTAATTTTACTTCTCTAATCGGCTCCGGCGCGATTCTGCTCGGTGAAAGACATGTTTAACTCCGTCATGACCCCGCTCATCCACACCTACCTCGTCTTTTTTTTTTTTTTTTTTTGCGATGGTAAAAGGGTAGTATTACTCAAGAGCAGAAGAGTTCATCCCTACACAAGCTAGGGATGTTAGCCGGTCCAGAGCGGAGCCAGACCACCGTGCGGTCCTCCGTTCTACCTCGTCGACGCCTGCATCTGCCGCTTCTGGACCATCGTCAGCGCTTCCGTCGCCTACCAAGTCGTACGTACACACTAGAAACATACACTTCTTTGCAGGACGTACAAGTCGGTATCCATATGCAGCAGAGCTGAACTGTAGGTGACGCTCGGGCTTTCTTCATGACAGGGGATAGCCCTACTGATGGTGTCGGCCACCCTGCCACAGTTTTGGTCTGCATCATGCAAGGCCGCAGGGGCAGCACCGACACCTGCGAGTAGGTGCTGCCGTGGCAGCTCGCCGTCCTCTGCGTGTCGCTGTTCCTGAACACGGTGTGGTACCGGTCGTGCATCGCGGCGTTCGGCGCGGACTAGTTCGACGAGTCACCACCGTCGCCACTTGCCGCGGAAAGGTATAGAAAGTGTTCGACGAAATGCGTAAACCAATTGTAAATTTTACTCCACTGAGTTTAGGAAATCGGCCAGAAACAACAAAAACTTAGTGGAATAAAAATACTCATTAAGGTTTACTCGACCGTTTACTCCTCTATTATTTAGGATCAACTAAAGTTGCAAAATTATTTCCCCATGACGATTCAAATATATATTCTTGATACACAATACGCAGATGAATAAATAGAAATGAACTATTAAAGATTAACGAAATTGCTACTTCTAACTCACCCAGTATATACACCAATCGTTGATTGAGAAGTCGATAACAGATGCTGGGCCATAGGGATTACTACTATCAGTAGCTAAAATTAATCAGAAATTTAGTAATTAGTAATCAAAAGAGGACCGACTCACCATGCACTAGATTGGAGATCAGAAACTGAACCGTCGCATCATTCGTGTCATCACTCGCCGAGTCGCGGTCGCCCGTCACCGCGCCGGAGGCAGATGATTGTTCTGACCAAAGTGATCATGATATCAGGATGAAGATGAAGGCCGCACGACCATTGATCACGTCGAATGGTACTACGTAACTTGTACCTTGGGAAGATTTTTCGAAGGTGTTTGAAGTTTGCCGAACAAAGAAAAATCCCTTGTGTCCGAAGGGAAAACAGAAAAGAATGGAAAATTCCAAGAGGAAAACCGTTTTTTACAATTAAATAATAATCAAAGCAACGAATCATATTTTTAGGTTCGACTCTCGTATTATTACTTGCGACAAAATCTCGTTGAAATATATTGCAAACGTTGCCACAACAATATGCAGAGTATCATCTAGTTTCACATCGACGTATCCACTCCCATGGCATGGCAGCTTGAAATACAAAAAACTATTTGAGGAACAAACAACATACGGTTTTGCTAAACTTCAGGCCCCTGAAATTTTTGGCGACTTCAATTACTTTTCCTTCTTCTTTAGCGAGCGAGATGGAAGGTCGTACCTTGCTGGAGAAGTAGCCCCACTATCTATCTTAAGGATGTGGGGTTGTAGGTTCGCCGGAAAGCAACAACCCTAGCAGAGGTGTGCGGGGGGCAGGGGGCACCAGAGTTGTTCACCACTGTGGGGCTTACAGGGATGGCCTAGGTGGCAGGTAACAATGACGGTGGGGGGAGGTTGACTGGAGGGTGGGGCGGTGAAGCGGTGTGCGGTAGCGCCCGCCGGGCGCGGGTGGTGGAGGTCGGCGGTTGGGGCGGGGTAAGATGACGGCGCGCGGGAGGAAGAAGATAAACATTACTAGATCTATTTTGAGAGGTTTGATGAAGATCAGACGGTCCATATAAGAAGTGACTGATGAACCTCATTTCTTCAAGGTACCTAACAATAGAGGATCCGAACAACATACCATGCTCCCACCACCTAATACCGAAGTGGCCATCGAAAACTAGGGACACATGAAGTCCCCGGAAAGGTTGATGATCAAGGCCACGCGATGCGATACATCGAATGGTTATATACATAACTTGTACGTACCTTGTAAATATGTTTGGAAGGTCGCCGGAGTTCACAAAACAAAGGAAAAATCCCTTGTCCCCTTTAAGAAGGGACGAGATACTCCCACCTAAGGACCCCCCCCCCCCTCGTTCGCCAAGGTGAAGCCCCCATTGGCCCATAGGCCAAATTATTGTTTTATTTTTGTTTTCAATGCTGTGAAAAGTGAAAACAGAGTAACAAATACCATGGTATTACAAAAATGCCATGTACCTCAAAGATGGCATCTCTTTTATATTTAAGAAATTCCATCCCTTGAAAATAAAAATGTCATATCTTAATTAAAAAAATACAATTTCGTAAAAATAAAAGATGCCATCTCTTAATACAAAACTGCCATCTCTTTAAAAAATATTAAAAATGCCGTCTGTAAAAATAAAAATGCCATCTCTTAATTCAAAACGGCCATCTTTTTAAATATCAAAATGCCATCTCTTAAATATAAAACTGCCTTGTGACATACTCCCTCCGTCCGGAAATACTCGTCATCAAAATGAATAAAAGGGGATGTATCTAGATGTATTTTAGTTCTAGATACATCCTTTTTTATCCATTTTGATGACAAGTATTTTGGGACGGAGGGAGTACTTCAAAAAAGAAAAAAAAAACTGGCATGTTAAAAAATAAAAATGCCAGCCAGTGCGGTAGTGTTTTTTTTTTGAAAAAGTAAGCGTTTTTGTCTATAGCGACCCACTTCAAATATCTGATGCAGCCGTCGGTTGAGACCTTCCCTCCTGTTAGGGTTTTTTTTCTCCCGGGGCGACTGCGTCGCCGCCGTCGAGCCTTCACCTTCCCTCGTCCGATCTGCTCTGGTGGCTGGACTCGGGTGGCTCGGGGCAACCTGAACTGCCCGGCCTGGGCTATCCCTGAGGAGCGAGCGGAGAGATAGGGTCAGCTTTCATAGCCCGATCGGATTAACTCGGGCTAGGGTTCAAGATGGCTACGCAGGGGAAAACGGCGGCTGAATCGTCGGGATCTACTACTGCGGCAGAGGTTGAGCAAATGATGGCGGAGTTAGGTCTGCGGGAAGAGGACCTTGACGATGTCGTCTTCGATGAGAAAGAGGCGCCACCAGAGGCTGCTCGATGGATGGCGGTATGTCGTGTTCACATTGACAAACCTTACAGCCAATATTGGTTCTTCAAGAACATGCGATCTGCGTGGGATCTTGCTCATGAGGTCAAGTTTCGTCCATTGGAAGAGAATTTGTACACGCTGCAGTTCTTCTGTCTTGGGGACTGGGAGCGAGTTATGAACGAGGGGCCGTGGAACTTCAGAGGAAACGCTGTCATCCTCACCCCCTATGATGGAATAACAAAACCAACAATGGTAAACCTGGATACCATCAACATCTGGATTCAGATCCACGATGTTCCTGACTTGTATGCACACCTGGTAACTCCGTTGGCAGCAAAGGTGGGGGAGGTCCTCTTTGCGGAAACAATGACCCAAGATTTTGCTGGAAATTTCTATCGGGTTTGGGTCAAGATCAATGTCAACAAGCCACTGAAAAACGCAGTTTCCATGATCCGTGATTCAAAGAGGCAGATCTACAGGGTGAAGTACGAGCGCCTTCCGGATTGGTGTGCGGTTTGTGGTCATCTGGGTCATGTTTACAAGGAACATGGTGATGGCATCCACCCCCCGTCGGCGTTGCACTATAAAGATCTGAGAGCCATTTGGAACATGCGTGTGGGTGCTGGTCCTGGAGGAGGAAGAGGACGCGGACGCAGAGGTGGAAGGCGAGGCGGTCGGTCGGATGGCCGCAGCGGCGATGCGAAAACTCAGTACAGAGGTGAACAATTCCCTACCCATGTCGAGGATGACACTGATGCACTTATGGGCGAGGCTGATGCCAACCGCAAAAGAGCCAACGAACAGCATATGATAGTCTCTGGAACGTCTTCTGGAGTGAAAGAAACACTAGCTCTACCAGCTCCAGAAGTACCTGCAAGCCCATCCTCCAAACAGGACCCGAAGAGATCTCGAGTGACGACGGAAAGGAACAACTCCAAAAAGGGTGTAGCCCCTGAGAAATATACTGATGCAAAATCGGCGACCTCCCGCGTGGAGGATCGCCGGGCACAATGAATCTCTTATGCTGGAATTGTCGTGGTGCGGGCAAAGCTGCGACAATTCGTGAGCTTCGTGATCTAACGAAGCAATTTGCCCCGGCCGTGCTATGCATAGTGGAAACACAGATTTCGAAGGCACGTGTCGAGAGTTTGGCTGATACTTTAGGTTTATCAAATTCTTATGCTGTTGGTAGTTCGGGCCGTAGTGGCGGCCTAGGTCTGTTTTGGAATGATGCAATAAAGATTGAAGTTTTTGGTTATTCCGAGTATCATATTGATGCTATTGTCTCATCCTCTAGCTGGGAGGACTGGAGACTTACTTGTGTATATGGTGAAGCTCAGGTGGGAGAGAGATATAGAACTTGGGATACTCTGAAGTCCCTTGTAACAGCTAGCAGTTTACCTTGGTTATGCATAGGCGATTTTAACGAAGTACTGCACCATCATGAACATGTTGGAGCGGGACAAAGGAGAAACACTCAAATAGCAGGCTTTAGGGAAGCTATGGACGTGTGTGCTCTTGCGGATATAGGGTACCAGGGGAAACCTTGGACCTTTGAGAAGAAAACAACAGGTGGAGCTTATTGCCGGGTTCGTCTTGATCGGGCAGTGGCGAGTGCGGAATGGATGGCCCTGTTCCCTCATGCAAAACTGTCCCACGAGACGGGCGCATCATCTGACCACTGCCCCATCCACCTTCAACTGAAGCCCAGAGAGAATGTAGTTGCAGGTAAGAAACCTTTCAGATACGAGCTCTATTGGGAACGCCATACAGATTTCAAAGACTCCTTCATAGGCATGTGGACAGAAGGAGCGGGAGCCCAGTCGGTGCATGACCTGAACAAGAAGCTGGTGGACCTGTCAGCTTCGCTCACTCAGTGGAGTGGAGCCACTATAGGCCAAGTCTCAAAGCAGATTAAAGTCATGAAGAGGGAACTAGAAAAACTGCAGAATGACCCCCAGAGAACTGCCCCTTCACATGCAGAGTTAAAAACTATAGAGAGGCTAGTGGAGCTTTATCATATGGAAGAGATCCTAATGAGGCAGCGTTCGCGAGTTGATTGGCTGACGGACGGGGATAAAAATACGAAGTATTTCCAACGGCGTGCAAGTATGAGGCGGAGGAAAAATTTGATTAAAGCACTTCAAAGGAATGATGGTTCTATGACCCAAGATCCGAACGAAATGGCAGTAATGACGAACAACTTCTACCAAAATCTGTTTACGTCCGAAGGCACATCGGGCATGAGGGATGTCCTCGATTCTGTTCCAGCAAAGGTTACACCTGACATGAACGCCATGTTAACCTCTCCTTTCAAGGAGGAGGAGATAAAGCGAGCTCTTTTCCAGATGTTTCCAACGAAGGCACCAGGGCCGGACGGATATCCTGCCCACTTTTTCCAAAGGCACTGGGAGATATGCGGCAACGAAGTAACTAAAGTTGTTCTTCGTATTTTGCGGGGAGAAGAGAGTCCAGAGATGATCAACGAAACTATTCTTGTCCTCATTCCTAAGGTAAAGGATCCCACCTTGCTAAGTCAATTCAGGCCCATAAGTCTTTGTAACGTATTGTACAAAATTGCCTCGAAAGTCCTTTCAAACAGGCTGAAACAAATCTTACCTGACATTATATCCGAGGAGCAGTCGGCCTTTGTTCCAGGGAGGCTTATAACTGACAATATCATTACCGCTTATGAATGTCTGCATTTTATGAAGAGAAACAAAGCTCAACGCAACCGTTTTTGTGCTGTTAAAATGGATA
The DNA here is from genome assembly GCA_902687465.1 of Secale cereale. Taxonomy (NCBI): domain Eukaryota; kingdom Viridiplantae; phylum Streptophyta; class Magnoliopsida; order Poales; family Poaceae; genus Secale; species Secale cereale. The sequence goes on along the minus strand of LR738713.1, from coordinate 607,677,361 downwards.
TGATGAAGGCATATGATAGAGTTGAATGGGAATACTTGGAGGCGATAATGTTGAAACTAGGCTTTGCTCCAACATGGGTTTCTTTGATCATGAGGATGGTGAACTCAGTAACATTTACAGTGCTCTTTAATGGTGGTAAGTTGGAAAGATTTAAGCCATCTAGGGGAATCCGTCAGGGTGATCCCATTTCTCCATACCTATTTTTGCTTGCAGCAGAGGGCCTTTCGTGCCTTTTAAAAACAACCAATGAATCATCGCACCTCAGTGGAATACGAGTGTCCTCATCGGCTCCGCCGGTTAGCCACTTGTTATTTGCGGATGATAGCTTGCTGTTTGTAAAAGCTAGTGTTGATGGAGCAAATGAGCTATCCTCTTTGATGGAGAGTTATTGCAATGCATCTGGGCAAAGGATCAACCTATCAAAGTCTACAGTATATTTCAGCAAGGGGTGTCCAAACAATCTCAAAGCAGAGGTAAAGCACACTTTGAATATCACAAATGAAACTTTATCTGATAGATATCTCGGCATGCCCACTGATGTTGGGAGTAGCAAAAATGGAGCCTTTAAGTTCCTTAAGGATCGGGTTTGGAGCAAAGTAAAAGGGTGGATGGAAAAGATACTCTCTGCTGGAGGGAAGGAAGTTCTAATAAAGTCAGTGGCCCAGGCAGTACCAGTTTTCTCTATGTCTTGCTTTAAACTCCCACGGGGACTTTGTGAACATATTAACTCACTCATCCGGAAGTTTTGGTGGGGAAGTAAGGAGGGAAAGAGGAAGGCTAGCTGGGTTTCTTGGAGCATGATGACAAGGCCTAAACAGTGCGGGGGCTTAGGTTTCCGTGATATTGAGCTATTTAACCTTGCACTCTTAGCAAGACAAGCATGGAGGATACTGATGGAACCAAACTCCTTAAGTGCACGTATTCTCAAATCAAAGTATTTCCCTACATGTGACTTCCTGCAAGCTGAGTTGGGCTCGGCCCCGTCACAAGTATGGTGATCTATACTGGACGGGCGTGACACGCTCACCCAAGGACTGGTGCGGAGGATAGGAGATGGGCAGAGTACACTCATATGGCAGCAGAATTGGGTACCTAGGCCGCACAATATGCGTCCAATAATGAGTAAAGTCCCAACCCCCCCCCCCCAGCTTGTTAGTGACCTCATCCTTCCAGGGGCGGAATGGGACAGGGAATCCATCGAAGAAATCTTCATACCAACTGATGCAATTGCCATACAATCGATCCCTCTCTGTACAATACATATGGATGACTTCTGGTCGTGGGTGCATGAGAAAAATGGTCTATTCTCAGTCCGTTCGGCATACCGGATGCTAGTGGCTACAAAACTACGACGTGAAGCCTGGCTGGAGGGCAGGTCAGACTCATCTAACGATGAGGGTGAGCAGAAGTCCTGGTCAAAGCTGTGGAAGATAGAGGTTCCATCAAAGATTAAAATCTTCTTGTGGAGACTAGCCCAACAATCAATTCCAACAGCAGATCTCCTCCACCATAGACATATGTCTACGGTCTCTTCCTGCGGCCTGTGTGGGGCGGAAGACTCTTGGCAACATTCTCTGCTGCACTGCACGGTGGCGAGATGTGTTTGGGCCCTCCAAAATCCCGACCTTGTGGAAGCTGTTAACAATATCAGGCAACCGGATGCTAAAAGGTGGGTTTTTGAACTCATGGAAGTTCTCCCGTCCAAGGAGTTTAATCAGGTATTGATCAGTTTATGGGCCATATGGCACTCTAGGCGGAAAGCTCTCCATGAAAGTATCTTTCAGAGTCCACATGCAACACATAGTTTCATCATGAAATATTTGCATGAGCTTGAAGAGTGCAAACTGAAGAAATCTCCAATGGTGCATACTTCAACAGCGACCCGGGTAAAACGCAAGTGGATTGCACCGCCGAGCGGGATGGCAAAGATTAGAGTTGATGGGGCTGTTGCCAGGTCACTGAATGAAGGTACGTTTAGCGCCGTCTGCAGGAATTCTGAAGGCATCTACATGGGGTCGTCGGCCATCAGATGCCATGGAGTTACAGACCCGGCCACCCTCGAAGCGCTTGCCTGCAGAGAGGCCCTTGCACTGGCACAAGACCTTGCATTATCGCAAATCGTCATAGCTTCTGATTGCCAGGGGTGGTTCACGACATTGGCTAGGGTAATGGAGGAATGTATGCTAGCATCGTCAAGGAAATTAAGGCTACTTCAACACAATTTCAGCACTGCACCTTCATTTTTGAAGGTCGTGAGACTAATCAAGAGGCACATAGCCTCGCCAAGCATGCTTTTGGACTCGGCTTAGGGCGCCATGTGTGGCTCCTAAACCCTCCAAATTTAAGTTGTATCCCCATGAACATTTTAGTTGAATAAAGCAAGTATGTTTGGACTCAAAAAAAAAAACTTCAAATATCTGATGTGGTAGTGGCCTTGCACCGAGATTCGTGTAACGGTGGAAATTGGGGTCGCCAGTTAACATTTTCGACAAAAAGGAAAAATCCCTCGTGTCCGAAGGAAAAAAAGAATGGAAACTTCCAAGAGGAAAAACGGTTTCGACTTCGTGCCGGAGCGCGACCGTCGGGTGGGCCCGCCCGACCAGCGTCCCATCCCGCATTTCCCCGACGCATCAAGATGTGCGCCACCTCACGCGCAAGCGGCCCCAACCGTCCGATCACACTAGAGGGCCACGCTGTCCCGACCGGTTCCACCTTCTCCGCCACGTCGCGGCCCCTCCCGTTCCGTAACCACCACCTCGCCCCCCCTTTGCCCCCTTCCCCTCCCATGGCCATCGCGTGCTTGTCCCTCC
>LR738713.1:607496894-607665991 GCA_902687465.1 Secale cereale | reverse complement strand
GGGGGGGGGAGCTTTCCAAACGGTAGTGATCATGGCAGAGGCGGTGTGACCCTCAAACTGTGCATTGTATGCAGAAGACGCGAAGTAGACCCATCGTTAGTGAACTTGCAAATAATTGCATCATCGACTCCGATGGTTAGAATGACATTGGAGAGCTTATCTCAAAGGGTGGCGAATTGGTCAATATGCTCAAAAGTGAGGCCCTGAGAGGTATCAATGCTGCGGACCCAAGCGTTTGTCGGTGAGAGCCAAGCGGACGGAGCTTCTTTGCTTCCTGGAAAGATCTAAGGTCTTTTGAGCAATATCTAGGACAAGTTGCGGTTTAAGAAGGTGAGAAACTGAGAACCTCCCGTGTCATTCACGATGCTTGCTGAATACATACAGACAAACGGATAGGAATTCGAGGATGCATGTGCACAATATAAATATCGAGGAACGCACATGCTTTGCTCAAAGTTACTCCCTCGGCTCACTATTATAAGATATTTTAACATAAAAAAAACAAATGTACATAGACACGTTTAATTGTGTTTGTTTATTCATTCCAGTCCGTATATAGTCCATAATACTGATATTCAAAACATCTTGAACGGAGGGAGTACTACATTTGCTCTACAGACCGCTTTTGTCCAATATACTGTGTCCTTTCTTCTTGCGGCAGCAATGTACTGTGTATCTATATACTATATGTAACATGAATGTCAAATGATCCTTTACCCCGCAAGAAATGATCCTTTACCCTTAGAAGAAAAAAAAAATGTCAAATATTCCATTCAGTGTGTTCGGCAAGATAAATAAGATCATACAGAGACATAATTAACCTTTTATTTTGAGTTGGGAGTTATAATTAACTAATAGCGCAAGAGTGATGCACTGAACACCTTGGAGCTCTATTTTCGGATAGTATATGTAGGTACTATTGCATGTAATGTACTAGTTTAGCTGTTCTCAAACCATCAATGATTGATGAACCGGCGGATCTATTTGCATCTCCTCTGAAAATATCGCATCACAATTGGCGTGCATCTTACGAAAGCCGCCCGGATTCATGAGCGTTTATAATTTGGTAGAAAACATATTTCAGATCTTATTGAAATAACTTTTCTTTACTAATTTTCTTTTACTCTAGAAGTCTCTTTATAGAGTGTGAATTTGGTTTGGATCTAATTCGAAATTTTGAGGTAAAAGATAATTGCAGTAACCTTCTTAAACCGTCTCTATACAAGAAATGTAACGTAGAGTCTATTCTCATGATTTTTCAAACTAATCACGGACGAGGAGCCTTTGCATCATTGCATTTGCATGCATGTGTGGTTGTGTACGTTCTTGACTTGTTGTGATGGCATACCTACCTGTCAGCCCTAAAAGGCAAGCATTCTATACTTACTTCTGGGCAGCCAAAACAAGTCACCAGCTTAGCTTGTCCCGGAAAAGACCAAGCATGTCGCTGCTTAAGAGTAGGCAGAGTTTCAATCAAATCAAAAAGAAAGAAAGAAAAATGGTAGAGTAGGCAGCAAACCCACCCGCCCGCCGCAAAAACAACTTGCCACCACCGTGCCCGACCGAGGACTAAGTCAACAGCTAGCGCCCTCGCCCTCCAGCGGATGATATGCCGTGGCCGTGCGTGCCCATGATCATGCCAGAGCGCGGCCCCCGCCGGAGGAACAGACGAACGGGCCGGTACTGTCATTCGCTGTAGGGGCAGGGCGGCGGTTGGTGAACCGTCGGCTATGTAGGCATTCACGCAGGAGTTGGCCGATGTGCATCAGTGCATCTGTGCATGTGCATGCATGTTAGGTGTTCGATCTATTTCTCTCCCCGATCTCCCTTACAGTCATAGGGGATTACAAGCTTGCTCTCTGCTTACAACTAGTTGGAAATGGAGGAGGAAAGTAAGGTAAGCCGTGCCGTGCCATGCCGTTGCCTGATCCCCTGGGACGTTGATCGAGACACGCTGCTCTCCTTATGCAGGGTTCACCCACTCCGGGCCCACGTATCAGCGGTTGGGTTGCTTGATCCGAGGTGGCTTGGCGATGACGCGCCCCTATCCCTAATTGGTTGTAGGATGCGTTTCGGCAGCCACGTTGCCCCCCTTCTCTAACCTGGCAGCACCCCGTCTACCAATGAGTGTTTCTGTACTTGGGACGCTGACATCCCCTGCTCCTTGAGAGCATGCTTGTCCCCAAGCTGCCACTGCCGGGTAGCGTCCTTTAAGTGCAAGAGCATCCTCCCACGGCGCGTCCAACAGCTCAAAATCTAACCAGCACACCAAGTATTGCTCGCGACGACCAGAAGGGGTTTGCCACCAATGTTTGTCCAGGAGCTCTACAGGTAACAGTTCAGAAGAACGAGGGCTCGACAGAGTAGATGATGCAGGGTACCTGGTGAGAGCGCTTACATCAATTGGGAGACGTAGAATATGGGGTGTATTCGCGATTCCGGTGACAGCTCCAGTTCATACCCCACATGGTTGATCCGATGTAGCACCTTGAACGGACCAAAGTACTTGAAAGTGAGCTTCTGGTTGGCTCGGCGATTTACTAAAGATTGCACACACGACTTTAGCTTGACAAAAACTGTGTCCCCCACACTATGAACTCTTGTTCAGATCGTTTCTTGTCTGCTTGGACTTTCATAATGTGGCGTACACGATGCAGATGCTGCTTAAGAACTTGTTGCATTGTCTTTCTCTCTTCCAGCCAATCTTTTATCGCTGATATTTTGCACACAGATACTGCCTCGATCCCTCAGTGTTGTCGTTCATGTCCATATAGTGCTTGGAAAGGCCACATGTCCAGGGCTGAGTGGTAGCTGAAATTGTACCAAAACTCGTCAAGGGAGAGAAATTGGCTCCAGTGATTGGGACACACATGTATGAAGCACCTTAGATAGATCTCGAGACACTGATTTACTCATTTCAATTGCCCGTCCGTTTGCGGGTGGTACGGAGTGCTCATCTTGAGTTTAGTCCCATTGCCGGCAAAAAGCTCACGCTAGAATTTGCTCGTGAATACCGGATCTCGATCTGATATAATGCCTTTGGTAATCGGTGGAGTTTGTAGACATTGTCCAAGTATGCCCTAGCCACCCTGGCTGCAGTGAATGGATATTGGAGAGGCAGAAAGTGTGCGTAGCGCGTAAATTTATCCACTGCCACCAAAATGTAGTTTGCATTGGCTGACTGCGGGAGACCATCAATGAAATCCATCATCACGAGTTGCCAAGCCCCTTCCGGCAGTGGGATTGGTTTGAGTAAGCCCGGGTATTTAATCCGCTCTGGCTTAGTTTGCTAACAGACCACACATCCTGCACATACTGTCGGACATGCTGCTTCATCTTCGGCCATGCGAACAACTTGCGAAGGCGTCCATATGTCACTGGAAAAAAAAGAATTACCTCCCACCGTGCTATCGTGGAAGGCACACATCACAGATTGTTCGGTTGCATGTGAACCCCCACCACATTCGTTGTAGGAAATACAACATGCCCTTCGAGACAGAGAAATGCCTTTTCAGGTCTGGCTGTTGTCAGAACTGCTCGATCAGCTTTCGAGCGTGTCAGTTATCCGTGTAGCTGGCCTTGATATCATCAATCCAAGTAGGCTGGCAGACTGAAACCGCCATGGTCTGATTTTGCTCATGCTGATGGTGGGGCAGTGCGTCTGCGGCACTATTGGTGGTTCCCCGCCTATAACAAATTTTGTAGCGCAACCCCAAAAGCTTGGTGAATGCTTTCTGTTGCCACACCGTTGACAATCGCTGATCATCCAAATGCACCAGACTGCGCTGATATGTCCTTATCAGAAATTCATCATGATGTAGGTAGGGGCGCCATTGATCCACTGCCATTAGTATAGCCAAACATTCCTTCTCATGGGTGGACAACCCTTTGTGTTTGGGGGCCAAGGGTTTGCTCATGTAAGAGATCATGTGTCCTTGTTGTAGCACTGCTCCTACTCCATAATCACATGCATCGGTGTCAATGACAAACTGTTTTGTCAAGTCTGGCAGATGCAGAACAAGTGCATAAATCAGAGTTTGTTGCAGTAGCTCAAACGCCTTGGTAGTTTCAGGAGTCCAGACAAATGGATGGTTCTTCTTTAGCAGATTGAAAAGAGGTCTCGCTATAATGTCAAAATGCATGACAAACTTTCGATAGTAGCCGGCCAAGCCGAGGAAGTTGCACACCTCTTTGTTGTTGCGAGTAGGCCACTTTCTGATAGTCTCAATCTTCTCTGAATCTGTTGAAACACCTTGCTCATTGATACCATGGCCGAGATAAGCAATTTGTCGATGTCTGAAAGCACACTTGGATTGCTTGAGTTGCTAGTGATCTCTTCGGAGCAAGTGCAACACCTGACGAAGGTGATCCACATGATGTTCTAATGTTTTACTGAAAACTAAGATGTCATCGAAGAATAATATGACGCAAACACGCAACAATGGTCGCAGAGTGCAGGTCATGGCGCCGATGAAAGTTGGGGGTGCAACAGCTAGTCTAAACGACATGACCAGGTACTCCCAGTGGCCTGAGTGAGTTGTAAATGCCGTCTTATACTCCTCTCCCACTGCTAATCTTATTTGGTGGTATCATGCATGCAGGTCCAACTTTGAGAACCAGCGGGCGCCTACCAGGTCATCAAGCAACTCGTCAATGATCAGAACGAGATACTTGCTAGCAAATGTCATTGCATTCAAGCATCGGTAATCCACACAAAGTCGTCATGTACCGCCCTTCTTTTTTACAAGCAATGTTGGGGAAGCAAATGGGCAGGTGCTCTCCCAGATGATGCCTGTGTCCAGCAGTTCTTTGACCTGACGTTCGATTTCATTTTTGAGCTCTGGTTTATGCCGGTAGGGGCGCTGATTAACAGGTTGCGCTCCCTCCATGAGCGGGATCCGGTGGTTGCAAGCACACCTCGGTGGAAGCCCTTTTGGTTCTTCAAAGTCATTTGTGTACTGCTCCAAAACCCCGAGGATTTGTATAGTGCATGATCGAAAGTATGTCTAGAGGGGGGGGGGGTGATTAGACTACTTGACCAAATAAAAACTTAGCCTTTTCCCAACTTTAATTCTTGGCAGTTGAAAGTGCAACTAATCCCCGGGTGGTTTTGGTAATTAATAACAACATATATATCATTGAACTAATATTTACTTGAGAATCATTTCAGAGAAGTTCGATGATATGGGTATGGAAATGTCTGAAGAAGTGGACCCCTCAAAATGCTAAGACAAGCATTGGCAAAAGCTCAAGACTCCTTTTTTGGTTTAGTGATCCAAGATCACATTGAGTCCATAGGAAAAGCCAATACTATTAAAAGGGGATGAGGTTGTGTTGATGATCTGGTTGCTCAAGTGCTTAGTGATTTAGCTCCTTCAACTATCAGCAACTTTCACTACTTAACACACTCATAAGTAATCTCGGACAAACCGATTCTTCCAACTCAGTCCCACCGAGATGAACCACCTCAGTTATTTTCCAAACCCTAGATATTTCGGTCCATCCGATTTTGAGTTCGGTCTCACCGAAACGGGACTGCCAACCTTCTGTAACCGTTTGTCATCATTTCGGAATATCCGAGTTGTTGATTTCGATCCCACCGAGAATGGCAAGCTCCTACCTTTGACTCATATCGGACACACCGAGATGGTATTTTCGGTCCCACCGAAAACCCCAACGTTCACTATATTTGAACTTTCGGTCTGACCGAGTTTTCACTTCGGTCTCACCGAGATTGCTCAATTATGTGTGTAACGGCTGGATTTTGTGTGGAGGCTATATATACCCCTCCACCCCCTCTTCATTCGTGGAGAGAGCCATCAGAAAGTACTACCACTCCTACCTTACACTTTCTGAGAAGAGAACTACCTACCCTTGTGTTGAGATCAAGTTATTCCATTCCTACCATATGAAACTTGATTTCTAGCCTTCCCAAGTTGCTTTCCACTCAATCCTTTCTTCCACCACAGCCATATCAGTGAGGAGAGTTGAGTGTTGGGGAGATTATCATTTGAAGCACAAGAGCAAGGAGTTCATCATCATCAACCACATCTATTACCTTTTGGAGGGTGGTGCCTCCTAGATTGGTTAGGTGTCGCTTGGGAGCCTCCGTCTTCGAGATGTGGAGTTGAACCAAGAAGTTTGTAAGGGCAAGGAGATCGCCTACTTCGTGAAGATCTACCCCGAGTAAGGCTAGTCCTCCGTGGGCGTAGGCCATGATGGAATAGACAAGGTTGCTTCTTCGTGGACCCTTCGTGGGTGGAGCCCTCCGTGGACTCGCGCAGCCGTTACCCTCCGTGGGTTGAAGTCTCCATCAACGTGCATGTACGATAGCACCACCTATCGGAACCACGAGAAAAATCTCCGTGTCTCCAAATTGCGTTTGATCTTCTCCACCTCTCTTTACTACATGTGCAATTTACTTTCCGCTGCTTATACTCTAGAATTGCATGTGTAGGGTGATACTTGAATTGGTCATAATTGTGAAACTGCCTAAAACTGTTCATGATCAAAAGGCAGAATTTTTATATTGTCAAGTAGTCTAATCACCCCCCCTCTAGACATACTTTCGATCCTACAAGTGGTATCAGAGCTTTGGTCTCCATTGTTTTGGTTTCCATTGCATTGGACTCCATAAGCTTGGTTTCACAACCTAGGAGAGTATGGCGTCTAGTGAGGGTAATTATCGTAGAGGTCCTTACTTTGATGGTACAAATTTTGCTAGTTGGAAGCATAAAATGAAAATGCATATTCTTGGTCATAACCCAGCCGCATGGGGCATTATTTGTGTTGGTATGCAAGGTGAATTCTTCGAGGAAGGAAAAGTTCCGGATCGCGAAGCTACACCGGAAGAGTTGCGGATGTTGCAAAACAATGCTCAAGCTTGTGACATTCTCTTCAATGCTTTGTGTCCCGAGGAATTCAACAAAATCAGCCGTCTTGAGAATGCTAAAGAGATTTGGGATACTTTGGTTGAAATGCACGAAGGTACTGAATCTGTGAAGGAATCAAAGCTAGATATTCTTCAAGGTCAACTTGACAAGTTCAAGATGAAGGATGGTGAAGGAGTCGCTGAAATGTACTCTAGGCTTGCTCTCATCACAAATGAGATTGCCGGCTTAGGAAGCGAAGAAATGACCGACCGATTCATCATCAAGAAGATTCTAAGAGCTTTGGATGGAAAATATGACACCGTGTGCACTTTGATCCAAATGATGCCAAACTACAAGACTCTCAAGCCAACTGAAGTCATTGGAAGAATTGTTGCTCATGAGATGACACTTAAGGATAAGGAAGAGCTTCACAACAAGTCAAGTGGTGCTTACAAAGCTACAAGTGATGCTCCCACCACCTCAAGTGACAAGTTAATTTCCAATGAATAGATAAGCCTAATGGTTCAGAACTTCAACAAGTTCTACAAGAATAGAGGCAAAGAAAGAAGCTCAAAGTCTAGATCATATGATGAAAAGAGATCTTCTAGTCGTGATCGAAACTGCTACAATTGTGGAAGACCCGGACACTTCTCAAATGAGTGTACGGCTCCCCACAAGAGAAGAGAAGAATCTCCAAGAAGAAGAGCAAGAGATGAGTCACCTCGGAGAGAGAGAAGGAGTAGAGATGATCGTTATGAACGAAGACCCTCTCGGAGAAGCAAGGATTCGGAGAGGAAAGACAAGTCATCAAGGAGCTACACAAGAAGAAGACATCAAGCTCATGTAGGTGAATGGGTCTCCGGCTCCGACTCCGACAATCAATCCGATGGAAGCTATCACTCCGACTCCGACTACAGTCAAGATGAAGGTGTTGCCGGACTTGCACTCGTATCCTCCAACTCCAACTCCTACGACTTATTTGATTCACCAAATGAGGGAATTGAAAGATGCTTCATGGCTAAAGGCCCCAAGGTAACACACCCTGAATTCATTGACTTTGATAGTGATGAGGATGACTTGCTTGGTGAATATGAGCTCTTGCATGATAAATCTAGTGAGCTTAGTAATGATGAAAATGCTAGTAGTCTTTATAGTCGAGAAGAGTCGAATGACAATGCTATGAAGGAGATTGAGCGTCTAACTAAAGAACTAAACACTCTTAAGTTAGCTCATGAAACAACTCAAGAAGATCATAGAGAGCTTCTAAGATCTCATGAGAAGCTACGCTTCGAGAAGCTCACTCTAGAGCAAGAACATGAGTTTCTAAAAGCGATCAATGACGATCTTCGAAAGAAGAGTTCTTCATATCTTGCCAAACGACTTCTCTTGTCTAATTTCTTGCCACCTATTAAGACTAAGCATGACAAGCATAAGAAAAGTTCTTCCTCTAGTAGTAACAATAACCATGTTAAATCCAATATTGTTGCTTGTAGTAGTTCTCTTGATTCCACTAACAATGTTTCAAGCCAAGTTACACTTGAGCAAGAAAACAGCTTATTGAAGGAAATCATAGAGAAAGGTGTCTACAAGAGTCTTGCCGGAAGCAAGAACTTTGAGGAAATTGTTCGCAAACAAGGAAGGCACCGGAAGAATCAAGGGATTGGTTTTGAGCGAAAGTTCAACGCCGAAGGAGTTGAGTGGGAAGAAGGTCAATACCCTACTCCACAGTTTGTTTCCCAAAAGGAGAAGTATGATCCTACTTCTTCCAATGTGGAACAAGCTCAAGATGACCTTCCACCACAAGACCACAAGCTAAAGGCCAAGGACAAGCTTCAAGAGGAGATTGATGCATTCATTGAAGCACCTCAAGCCATGGTCAAGTGGGTTCCCAAGGACACGTCAAGTTCTTCTTCGTCAAGCTCAACTACAACTCCAAGGATTCCCATCAAGATGATGTGGATCCCAAAGAAGAAGAACTAGAAGGTTCTTGAGGGTGACTCCGCCAACATACTTCACTCATATTCATCTTGGCAAGAACTTGTGCAATCAACTTCCACATCATGCACTAGTTCATGGAGTCACAAACCCTCTTGTTGGTAAGTCAAGGGACAAGGTAATCATTGCTTTCATGGACATCATATTTTGTGTACTTCAATCTATGTCTATGGATATCCTTGTTTGTTCCTTGTGGGACTAACCCATGTAGGTATTGAAAGTGCCCTAATCCAAAGGATAGCTCCCAACTCTTGATGATCTACATCAACATTGAGCATCCACATCTTCAACATCTACATGAAGTCTTCTACGACAACCCAAGGTTAGTTTGACCCTTTAAAAGGGGTTCTCACATCTAGGGGGAGCTTTGCTCTAAAAATTGAGCTAAAGCATCTTCAAATGATGTGAACACATCAATGCTTTATGTAAAAGTGGTAACCCCACTTGTGCTTAAACGATGAGTATGACCTATGATCAAATGTTCTCATTTGACTCCTAAGTCAAAATACTCATATATAGATGACCTAGTCATCGACAAATTGTGTGCTAGTAGCTAGAGTTTTGGTTGTGCATGTTTGACACATATTTCATTTGCTATGTTATTCTGTGAGCATGTTGAGTGCATGATTTTATCCATTCAAGGACATCCATTTGTTGTTTTGGTTGTTTTGATTTTTCTGGCCAAATGGATGGACAAGAATGCCTAAGCACCTTCCCTAGCTATCTATACTTTCTTGTCTCAAATTCTATTCATGCTCATATCACAACTTTGAACAAGTCATTTTCGGACCCTCCGAGTGAGGAGCACTCGGAGCCACCGATCCGTCTAAGGCTGACTTCCAAAACCTTCTAAGTCCATTTCGGTCTGACCAACTTTTCCATCTCGGTCCGACCGAAACGCTTAGACTGATCTAGGTTTCATCTCGGTGAAACCGAGTTCAAAATCTCGACGTGACCGATATGCGTAACTGCACAGCAGTTATACATTTCGGTGTCACCGAGTTTTTCAACTCGGTCCCACCGACAGTATGGGGATATAAATACTGAGGGCAGCGCGCGATTAATTCTTCAAACCGTTTCGCCCCCAAGTCCCCTGCTGCCGTCGCCCTGGTCTTCGGATCGTCGCCGTCGTCGCCTGTGCGCCCTCGCCGCAGGTCTCCGCCGCCGTCAACGGTAATCTTCTCCGCGCCGTTGCCGCCGTAGAGGGACTCCACCAAGTTAGGGTGAGTCCCGATCCCTCTCGTGCTCCCCATCTGATTCTTGCACGATTGGTTTGCCATGTATCTATCCACGTTTGAGATATTCCTTAAACATCAGATCAGATCCTTTTAGTTTCGAGCAAAATTCTTAGGTTTAGGTTTCCACGGAATACATCTCGGTGAAACCGATTTTGAAAAATCGGAATGACCGATTTGGCCTCTGGCCATTGCACTGCACTTTCGGTCTAACCGAGTTGTGCGAATCGGTGTGACCGAAACTTATTTTCAGTGAAACCCTAGTTTATCGGCAGGACCGAAACCCATTTCGGTCTGACCGAAAGTGGTGTGTAGGTTTCTGTTATACACTTCGGATTCACCGAAACTAAGAATCGGTTTGACCGAAATGCATTCTGTGAAAACTCAAAACTAAGTTTTGAACTCATTTTTTTTGCAAAAACCTCTGCATTTGTGATAACTCTTCTACTCTGCCTATACCTTATCTTTTCACAGGTTGTCAACCATGTCAGATGCCAGTGACAGCCAGAACAGGTCTGAGTCACCGTTTGCAGAGATCCCTGAGGCAGATACTAGTCCTGAGGCTAGTAGTCCTAGTGATGAGGGTGAGAGGAGTACCCCTAGTGGTTTGCCTCCTGCAGCCACCAGAACCAGAAAGAAGAGAAATTCTGATGATGAGGACTCTGACTTCGTTGCTGAGGAAGTTACCTCCAAGCCCAAGAGAAAAGTTGTTGCCAAAGAGCACGAAGGGCAGCAGTCAAAGAAAGGCACCAGCAAGGTCAAGCAGTCAGCTGTTGCAAAGAAACTGAACTTGGAAGAGCCAGCTCCAAGTAAGGTGAAGAAAACTTCCAAGAGGAAGAGAGTTGTGTATGCTGAACCTCATGTTGATGCAGCTGAAGAAGAAGAAGAAGATGCACCCCAGCCTCCTCCTCAGAAGGCTAAGTTCATGGGTGATGCTATTAGGGCTCAAGCCACTTCTAAGCCCAAGAAGCCTGCTCAAGCCAAGGCAGCTCCAGCCAAGCCCAAGAGGACAACCAGGAACATTCCGGCCTCTGAGAAGAACAAAGGTGAGATGCCACCGTCTGAGTCTGATGAAGAACATGTGTTGCTGAAGCTCCGTCCTAAGTTGCCACTCCACAATGATGCTCATCCTCAAGCCGAGGATATGAAGGCAAGGAAGGATAGAGGTCTCAGGCTATGGAGACAGTCTGATCCATACGCCGTGAGGAGAAGGACTGTTGTGGACCCCAGATTCCACACCAGAGAGCAGCAGGACTTCTATGAGACCGTGCTAATGGATAAGAAGCCTATTGTTGCTGACACCAGGTATGTTGACTGGAAATACATTGACAGTGAAGAGCACCGAGACTTCTTTCCCCATGTGCATGAGAGCTTCACTGCATGTGGAGTTGCTGATTTTGTGGGTCAGGAGCTGACAGATTGGAATGACGAGATGATCATGCAGTTCTACGCCACAACCCACTTCTATCCTGATGGCAAGATCACCTGGATGACTGAAGGTCAAAGGTTTTCATCATCTGTTGAAGAATGGGCAGAACTTCTGAATGCTCCAGTGCAGAGAGAGGACGACATTGATGTCTATGGGATTCCTAAAAAGAACCATGATTCCATGAAGAACATGTACAAGGAGATCCCCACAGCTGATTTGGAAGGGTGGAAGCTTGGCTCAGTGTACTATCTCCAGGCAGGTCTGACCACCACTAACACTATTTTGAGGCATACCTTGATGCCCAAGTCTGGAGACCACCGCATGATTCGAGGCTATTCTATCAACATGCTACACATTCTTGATGAGAAGGCACCTTTTAAGGTGATGGACTTAATGGTAGAGACCATTAAGAGGACTACAGCTGACCAGAAGAGGTCGTGCGGATTTGCCCCGCAGATTCAGATGCTCATCAATGCCAAGTTTGGCACGGGCAAATTCATGTTGGATAGGAAGCACTTGCCACTGCAGCCAGAGCATGAAGACAACATTGTTGTGATGGATGAGGAGGATCCAACCTCAGTTGAAGGTCAAGCCAAAATTGAGGCTGCGAAGAAAGCCAAAGCTGACAAAGAGGCAGCAGCAGCAGCAGCTAAACCAAAGAGCTTCGGAGAGCAGATTCTTGAAGCTACCCAGAGGATTGAACAACGCCTGGCCAGCATTGAACAATCTCAGGAAAGCCTAGAGAGGATTGTTGAGGACAAGATCCACGCTCTGGACGTGAAGCTGACTGAGATTCAGGTGTCCGTCAACAAGCTTGAGGCAGACATGGAGGAAGCAAGGCAGGAGAGAGCAGAGCTCATGCAGGATGATCTAGTCCAGGACTCTCATCGCCAGACTGCTCAGGTTCCCAGAGGATCCCGATCAGCAGCTATCCCAGTGAATGACTCCAGGGCTACCACTTCAGCACCTCCTACAGCTCCAGCAGTTACTCCAGCTCCAGCTCCAGCATCCACTCCTCCAGCGCAGACATCAACAGAAGTCTTCGCCGATGCCGTCATTTCTACTCCGACATCTACCCAGACGGGAGCCGCCAGCAGAGCCCACAGTGACGCTTAGCTCTATACCTTTTCGAACTTTTTGGTAACTTGTTGCCAAAGGGGGAGAAATTGTATAGATCATAGGGCTTCGAGAGAGAGAGAGAGTGCTCTTTCGTTATTTTGCCGGTTTCCTTTGAGATACATTTGTTTCTTTTGGTCTTTTGATACTTTCAATGTGCTTGCTACTACGTTTGATGCTACCTTAATGAGTGCTTGGTCATACTATGCTTTAATGTGTGCTTAATGCTTATCATATGCTATTCCTTATTGTATGGCTATTTACTCTTGTCTTGGTGATTGAGTGCATGTTATTCATTCTTATCATTTTGTGCGCTCCACCAAGATGTATGTGACATGGAAGAGTGACCCATAATCCTAATCGATTGTGCATTTGCATTCAAACGCAAATTTTAAATAATGCACAAATTTAGGGGGAGCTCTTGTTTATCACATACTTCTCAAAGCGACGATATTATTCATTGATTATATCTTTTGTCGAATCTTTGATCTATATGTTGTCATCAATTACCAAAAAGGGGGAGATTGAAAGTGCAACTAATCCCCGGGTGGTTTTGGTAATTAATAACAACATATATATCATTGAACTAATATTTACTTGAGAATCATTTCAGAGAAGTTCGATGATATGGGTATGGAAATGTCTGAAGAAGTGGACCCCTCAAAATGCTAAGACAAGCATTGGCAAAAGCTCAAGACTCCTTTTTTGGTTTAGTGATCCAAGATCACATTGAGTCCATAGGAAAAGCCAATACTATTAAAAGGGGATGAGGTTGTGTTGATGATCTGGTTGCTCAAGTGCTTAGTGATTTAGCTCCTTCAACTATCAGCAACTTTCACTACTTAACACACTCATCAGTAATCTCGGACAAACCGATTCTTCCAACTCAGTCCCACCGAGATGAACCACCTCAGTTATTTTCCAAACCCTAGATATTTCGGTCCATCCGATTTTGAGTTCGGTCTCACCGAAACGGGACTGCCAACCTTCTGTAACCGTTTTTCATCATTTCGGAATATCCGAGTTGTTGATTTCGGTCCCACCGAGAATGGCAAGCTCCTACCTTTGACTCATATCGGACACACCGAGATGGTATTTTCGGTCCCACCGAAAACCCCAACGTTCACTATATTTGAACTTTCGGTCTGACCGAGTTTTCACTTCGGTCTCACCGAGATTGCTCAATTATGTGTGTAACGGTTGGATTTTGTGTGGAGGCTATATATACCCCTCCACCCCCTCTTCATTCGTGGAGAGAGCCATCAGAAAGTACTACCACTCCTACCTTACACTTTCTGAGAAGAGAACTACCTACCCTTGTGTTGAGATCAAGTTATTCCATTCCTACCATATGAAACTTGATTTCTAGCCTTCCCAAGTTGCTTTCCACTCAATCCTTTCTTCCACCACAGCCATATCAGTGAGGAGAGTTGAGTGTTGGGGAGATTATCATTTGAAGCACAAGAGCAAGGAGTTCATCATCATCAACCACATCTATTACCTTTTGGATGGTGGTGCCTCCTAGATTGGTTAGGTGTCGCTTGGGAGCCTCCGTCTTCGAGATGTGGAGTTGAACCAAGAAGTTTGTAAGGGCAAGGAGATCGCCTACTTCGTGAAGATCTACCCCGAGTAAGGCTAGTCCTCCGTGGGCGTAGGCCATGATGGAATAGACAAGGTTGCTTCTTCATGGACCCTTCGTGGGTGGAGCCCTCCGTGGACTCGCGCAGCCGTTACCCTCCGTGGGTTGAAGTCTCCATCAACGTGGATGTACGATAGCACCACCTATCGGAACCACGAGAAAAATCTCCGTGTCTCCAAATTGCGTTTGATCTTCTCCACCTCTCTTTACTACATGTGCAATTTACTTTCCGCTGCTTATACTCTAGAATTGCATGTGTAGGGTGATACTTGAATTGATCATAATTGTGAAACTGCCTAAAACTGTTCATGATCAAAAGGCAGAATTTTTATATTGTCAAGTAGTCTAATCACCCCCCTCTAGACATACTTTCGATCCTACAGCAGTTTTTAGCAACTTAGCACAAGTCAAGCAATCAACCTACACATGCAATTCACATACATGAGGATGCCAAAAGGCTACAAGAGGATGCCAAAAGACTAGAATGAAAGACCAAAAGACATGACTGATATAACTCTAACAATTCTAAGAGTATAGCAGCGGAAAGTAAACCATTGCATACGAAGGTAAAGGGAGGGGTTTGGAGAGTGCAAACGCAAGTGTAGACACGGATGTTTTTGTCGTGGTTCCGATATGTGGTGCTATCGTATATCCATGTTGATGGAGACTTCAACCCACGAAGGGTAACTGATGTGCGAGTCCACGAAGGGCTCACCCATGAAGGGTCTACGAAGAAGCAACCTTGTCTATCCCACCATGGCCATCGCCCACGAAGGACTTGCCTCACTAGGGTAGATCTTCACGAAGTAGGCGATCTCCTTGCCCTTACAAACTCCTTGGTTCAACTCCACAATCTTGTCGAAGGCTCCCAAGTGACACCTAACCAATCTAGGAGACACCACTCTCCAAAAGATAATAGACGGTGTGTTGATAACGAACTTCTTGCTCAAATGCTTCAAATGATAGTCTCCCCAATACTCAAACAGCTCCTCACAGATTTGGATATGGTGAAAGAAGAGATTGAGTGGAAAGCAACTTGGGGAAGGCTAGAGAACAAGATTTATGTGGTAGGAATGGAATATCTTGATCTCAACACTTGAGTAGGCGGTTCTCTCTCAGAAAATGAGTAATGGAAGTGTAGCCTTGTTCTGATGGCTCTCTCCACGAATGGAGAGGGTGTGGAGGGGTATATATAGCCTATCCAACCGTTACACACATTTTGGTCAACCTATCATAGCAAAAATCAAATGCAATAAAAAACATAACTCTCTCTTTTGAAGCCTATATGATCTATATATATTTTCTCCCCCTTTGGCAACAAGTTACCAAAAAGTTCAAAATATACATAGGCTATGCATCTCTCTAGGCATGTCCTGGAGCTCCTGAAGGGGTCTTCTCACTGTTGTCTCCAGTGTGCGTAGATGGTGTTGAGAGAACTCCTACTGCGAAGATTTCAACTGATGTTTGAGGGGCTGGTGGAGTTGATGCATGTGTGACTCCCTGGGCACCAACAGCTGGGGCAGATTGAGTGGGTCTCATGTCTCCCACTAATACTGTCTCAGTCCTCTATCCTCGGGGCACCTTTTGAAATCTGGTAGCATCCTCCTCATCATTGTCAGTACTCACTCCAGCAGTAACTCTTGCTCTGTCTGTATCTCGCTTGAGCTTCTGCACGGTGGTATGTACTTCTGTCACCTTAGTATCAAGAGCGTGGAACTTACCCTCAATGACCCTCTCTAGGCTAGTTTGATTCTGGGTCAGGGTAGCCAATCCTTTCTCCATCCTCATTCTAGCTTCAAGAAGATATGTCATCTGGTCACTCTTTGACTTTAGGCTTGAAATGTTGACTGCATGGGTTGATGCTTGAGCTTGCTGAGCAGCTTGTTCCTTCCTGTATGCCTCTGATGCTTGTGCAGATGAGGGGTGTGTAGGGTCCATCACCACCTCATTATCATCAAATTCAGGTCTTAGGGGCAAGTGCCTTCTATCAAACAGATATGTGTCTGTGCCCACTCTAGAGTTAATGAGTGTCT
The DNA here is from genome assembly GCA_902687465.1 of Secale cereale. Lineage (NCBI taxonomy): Eukaryota > Viridiplantae > Streptophyta > Magnoliopsida > Poales > Poaceae > Secale > Secale cereale. Next base: position 607,649,672 of record LR738713.1, on the reverse strand, counting down.
GAATATGTGGGGCATATCCATAAGATCTCTTCTGGTCAGCAGCTGTCCTCTTGATTGTCCTGTCATCCCCAGACTTTGGCAGGAAAGTGTGTCTCAGAATGGTGTTGATGATGCCAAGTCCAGCCAATAGATAGTACACTGACCCAAACTTGAATTGACTCTTGTATTCATTGGGGATAGGCTTGCATGGAGTCATGGCTCATCCTAGCCTTAGCATAGATGTATGGATCATCTTCTGACTCAGCTGGAGCACCTATCATAGCAGCCCATTCAGAGATTGTGGACTGATACTTAGTGCCTTCAGTCATCCATGCAATTCTCCCATCTGGATAGAAATGGGCAGTGGAGTATAATTGCACCACCATTTCATTATTCCATCTTGTCAGCTTCTTCCCAACAAATTTTGCAATGTCTATCATTCTGAAGCTCTCATGTACATGTGGAAAGTAGTCAACATGCTTATCAACATACTTCCAATCCACCCACTTCATGTCACAGACAATGGGCTTCTTGTCAAGTAGTACTATCTCATAGAAATCTTGTTGCTCCTTTGTGTGAAACCTGTAATTAACTGTTGTTCTCCTCCTTACAGCATAGGGATCTGACTTCCTCCATGCTCTCAATCCTGCATCTCTTCTCAGCTTCATATCTCCAGCCTTAGGATGAGCATCATTATGCTCTGGAATCTTAGGCTTGAGTTTTCTCAACATTTGTGACTCATCATAGTCACTATCTTTTGCCTGCTCTTCCTCTTCTTCTTCTTCTTCTTGAGCTTGAGGCATTGGAGCCTTGTTCTTTTCTGCAGCTGGAATGTTCCTTGTGTTTTTCTTGGGTGCAGACTTGGTGGCTTGAGCAGCAACTTTGAGGGCAGTTTTTGGCTTTGAAGGAGCAGCCCCTGACTTAATAGCATCCCCCATCAGCTTCTGAGATTTAGATGCTGGTGCAACATCCTCTTATTCTTCTTCCTCATCATCACCATCATTTCTCATAGATGGCTTGCCAACCACTCTGGCTGTGGTTTTCCTAGCCATTTTCTTAGTTCCTGCTAGCTCATCATCTCTGGTTTCAAGTGTGAACTGCATGGTTTCTTGAGTTAATGCTCTAGCTTTTGACATGGGCACTCTCTTGGCTGGAGCTTTCTTGTTCAAACCAGGCTTGATTGAAGCAATTGTGCCATATTCCTTCCTAGCAACTTTCTTCTTTGAGGTGGCCTCATCAGCTACAAAGTCTTCATCCTCTGAATCTGAAGTTTTCTTCTTCCTTGACTTGGTAGCAGCCTTTGGAAGGTCATTGAGAGTGCTTCTGCTGCTCTCATAGTAGCTAGAGTTGTTGGGACTAGAACCCTCACTCAAGTTAACCTGCTCTTCAGACCTATTCTGACTGTCACTTCCTTCTGACATTTCTGAAACTGCAAGCAGACCCTGTGAATACGTATAGATGAGATAGAGTGGATGAGCACACAAAGCACACCTTGTTTTGAAAATTTTGATTTGAAAGAATTAACTTTAGTTTTTTGCAGAATCCATTTCGGTGCTACCGAGTTTGCCAGTTCGGTGATACCGAAGCAAAGAGAGAGCCAAAACACACTTGTTTCGGTAAGACCGAGGTAGTTTTTGGTGGCTCCGAGTTGCTAGGTTTTCACTGAGCTGCTAGTTTTGGTCTCACCGGGTGATACAATTCAGTTGGACCGAGGTGTATCAGTGCAATGGCAAATCAGTCGGACCGAGATGGGTTCGGCGGAGAACTAACCCTAAGTTTTTCGAAATCCATCTAACCTAAAGACTAGTTTTGCTGGATAAGAAGTTTGCAAACATGGCAAGATCAATGACAAATTGTTTTGTGCATGAATTAGATATGGAGAACACAAAACAAGCGAGTCGTACCCTAACTTGGTGACGATCTCCTATGGCGACGTGGGGTGGAGACGAATGCCCTCGGCGGCGACGGATTCCAATGACAGGAGGTGGTTGGAGGAAACATCGAAGATCCTTGGACCACGACGGCAGTAGAGCCGGGGTGCAAGATTAGAACTGTTGGAGAAGTTTCCAAAAATTATGTCTGCGAGTTATATACCCAGATCTGTCGGTGGGACCGAGAAAATTGTTTCGATGGAACCGAGATGCATTTAGCACTAGGCTGTTGCAACTCGGTTGGACCGAGACGGTTTATTCGGTTTCACCGAGATACAAAAACTGATCAACCTAAATGATTTCGGTGGGACCGAATGAGATTTGTTGGTTCGACCGAAATGCATTTAGGAGGTTTGGGAAGTTAAGTCCTGATCAGATCGGTGACACCGAGTGCTCCTCACTTGGTGGGTCCGATAGAGACTTGTTCAAACTTTGTGATGTATAGCATGAATAGAGTTTGAGACAAGAAAAGTATAGATAGCTAGAGGGAGTGCTTAGGCATTCTTGTCCATCCATTTGGCAAAAGGGAAAAAGAGCCAAACAATCAAAGCAACAAATGGATGTCCTCGAATGATTAAAATATGCAACCAACATGCTCACACAATAAAATATCAAATAGAATACGTGTCAAACATGCACACCCAATTCTAGCATCTATCACACAATTTGGCGATGACTAGGTCATCTATATATGAGTATATTACCTTAGGAGTAAAATGAGAACATTTGATCATAGGTCATACTCATCGTTTAAGCACAAGTGGGGTTACCACTTTTACATAAAGCATTGTTGTGTTCACACCATTAGAGTTGCTTTAGCTCAATTCTTAGAGTAAAGCTAGCCCTAGATGTGATATCCCCCCTAGGAGGGATGAACTAACCTTGGGTTTTGTCGATGTTGACTTCATGTAGATGTTGAAGATGTGGATGCTCAATGTTGATGTAGATCATTTGGAGCAATCCATTGGAGTGAGTTGCACTTTCAATACTTACACGGGTTAGTCCCTCAAGGAACAAACAAAGATATCCATGGACATAGAGTGAATTGCACACAAGATGATGCCCATGAAAGCATTAGGTTACCTTGTCCCTTGTCTTACCAACAAGAGGGTTTGTGACTCATTGAACTAGTGCAAGATGTGGAAGTTGTTTGCACTTGTCCTTGCCAAGATGATATGAGTGAAGTATGTTGGCGGAGTCACCCTCAGGAACTCTCTAGTTCTTCTTCTTTGAGATCCACACCATCTTGACGGGAATCCTTGGAGTTGTAGTCGTACTTGATGAAGTGGAACTTGAGGTAGTCTTGGGAACCCACTTGACCATGGCCTCAGGAGCTTCTTCAAATGCATCATTCTCTTCTTGAAGCTTGTCCTTGCCCTTTAGCTTTTGGTCTTATGGTGGAAGATCATCTTGTGCTTGTGTCCCCTTGAAGGAAGTAGGATCATACTTCTCTTGTTGAGGACCAAACTTGGTCTTGGGGTATTGATCTTCTTCCCACTCAACTCCATTGGCATTGAACTTTCGTTCAAAACCAACACATTGATTCTTCCGGTGCCTTCCTTGCTTGCGTAAAATTTCCTTGAATTGCTTACTCCCGGCAAGGCTCTTGTATACACCTTTCTCTATAATTCCCTTCAATAAGCTATTTTCTTGCTCAAGTGTAACTTGGCTAAGAGAATCGTTAGTAGAATCAAGAGAACTACTAGAAGCAACATCATTGTATTTAGCATGATTAATGTAATGCCCAGGATGGGACTATACCTCCTACGTGTCGAGGCACGACTTAAAGTTATAAGCCCATTCTGGAATGATCTCAAGTTTGGTATCTTTGCACGACTCATGTAAAAGAGGGATGGAATTGCAAAAGAGATAGTTGGCTTACACTCGCCACGTCACACAATACATTGCATAAGCAAATCATCATTCAAAACATCACAACCCGACTACGGGCGAAGATCCAAAAGAAAGATACCAAAACATAAAGCCACAGGTCCGAATCGCCCCTAGTAGAAACCACTACTGATCGTCAAAAACGTCACAAGCAAACGGCCACTCTCTTCATCGAGCTCCCAGTGTAGAACTTGAACCAGCTCCTACATCATTCTCGACTGAACCTGCATCTGGTGTTGTAGTAACTGTGAGCCACGAGGACTCAGCAATCCCATAACCATGGGTATCAAGACTAGCAAAGCTTTATGGGTAAGGAGAGGTAAAGTGGTGAGGTTGCAGCAGCGGCTAAGCATAATATGGTGGTTAACTTACGAGTACAAGAATAAGATGAGCATCTACGCAAATGGTCGCAACTAGTAGTGATCGCTAAAGATCCTGAACTACATACGAGTCAAACATAACCCCACCGTGTTCTCTTCTCAAAGTGAAAAGAGACAGTCACGGTTACTCACACAGTTGTGTGTTTTACTTCGGATACTCTGTCAAGTTTTCTACAACCGGACATTAACAAATTCCAATCTGCCACATAACCGCGGGCACGGCTTTCGAAAGATTATAACCCTGCAGGGGTGTCCCAACTTAGCCCATCACAAGCTCTCATGATTAGCTGAAGTGATAAATATAATATCATCACCCCTTATCTTAGGGAAATCCGATCAGGCTCGGCATCCCGGTGCACAAGACATTTCGACAATGGTAAAACAAGTCCAGCAAGACCTCCCGGCGTGCTGACACCCTGATAGTAGCCGCGCGTATCTCGTCTCAGGACACAACCGGATGGGTGATGCTACAGGTAAAACCAATCCTCGAGTTTCCCCGTGGTGGCCCCGCAGGACCCCCGTTTGGGACCAACACCATCAGCACTGGCCCCCCCTGCTATGTAGAAAGAATACCCCGGGACACGACCCCCTATGCAATTTTAATTAATTAATTAAGTTGTTATTATGAGGCAAATTAAAACCAAAGTTGGGCCTTGCTGGAGGAGTTCTATTCAAAGACGAACTGTCAAGGGGTCCCCATCCACCCATCGTGTGAGGAACGCAAAAATCAAGGAACATAATGCCGGTTTATCGGCGCCTAAGGTGGCATGAGTGGAACAAAACACCGAGCAAAAGGCCAAGCCTTCCACCCATGCCCAATATATAGGTGTGTTAATAAAAATAATAGATATTGTGATATTCCAACAACAAGTTCCCACCTGGAACAATCTTCATCTTCACCTGCAACTAACAACACTCTAAGAGGGGCTGAGCAAGCGGGTGATACGTCCAAAACGTATCTATAATTTCTGCTTGCCCCATGCCTCTTTTGTGTGATATTGCTATGATATTTATGCACTTCCATACACTTTTGATCATATTTGGACTAACCTATTAACTCAGTGCACCCTAGTGCCAGTTTCTGTTTTCTGCTGTTTTTCTATTTCAGGTTTTCCCATTACTTAAATTGCCAGAAAAATTCCGGGAAAAATATATAAAAAATCAGCGTTCCGGAAGCTTCCATGCGGCAGAAGTAGGGCCAGAGGGGAGCCAGAGGGGCTCCAGGCGCCCTGAGGGGGCGGCCCCCCTCCTGGCCGCCTCGCCAGGCCGCCTGGGCCCCCCTTACCTCCTCTGGTGCCCCCTTTGGCATATATTTACACCGCGTCCCGAAACCCTCGAGGACGGAACCCTTTTTCGCGATCTCATCTCTGTTCCGCCGCCGCCGCGCTTCCAAGATCGGGAGCACCAGGAGAACTCTTCCCGGCACCCTGCCGGAGGGGAGAACCACCACCGGGAGCTTCTCCACCACCATGGACGCCTCCCGGATGAGCCGTGAGTAGTCTCCCTTGGACCATGGGTCCATGACCAGTAGCTATGTGATGTTCTCCTCCCCTCTTTGTTCTTCACCGATTCGACCTCGTGAGCTGCCCTACATGATCGAGGCACATATGTAATCTTTATGCTGTTGCTATGCTGAGTTTGCTGGGATCCGATGGATTATGAGATTATGTTCAGATTGTGTGTGAGTAATATATTTGATTCACCTCTTTTATATTTAGGTTCTTGAGTAATTCTTGCATGTTCTCCGTTGCTGTTTATTGCTTTGGCCAAGTAGTAGGTAGTAACTCCAAGAGGGAACGTTATGCTTGATTGTGGGTTCATGCCCCTCGATGACTAGCTTGAGTGACAGAAACATGAGTCTAGGGGATGTGCTGTTGCCACAAGGGGGAAAACAACGGTGCTTGTACTCGCGGGTGCAAGGATTGTTTACTTTACGCAAAGTTCTTTTAATGCAGTTGTCTGTTGCTTTGAGTTTACACTAAGGGTGGGACTCGCAACTTAATACCAGCGAGATGTTCTGGATAGATATCTCAAGGTGGATGATTAGTAGTAGATGCAGATGGATTTCGGTCTACTTGCCTTGGCGTACCGCCCATGCTTTTGAGCCTCTACCTTTCTTTGCAGCATAATTAGCATTGGTTTGCGCACATAATCCTGTCAATTGCCCAGCTGTAATTCGTTTACCTCGCTTAGCTGTTTTATAGTTTTTTGGGAGAGAGACATCACTAGTGAACATCATGGGACCCCGGTCCATATTACCATCACTGATCACACCCGCTATTTACTTCCTGTTCTTATTTACTAGTTGCAGTCATACCTATCACTATTATCTCTTGTGTTTGATCCTTTGTAAACGACAAGGCCGGAGGGATTGACAACCTCTCTGTACTCGTTGGGAGCAAAGTTATTTGTATCTGTGTGCAGGTCCTGTCAATCGCTAAGTATCTGGCGCCGTTAGCAGTTGACACCTACTTGTCGACCCTCGGCGTCTCACGGGATTCGATCCTTGGTATCTTTGCCAAGGGAAAACTACCGCTACGCTACATCTCACACCTTCCACTTGGGGTAACCAACGAGGGGCGAGAAGCCATCAAGCAAAGTTTTCTGGCGCCGTTGCCGGGGACTCCACTCTTCAAGATAGGGGAGTTGCACTCTATCTTTTATCTTTGCTTTTTAGTCTTGTTAGTTTACCTTTCAGTTTTTGCTTTAGTGTCTTTTACCAAAAATTACAAAAATAGTTATCTTGCTTGCTGCTGCTATGGGTTCCACCAAAAACACTAAGTGGGAGGAGTACACCCCTTCTTCTATCACGCCAATCACCACTGTCGGTATCTACAAAAGTAATAAACCTTGTGATTATGTTAGTTTTAATAGAGAGTTATGCCCATGGCATGGTCTTCCAGGAAAAAAGTATGAGCCTCAGTTTAAAGTTGCTCCTATACTTCCCGAAACTTGGGAAGACGTTCAAACTCTTATAATAGAGAGCAATTCAAACAAAGAAGATGACACTACAATTCTGATCAATAATGATAAAATTGACTTTGATAATTGTAGTCTCTCAGAAGTTGTCACCTTTTTACAAAGAATGGCGAAAGATCCCCACACTAGCACGCTTAATCTTGCCTTCACAGAGCATATCACTAATGCTCTCATCAAAGCTAGGGAGGAGAAACTTAGGGTAGAAGCCTCCATACCTAGAAAGCTAGAAGATGGTTGGCATCCTATGATTAAAATTAAGATGAATAACTTCTCTTGCTATGCTTTATGTGATGTTGGAGCTAGTACCTCCGTTATGCCCAAAAGAATATATGATATGCTTAAATTGAAACCTTTTGATTCTTGTTCTTTTGGTGTTCGTCTTGTCGATTCTTCCATAAAGAAACCTTTGGGGAGGATCGACGATGTTCTTATCATTGTCAATGACAATTATGTTCCCGTTGATTTCACTATTATGGATATTGAATGTGAACCTTGTTGTCCAATTATTTTGGGACGTCCTTTTCTTCGCACCGTTGGTGCTATCATTGACATGAAAGATTGGGAATATAAAATTCCAATTTCCTCTCAAGAAAGGGATGGAACACTTCCCTAAAAAGAAGATTAAGTTACCTTTTGAGTCCGTTATACGGGCTAGCTATTCTTTTACTCTTGATAAAACTTGATCTCTTTGCATTATGCCTAGCTTAAAGGCATAAAAGAAAGCGCTTTTGGGAGGCAGCCCACAATGAATAAAATTTTATTTTGCTTTTGTTGTGTCTTGATGTTTGTTACTACAGTAGCATCATCATTATATCTTTACTTTTCAGCTTTGTGCCAAGTTTAGCCTCTGATTGCAAGAAAGTTCAAAAGTTGTGACGTGCTGTCCAGGAAACAGATTCTGTCCTTGGACAGAAAAATTCGTATAAAATCACCAGGTCATCTTTTTGGTCTGAATTTTTTCGACAGCGTGCTATATACAATTGGCTTTCGGGCGTCTGTTCTGAGTTTTTTGATTTGAGTTGCAGAAGTACCCCGAAAAAATTATTTACTACCTGCTGGTCTGTTTTTCACAGATTCTGTCCTGTTTTGCCTTTCCTTCGTTTTGCAAACCTTGAGCTTGCTTTTTCTTTGCAAAAACCTTTTAGCAATCTTGAGAAACAGTAGCCCTTCAAGATTATCCTTATTTCCAGCAAGGAAAAATTATTTTATTATGGGTACTAACCCCGCTAATCAGATTATGATGAGTTATGTATGAAGGGAGTTTTCAAGTGTGCGAGGGAAGATGATAAAAAGATTCAGGAGGGTCAAACGCTCAAGCTTGGGGATGCCCCCATGCACCCCCAAGAAATATTCAAGAAGACTCAAGCGTCTAAGCTTGGGGATGCCCCCGTGCATCCCCTTCTCCATCAACAATTATCAGTTCGTCTTTCGTTCCACTATATTTTAATCACTTCATATGTTATGTGCTATGCTTGGAGCGTCTTGCTTTTAGTTTCCTTTTTAGTTTTCTTTAGCTTTGCTTGCTGTTCATAACGAGTTAGAACCCAGCTTTCTTTGTGTGGGAGAGAAACACGCTCCACTTCAACCTAGAACATAACATAGGATTTCATGCTTATCTTTGCTGTGTGTGTTCTTTGTCTTCCAATAGCTACTGTCATGTTCAGCTCTTAGTTTTCATGCTTTTCTTTTTAAAGAGCTTTTGTTTAGTTGGTTGCTGAACTCTCTTGAGTTTTCATGTTTATCTTGTTAAGAGAGTTTGTCTGTTGCACTGAGTTGTGTGTCTTAACTTAAAGTAGGCAATTGAGGTTGCTATTTAATTTTAGTAGTAACTTGCAATAGTTTTGAGGAATTGCCATGAGTAATGTTTGAACTTTTGGTGTCAAGAGCTTTAGCCTATTAGTGATAGATATCGTATTTTGGGCAATCCGTGTTTATTTTCGAAAACCTACAAAATAGTTGAGAACTTTAGCTACTAAATGGATCACTAATCTTTGGAGGGATCGAATATTAGAGTACACTCACGTACCATGGGTCGAGGATGAGCAAGGGTAACCAAACCCCCATACACACCTCGTCGGGGTACTTGTCTCTTTGTGAACCTCCTAATTAGATTGAGAGTTACCGATAATAAGTGCATGAGTTCTTCGGACTAATGTGAGTATTCGAAGGTTAACACTTCCACCTATCCATATTTTTCTAGCCTCTTCGGTACCGTGCATTGCCCTTTCTCACCTCGAGAGTTGGCGCATACTTCGCCGGTGCATCCAAATCCTTGGCACGATACGCTCTGTCATCATAAGCCTCATTATATCCTTCCTCAAAACAACCACCATACCTACCTATTAAGGCATTTCCATAGCCTTTCCGAGATACATTGCCATGCAACATCCATCCTCTCATGACTTGATCTTCATGTCATACATGCTTTTTGCTTGATCGATGAGCTGCATGCTAGTTGGGCCTTGCCCTAATCATTGCTACATGACGCGCTAGTATCATTGCATATCCTGCTACACTGGCAGAGGCATACATTTGCATACATCATGATAGTTTCATTTTCTTTATGTTGAGTACTTTTGTAAAGTGTGAAAGATCTTCTATACTTCTTGTAATACATAGAGTGTTGCCCCTAAAGTGAGGAAAAGATCCCAAAGAGGACAAATCAAAAGATCCCAAAGAGGACAAAATAAAAAGATCCCAAAGAGGACAAATGAGAGATAAAAAGAAAGAGCCATTGAGGCCACAAAAAATAAAATAAAAAATAAAAAAAAGAGAAAAAGAAATAAAAAGAGAGAAGGGGGCACACTACTATTTCTTTTGAGAGATCCACACTCGTACTCCATCTTATACCTTGTACTCCATAGAGATTATCATTTATGCATATAGCTATGTGGGGACCTTTACACTATAGAACTTGGCTTGTATATTCCAATGATGAGCCTCCTCAAAAGAGCTCTAGGTCTTCTTGAGCAAGCAAGTTGGATGCACCCCCACTAGTTCCATTGGAGAGCTTACCTTAGCTCATACGTGCATCTGTTGCATGGCAATCCCTACTCCTCGCATCATATCTATCATTTGGCTTTCTCTCGCCGATGATTGTCCTTATTGATGTGAGCCTTTCACACCTTTTTGTCTTCCCCCTCTATCATTTTTCTCTTTGCCATCCTAAGTGTCGACTTTCTTGCTTACGCTCATCCATTGCATGAGTGCTCAAAATATCGGAAGGGAGTGAATCATTTTGACTTGTACCTGGCTGATGGTCTGGGGATGAGTCAAGATAAGATTCCAAAGAAGACCAAGTGTGAAACTTTCGTAGATTAAGTTCTCAACAATACAAAAACTATGTTTTACTCTCATATATCCCTATCCCCTTTCTTGCACGCAAACACCATTTGGAGACATTCGAGTCACGGACAGCCAGAGCTCTTGCACCTTTATGTTCTTATGTTACTTGTTACAATGCTAATATAGACTCTTGCTTGTTATGACTTGAATTGGATTACATACCTTGATTACTTTACTTAAAAGTTCTTATATGGTTAATAGCATGTCACCACAGAAATTATGCTTGTTATCATTTACCTACTCGAGGACGAGCAGGAATTAAGCTTGGGGATGTTGATACGTCCAAAATGTATCTATAATTTCTGCTTGCTCCATGCCTCTTTTGTGTGATATTGCTATGATATTTATGCACTTCCATACACTTTTGATCATATTTGGACTAACCTATTAACTCAGTGCACCCCAGTGCCAGTTTCTGTTTTCTGCTGTTTTTCTATTTCAGGTTTTCCCATTACTTAAATTGCCAGAAAAATTCCGGGAAAAATATATAAAAAATCAGCGTTCCGGAAGCTTCCATGCGGCAGAAGTAGGGCCAGAGGGGAGCCAGAGGGGCTCCAGGCGCCCTGAGGGGGTGGTCCTCCTCCTGGCCGCCTCGCCAGGCCGCCTGGGCCCCCCTTACCTCCTCTGGTGCCCCCCTTTGGCATATATTTACACCGCGTCCCAAAACCCTCGAGGACGGAACCCTTTTTCACGATCTCATCTCTGTTCCGCCGCCGCCGCGCTTCCAAGATCGGGAGCACCAGGAGAACTCTTCCCGGCACCCTGCCGGAGGGTCGAACCACCACCGCGAGCTTCTCCACCACCATGGACGCCTCCCGGATGAGCCGTGAGTAGTCTCCCTTGGACCATGGGTCCATGACCAGTAGCTATGTGATGTTCTTCTCCCCTCTTTGTTCTTCACCGATTAGACCTCGTGAGCTGCCCTACATGATCGAGGCACATATGTAATCTTTATGCTGTTGCTATGCTGAGTTTGCTGGGATCCGATGGATTATGAGATTATGTTCAGATTGTGTGTGAGTAATATATTTGATTCACCTCTTTTATATTTATGTTCTTGAGTAATTCTTGCATGTTCTCCATTGCTGTTTATTGCTTTGGCCAAGTAGTAGGTAGTAACTCCAAGAGGGAACATTATGCTTGATTGTGGGTTCATGCCCCTCGATGACTAGCTTGAGTGACAGAAACATGAGTCTAGGGGATGTGCTGTTGCCACAAGGGGGAAAACAACGGTGCTTGTACTCGCGGGTGCAAGGATTGTTTACTTTACACAAAGTTCTTTTAATGCAGTTGTCTGTTGCTTTGAGTTTACACTATGGGTGGGACTCGCAACTTAATACCAGCGAGATGTTCTGGATAGATATCTCAAGGTGGATGATTAGTAGTAGATGCAGATGGATTTCGGTCTACTTGCCTTGGCGTACCGCCCATGCTTTTGAGCCTCTAGCTTTCTTTGCAGCATAGTTAGCATTGGTTTGCGCACATAATCCTGTCAATTGCCCAGCTGTAATTCATTTACCTCGCTTAGCTGTTTTATCGTCTTTTGGGAGAGAGACATCACTAGTAAACATCATGGGACCCCGGTCCATATTACCATCACTGATCACACCCGCTATTTACTTCCTGTTCTTATTTACTAGTTGCAGTCATACCTATCACTATTATCTCTTGTGTTTGATCCTTTGTAAACGACAAGGCCGGAGGGATTGACAACCTCTCTGTACTCGTTGGGAGCAAAGTTATTTGTATCTGTGTGCAGGTCCTGTCAATCTCTAAGTATCTGGCGCCGTTAGCAGTTGACACCTACTTGCCGACCCTCGGAGTCTCACGGGATTCGATCCTTGGTATCTTTGCCAAGGGAAAACTACCGCTACGCTACATCTCACACCTTACACTTGGGGTAACCAATGAGGGGCGAGAAGCCATCAGCGGCTAACATAGAAAAATAGTGGTTTTGCTAGGAAGGTTTCAAAGGTTAGAGGTTTCATGGCAACAAGGAGAGGCTGGCATAAAAGATGGGTAGCGCGACATGTAGCGATAGCATCGAGACAACTAAGCATGGCAATGGTAGTAAAGGTATCCAAGGATATGATCATCTTGCCTGGGATTCCGCAAGGGAGAAGAACAAGTCCATGAAGTAGACGAACAGAACCTCACAACTCCGGAACGAACCTGAAGCTAACGAGGGAAGCAAACCGGAAAGAAGCAAACAACATAGTAAACACACATATCATAACCATGGCATGATGCACAAACAAGTATGATGCATGTCCGGTTTAAATATGCATGGCATGGCAAAGTGCACAAACAAGTACTACAAGTTAAGTGGAGCTCAATATGCAACGAGTTGCATATTGACGAAACACCACATTTTAATTATTTAATTGACTCTCGTTTATTTACAAGACAAGATTAAATGTTTGTTAACATGGCAAGAGGTGAAGCAAGAGCAAACTACCTATTTAGGCAAGTTTAAATGAGGCCGGAATGACAAACAACAATTCCGGAAAACCCCATATGCACGTTTAGTAATTTTCAGCATACAACAAACCACACATATAATGTTGTTAACATGATGCGGATGACATGATCAAGTTTAATGCAATTTTTATTAAAAGGGAACATGAAGAGATATGAAGTATATGTCACCGTGGTGGAAGAAAGGGTGCCACGGCAACGATCCGAAAATGATGCACGGCAACATCTCGGTTCCGGTAACTCGTTGAGAGACCGGTGCAAAAGATGACGGAGAGCGAGTCGAACAAGATGAAAAGGTGGGGTGATCCCGTCACCGGGTTCCCACGAGTTGGCGACAAGGCAACCGAGGAGCATGACAAAAGACTAAACGGGCACGGTGCACACAAGGGAAACATCTCATACAACACGAGCATTCCACGGGTCATCGTCTCGGGGTTATACCTTCAAAACATTCGTTCTCGAAGTGGTTCGAGTCGTCGAGGGACGTAGTGGAAGTAGTCGTTCACGGACATCGGTAGGGGTACTTGTCGCATCGCCGAGCGTAGTGGTACTCGTTTCTTCACCGAAGGTAGTCGTTTAGGCGTCGAGCGTCGAGGTACTTGGCGGGTCGTCGTGGTACTTGCCGTAGGGGTACTTGGCGAACAACGGTCGTCGTGGTACTCGTTTATGTAGGGGTACTTGGCGAATCCACGTAGTTGTACATGTGTGTGTATAGTGGCAGCAGCAACAAACTTGGCTTACAGTCGACGTTGGGGAACCGAGGGAGGAAGATGCTGAGGAGCTCGGTGCTGGCGACCCACTCGGGGCCGAGCAGAGGAGGGAAGAGGAGGCATGGCCTCGGGCATGCTCGAGCAGGCAGGCGGGCGACGAGGCGCGCGGAGGGCGGCGGCCATGGGAGGAAGGCGCTCAGGGAGGCGAGGCGCAGGCCTTGGCGGCGGACGGCGCGGCTCCTGGCCGGCCGGGCTGCTCCGGCGCGGGAGGACGAGGTCCTCGCGACGGCGGGCTCGGGCAGGACGAGGGGAAAATGGCGGCTGGAGGACGGGGCGCACCGGGGCTGCGGCCTTGGCGACGGACGGCGCGTCCGAAGGAGGAGGCGAGCGGCACTCCTGGCGCGCGGGCCGAGGAGGGCCGACGAGGCCATCGGGGTTGTCCAGAGGAGGCGAGGGCGCTGTGGCGCGTCCTCTTCTCGGCCAGGAGGCAGAGCGACGGGCACAGGCGCGGCGGTGGAGATCGATGGGGAGGCGCGATGCGGGAGGAGGATCGAGGGGATCGAAGGGAGGAGGGTCGGACGAGCGACGCTGTGAGGGAGAGAAGGGAGCGAGCGGTCGGGTGAGGTTGGGCTAGGGTTAGGCTGCGCTGAGGAGTTGATGGGCCAAAGGAGGCTGATGGGCCTGCAGCTGGTAAGGGCAGGTGCGGCTTGGGCCAGAAGGCCTGATGGACTGGGTCCTCTCCTAATAAAAAGAGAGAAGAGAAGAAGAAAAGAAAATAGAGAAAAAAATAAAGGAAAAGAAAGAGGCGGTTAGGAGTAGAGTTTGGGCATGAGGGCAATTCTCTTGGACTCGCAAAAAGAGGGCGGCCCAAGAAAAATAAGGTGATCATGATAGAAGAATTAAATTCAAAATCCTTTGAATTTAATTCAAAAGGTTTGAACAAAGCCCCGGATTTTGAAGTGCCCATAAAAGATGAGAATTTTTGGAGGAACCTCGATAAAAGGAAAATGAAAACTTGGCAAGGTTTGAGGCAAGGAAAGAGAAAGAGAAGCCATGGGGAAAATATGCAAGTGTGTTATGGTTACTTCCAACAAATGGAATAATTTAATAATAGCTCCATAATACTAGGAGGATATGTTATAAAGAGAAGTCATCCTTCCCTCGATTTAAATGGACCGAAGGTCCACACAATTTATTTAGTTAAGTTGGAAAGATTAATGACATGATGACATGATGCAAAGCAAAAATAAAACACAAGCACAAAAGAAACACAAGGGAGAACCCGGAACATCTGGAATCTCTGGAATCTTCTCGGACGTCGGTCTTCGGGCGTCACAACTCTCCCACACTAACAGAGGATCTCGACCCGAGATCCTAGAGATGGCACCGGATAGAAACGAAAAAGAAGAGGTAAACAAAGTTGCTTCTTCGACAAACGAGTGAAACCACGAACTTGAGAGGTTAACCAAGTTGAATAAGAATACAATGGAGATGAACGAATAAGAAAACACTCCATTAGAAAATAGGAACAAGGAACATTACGAGAACCTTGCAGGTTGAAAGACATGAAACAAGAGCTCACGGATGACAAAAGAATTCCAAAACCACTTCGGTTAACCAAGATTGAGAAGGAATAAGAACGAAATAATTTGGACAACACTCCATCTGAAAATGGAAGGCGTTAACATGAGTTTGAGGAGATGGAGTGATACTTGATGAAATCAACAACATATTGCCTCCGAAACAATTAAAAGAATGGCACAAGGTTAAGAAAGATTTCATATAGCACTCCGATTGAAAAGAGAGGCAAAAGTTGATGAGATGAGAGAATTAGAATGGAGAATACAACGCTCCGGTTAAATAGACAAGCAAGGGAGAATATGATCTCGATAAGGCGAGCTGATGGTTTGGAGAGAGCAACATCACAATGCCTCCGGAATGAAAGAATATCATATAAATCAATGAAAGAATTGAACGGAGAGAAAAAGACAACTTCTCCCAGAAATGAATTAGGAAATCCTCCTTACAAAGAAGGGTTGAATAGATTTGTTGGAAATTCAACAACGAAAAGAATAAGCTTGATGTGGGCTTATGGAAAACATCTCAAAATTATGAGGTGACAACCGGCCATTACGAAAACATTTGATTGGATTGAGATCAACAAGGAGACGATAAACTTATTTCACCAGGAGGATAACTGAAGAACTTGGGTCATTTGTAAGCACCATAATAGCAACAATCCTTAGGGAAAGCTTTTAGGTGAAATACCACCCAAGATTACTCCAAGGAATAATTGAAGGGTTGAAAACATCTCCTGAACAAGGAAAAAGATGGTTTTAAATATCTCATTCCTGACAACTTGTGAATCATGAAACATGAAGGGAAATTGTCAACAATGACATAACACCATCTGAAAAGATAAGGTAGAAAGAATTGCACTTGGAAAGCATGATGAAGAATGCTTGAGCTCCAACAAGAATCCTGATGAAAACTTCGAGGATGAATTAATTGATGAAGAACCACCATGAGAACTCCGATAATGAAAGCATGAGAAGTGAAAGATGAAAAGAATAAGATTCAAGGCCTGCGATGAATTAGATGGAGCTTGAAATGATGTAATAGAAATAACTTGGAGCTCCGGAAAACAAGATGAACAACTTAGGACCGAGAATATGATATGATGAACAAGCTCCGGAGAAAGAGATTAATCACTTCGAGGAGACAAGAATAATATTTACTGTATGCTTATCCTTGATCAAAATAAATTGATGACCAACAACGGATTTGGCCTACTACTTATTCTTCTTGAAAGGATTGGAGAGAGGTCTCGCACAACCTTGGATAAATCTTCAACGAACCACCGGTAGGATTATGAAAAGAACAAATGAATTAATACGATAACAACGGAATAGAAATCTTGAATGAACCGTCGTAAGAATATGGAGACGAACGAAGAGGCATCAATGAAGAATAGTTGGAGAACGAAGTTGAAAACTGAGAACGAAGAATCTTCTGAAATGATGGCCTTCGGAGGATCACAAAGAAAATAATTCATGAAATGCTTTGGATGGGTATAAAAAAGATTCCTCGTGATCGAAACAATAATGAGGATGGCATGAAGCTAGAACCACGAATCTTCAAGAGAACGGGCCAAGATTTAAGAGAAACACTTCTCCGGTCTTCAAATGTTGAGACTAAAGACGAGAAATGCCATGTATAATTTGGAGATACTCCGGACGAATGACAAGAGGAAGGTGGAGCTAAAGATGGAAATAATTGAAAACAAGCTTGTAGAAGGCATGTGACTGATGGAAATCATTATTACGTCACACTTTGAAAAGAATTTGGGTATAACTCCAGAAAAATAGAAGAGTCAGGTAAGATCTTGGAAAAAGACCTGTGGGTTAGGGCCCACTAAAGAAATCACCGCTGAAAAAGATTGCTTGAGAGATATTGCACCTGTTGAATTAAATGGCTTGAAGCTCAGAATAGTTTGAACGGATTAAGAATGGAATTATGAACCTTCAGCACTCCGGATATGAATAGCAAGAGGAGAATGATTAATTGGTGCACTCGAATAAGAAAGCATTGTGAAATGAGGAAAAGGATAAGATCAACACCGAAATCTTGAATTACATCCACCGTCAGAATTTGAGAACAAAAGAATGATGAACTTGAAGCTCTTGAGCATCTTCACGATAAAGCACCGGATAAGAACATTGAAGGAAATGAATGAAGAAACCTCACATGAATAAAATGGATATTTCATTTGAGAATTTCTGGCTCCGAGAAGAAGAAGGGTGGGAGGGTGGGGAAAACAAAGACAACTTGGGATGAATGAAACAGACTAATCTTCAGATTTCTCAACGGCGTCCGTATGGAATAACTTGAAGAGAAGGCACACCGGTTGAAAAGGATTAACATGAAGATCTTGATGGTCAAGAAGAATTAGCACTCCCATAGAAATATGAGAACACCGATTAGGAAAGGTATGGAATCAACATTTGACATCGAAGCAACTCGAATACCAGAACCAAAACAAAAACAAACGATAGATATGTTGCAGCATAATCTTCACAATATCATCCGAACAGAGAATTGAACGAATGAATTCCGTAGGTACATCAACTTGTTGAGAAGCCACTTGGAAGAACAAAAGGTAAATAAAAACAACAAGGAGCAGATAGAACAAATACAAGATAGAAGCTTCGTCCCACATATTCGTGCTGAAAGCTCATGGAACGTGTTACAAAAGGGTTTTGCAATCCCCGGATCAGCATAGCCAAGGACCCTTTAAGATGCAACTCCCGATCGGAACAAACCCATAAAACCACTTCACTCAATGTAGAACCCCAAACTTCATATCATGCATTCGTTGAAAGAATGCCTACGAGCTACTAGATGAACCCACCTATTAATTTCCGAAAGTTTCCAGTTATGCAATCAGGTGTTGGGGATACAGGGGAAGCACCGCACACTCAACTCTAATCCTACATCCAGCTGTATCCATCCTTCAACACATAACCAGTTATTTCTGGAAACCGTTTACCTCGGACCTTCAAAACGCATCTACTATACAAGCTATGGCAATACTCCCGAACTACCTCCCCAGTACTGGGTGATGTCGGGGTTATCTTGCCACTAACCGCATAGGAGAGTTTTCGATGTCGGCCGTCTTAAGTATTCCAGAACTGCTGCGATATATTTGTGATGACAACACCTCGGAGCTCAACTCCCCGGGACACTGCCACAACCCCTAAATGACAGGAGGCATCGAGAACAATGTTCTCGTCACAAAGACATCGGAACAATCCAAACAATACTCGCGTGATCCTAAAAAAAAATTGGTGCATTTTTGAGAGTAGAAGAGACAAGAGTAATCGTCAGGAGTCCTCACCAGAGTGAAAAGGGATGAGGAGCAAAAGGAATCCTACTCTCCGATATATATAGGACTCAAAATATTTTAAGTGTGTGCCTAGACTCAACCGTCAACGATTCGATCAATCAGTGGGGGCTTCTAGGTCGGAGAAGGCTCTGAATACCAACTTGTAATGCCCAGGATGGGACTGTACCTCCTACGTGTCGAGGCACGACTTAAAGGTATAAGCCCATTCTGGAATGATCTCAAGTTTGGTATCTTTGCATGACTCATGTAAAAGAGGGATGAAATTGCAAAAGAGATAGTTGGCTTACACTCGCCACGTCACACAATACATTACATAAGCAAATCATCATTCAAGACATCACAGCCCGACTACGGGCGAAGATCCAAAAGAAAGATACCAAAACATAAAGCCACAGGTCCGAATCGCCCTGATGGCTTCTCGCCCCTTGTTGGTTACCCCAAGTGGAAGGTTTGAGATGTAGTGTAGCGGAAATTTTCCCTTGGCAAAGATACCAAGGATCGATTTCCCCTGAGACTCCCAGTTTCAACAAGAAGGTGTCAACTGCTAACGGCGCCAGATATTAGCAATCAACGTGGACCTGCACACAGATACAAATAACTTTGCTCCCAACGAGTACAGAGAGGTTGTCAATCCCTCCGGCCTTGTAGTTTACAAAGGATCAAACGCAAGTGATAATAGTGATAGGTAATGCTGCAATAGTAAATATAAGCGGAAAGTAAATAGCGGATGTGATCAATGATGGTAATATGGACCGGAGTCCCATGATGTTCACTAGTGATGTCTCTCTCCCAAAAGACGATAAAACATCTATGTGAGGTAAACGAATTACAGCTGGGCAATTGACAGGACCATGTGCGTAAACCAATGCTGACTAAGTTGCAAGAAAGGTAGAGGTTCAAAGCATGGGCGGTACGCCAAAGTAAGTAGACCAAAATCCATCTGCATCTACTACTTATCATCCACCTTGAGATATCTATGCAGAACATCTCGCTGGTATTAAGTTGCGAGTCCCACCCATAGTGTAAACTCAAAGCAACAGACAACTGCATTAAAAGAACTTTGCGTAAAGTAAACAATCCTTGCACCCGCGGGCACAAGCACCGTTGTTTTCCCCCTTGTGGCAACAACACATCCCCTAGACTCATGTTTCTGTCACTCAAGCTAGTCATCGAGGGGCATGAACCCACAATCAAGCATAACGTTCCCTCTTGGAGTCACTACCTACTACTTGGCCAAAGCAATAAATAACAACGGAGAACATGCAAGAATTACTTACGAACATAAATATAAAAGAGGTAGATCAAATATATTACTCAAACACAATCTGAACATAATCTCATAATCCATCGGATCCCAGCAAACTCACCATAGCAACAGCATAAGGATTACATATGTGCCTCGATCATGTAGGGCAGCTCACGAGGACTAATTAGTGAAGCACAAGAACGGGAGGAGAACATCACATAGCTACTGGTCATGGACCCATGGTCCAAGGGAGACTACTCACAACTCATCCGGGAGGCGTCCATGGTGGTGGAGAAGCTCCCGGTGGTGATCCTCCCCTCCAGCAGGGTGCCGGGAAGAGTTCTCCTGGTGCTCCCAATCTTGGAAGCGGCGGTGGCGGCGGAACAGAGATGAGATCGCGAAAATGAGTTCCCGTCTCGAGGGTTTCGGGACACGATATAAATATATGCCAAAGGGGGCATCAGACGAGGCTCGGGGGGCCCAGGCGCCCCCCCGGCGCGGCCCAGGGGGGGCGCGCCACCAGGGCGCCTGGGGCCCTGGTGGCCCCCCTCCGGCTGTGCTTCGGGTGCCGGGTAGCTTCTGGAACGTTGATTTTTTATATAATTTTTCCGGGATTTTTCTGACAGTTCTCGTAATGGGAAAACCTGAAATACAAAAACAGCCGAAAACAGAAACTGGCATTGGGGTGCACTGAGTTAATAGGTTAGTCCAAATATGATCAGAAGTGTATGGAAGTGTGTAAATAACATAGCAATATCACCCAAAAGAGGCATGGAGCAAGCAGAAATTATAGATACGTTTTGGACGTATCAACATCCCCAAGCTTAATTCCTGCTCGTCCTCGAGTAGGTAAATGATAACAAGAATAATTTCTGTGGTGACATGCTATTAACCATATAGGACTTTTTCATAGTCACATGACAAAAGCTTACTGAGACAATGAATCTATAGTAATTAAGTTGCCTCATGAGAAAATCACAAAGAACTGAAAGTTTTACAATATGATACTGAAACATCAAATAGATTTGCAATGAGCATGGTGTGCAAATATGATAAAGTGATATCTCGCTTGTCCCCTTTAGTGAAGCAAAACATAAATGCAGGGGCACCTCCAAGGTTTAAGTGATGACTAGATACAATGATTTCAAAATAAACGATATTACAATCATGCAAAAGACAATGCTACTTTGGGACAATGCACATTACACTCAGAATAACAATCATGCTCTCAGTAGTTGGTGCTTTTAAAAGAAGGTGGAGACTCTCGAACCGTGGCTTTTGTTGGCAAGGTTGAAAACCCGTAGTCGGAAACAAAGACAAAGCATGTACCAGATCTCTTGGTTTTAAAAACAGAGGTAATAATATTTTTTTTAGATCATGCATGTTTCGTCAACGAATGCTAGCAGACAACTCAATCACTTCTTGAGATGGACAAGTTTCGAGGAACGGCTCCCGAATGAGGACGATCACATCCTCTTAATCTCCTTTGTTTATCACTGCCAAAGTTTTCTGATTTCTCATGAACAAAGCATGAAGGAGGGTTTGTTTGTTATATTATCTTTTTGAGCCGGGTGCACTCAATGCCAGTTCCTTCTCGTATTATGGGTTTGCACATTATACATGCAACCCGGGGTGAAGCTTGTCCAACTTAAAAAGATCATGAATTAACTACTACTTCCTCATGAACTTACAACAGAGGCACAAAATAAGAATGCATTTTTCTTTTTGAATAATTTCGAGATGGTACATGCAAGTCTCCGTTAGGAATGGCAGGTAAATACCATGTAGGAAGGTAGGGTGGACTCATATGGCATAACAGGTATAAAGGAATTTGGATGCACAAGCAGTCAGTCCGCTTAGTACAGGTGGAGGTTAGCAAAAGACTGGGAGCGACCAACTAAGAGAGCAATGACGGTCATAATCATGCAGAGCGACAAAGCAACATTGAATCAGGCATGGAAGTTATATCGCTACTCAGAAACAAAAGATCATCAAGGCTTGACCGACTTTCTTTACAGTCTTAAATATGCGTGAGCATACGCCAAGTCAATCAAAGTAAATTCTTGAAGGAAGATATTACTAAACCATACCACATCATAGGCAAACAAATCATGTTGGTACTCCAATAACACATTGGGAACCCCCCCAGCTATTTGAGACTAACCATAAGAAAACATGAACTACTAAGCGCCATTATGCACGTAGCATCTTTATCATAGACATATCAACCAATGCAACGGAAGCAAACTCTCTTAATAAGATAATCATGATAGATAAAGAGAGTTCAAGCAACCAACTAAACAAAAGCTCTTTAGAAAGATAAGCATGAAAGTTAAGAGCTAAGCATGATAGTAGCTATTAAAAGACAAAGAACACACACAGCAAAGATAGACATGAAAATTCTATGTTATGTTCTAGGTAGAAGTGGAGCGTGTTTCTCTCCCACATAAAGAAAGCTGAGTTCCGACTCGTTATGAAAAGCTAAGGAAAACTAAAAAGGAATACTAAAAGCAAGACGCTCCAAGCATAGCACATAACACATGAAGTGATTAAAATATAGTGGAACGAAAGACGAACTGATAATGTTGATTGAGAAGGGGATGCACGGGGGCATCCCCAAGCTTAGACGCTTGAGTCTCCTTGAATATTTCTTGGGGGTGCATGGGGCATCCCCAAGCTTGAGCGTTTGACACTCCTGAATCTTTTTATCATCTTCCCTCGCACGCTTGAAAACTCCCTTCATACATAACTCATCATAATCTGATTAGCGAGGTTAGTACCCATAATAAAATAATTGTTCCTTGCTGGAAATAAGGATATTCTTCAAGATCTACTGTTTCTCAAGATTGCCAAAAGGTTTTTGCAAAGAAAAAGCAAGCTCTAGGTTTGCAAAATGAAGGAAAGGCAAAACATGACAGAATCTGTGAAAAACAGAACAGCAGGTAGTAAATGATTTTTTCGGGGTACTTCTGCAACTCTAATCAAAAAACTCAAAACAGACGCACGAAAGACAATTATATAGAGCACGCTGTCGAAAAAATTCAGACGAAAAAGATGATCTGGTGATTTTATACGAATTTGTCTATCCAAGGACAGAATCTGTTTCCTGGACAGCACGTCACAACTTTTGAACTTTCTTGCAATCAGAGGCTATACTTGACACAAAATTGAAAAGCAAAGATACAATGATGATGCTACTGTAGTAACAACATCAAGACACAACAAAATCAAAATAAAATTTATTCATGTGGGCTGCCTCCCAAAAGCGCTTTCTTTTATGCCTTTAAGCTAGGCATAATGCATAGAGATCAAGTTTTATCAAGAGTAAAAGAATAGCTAGCCCGTACATCGGACTCAAAAGGTAACTTAATCTTCTTTCGAGGGAAGTGTTCCATCCCTTTCTTGAGAGGAAACTGGAATTTTATATTCCCCTCTTTCATGTCAATGATAGCACCAACGGTGCGTAGAAAAGGACGTCCCAAAATAATTGGACAAGAAGGTTCACATTCAATATCCATAATAGTAAAATCAACGGGAACATAATTGTCATTGACAATGATAAGAACATCGTCGATCCTCCCCAAAGGTTTCTTTATGGAAGAATCAACGAGACGAACACCAAAAGAACAAGAATCAAAAGGTTTCAATTTAAGCATATCATATATTCTTTTGGGCATAACAAAGGTACTAGCACCAACATCACATAAAGCATAGCAAGAGAAGTTATTCAACTTAATTTTAATCATAGGATCCCAACCATCTTCTAGCTTTCTAGGTATGGAGGCTTCTACTCTAAGTTTCTCCTCCCTAGCTTTGATGAGAGCATTAGTGATATGCTCTGTGAAGGCAAGGTTAAGCGTGCTAGTGCGGGGATCTCTAGACATCTTGTGAAGGAAATCAATAACTACGGTAAGAGTGCAATTATCAAAATCAAGGTCACTACTATCAAGTAAAGTGGTAGTGGTGTCCTTTAGGTTCACTTGTTTGGTAGTTTCTATAGTCATAGCATCACCATTAATAGGTCCATCGGGACCAGGAGTGCACTGGGTGCTAAGAGTTTGGATATCCTCAACAACTTGGATAGTAGCAACAGTGTGGTGGGTAGGAAGGCTCTTAATTCTATCTTCTTCCTCCCTTTCTCTAGCCCATCTCTCTTTAAGTTTAGCCATCATCCTAATATTTTCATTAATTTGCAATTGAATAGCATTCATAGGAGTGACCTTCCTCTCCTCAAGAGGAGAAGTTCTAATATTAAGTAATTCAACCTCATTGGCTAAATTGTCTACCTTCGAAGAGAGATCATCTAGTTTGTTTAGTTTTTCTTCTACACTCTTATTAAAAGCTTTTTGGGTAGTGATGAAATCCTTAGGCATAATCTCTAGTTCAGTAGTGGAGTTCTTGGTGCTAGGATAAGCATTGTTGTTCCCATAAGAATTAGAGGGGAACGGTCTAGGATTGCTACCAAAGTTACTCCTATAAGCATTGTTGTTGAAATTGTTTCTAGAGATAAAGTTCACATCTACTTGTTCTTGAGCAATCAAAGAATTTAAAGGAACATCACGAGGATCAACAGAAGATTGCTTCGAAAGTAGAGACATGATCAAGTCAACTTTTTCATTTAGGGAGGAAATCTCCTCGACAGAGTTTACCTTCCTACCTGTTGGAGCGCGTTCGGTGTGCCATTGGGAATAGTTGGTCATCATCTCATCGAGAAGCTTTGTGGCAGCACCTAGTGTAGTTGACATAAAAGTTCCTCCCGCGGCCGAATCTAACAAGTTCCGCGAGGTAAAGTTCAAGCCTGCATAAAAAGTTTGGATAACCATCCAAGTAGTCAAACCATGAGTAGGGCAGTTCTTGATAAGAGATTTCATACGTTCCAAAGCTTGGGCAACGTGTTCATTATCCAATTGTTTAAAATTCATTATGTTACTTCTCAGTTGGATAATTTTAGCAGGTGGATTGTATTTTCCAATAAAAGCATCTTTGCACTTGCCCAAGAATCTATGCTATTTCTAGGCAAAGACTGAAACCAAATTTTAGCTCCTCCTCTCAAGGAGAAAGGAAAAAGCTTAAGCTTAACAATATTACCATCTATTTCTTGGTACTTTTGCATATCACAAAGTTCAACAAAGTTGTTCAAGTGTAAAGCAGCATCATCTCCAGCACCGGAGAATTGATCTTTCATGACTAGATTCAGTAAAGCAGGTTTAATTTCATACGAAGGTGCTGAAGTGGCAGGTGTAGTGATAGGTGTGCAGATAAAGTCATCATTGTTGTGACTAGTGAAGTCACACAACTTGGTTTTCTCGGTGGAACCCATAGTAGCAAGCAAGCAAGATAACTATTTTTGTGATTTTCGATAAAAGATACTAAAGCAAAAACTGAAAGGTAAACTAACAAGACTAAAAAGCAAAGGTAAAAGATAGCGTGAAACTCCCATATCCCGAAGAGTGGAGTCCCCGGCAACGGCGCCAGAAAACTTTGCTTGATGGCTTCTCGCCCCTCGTTGGTTACCCCAAGTGGAAGGTTTGAGATGCAGTGTAGCGGAAGTTTTCCCTTGGAAAAGATAACAAGGATCGATTTCCCCTGAGACTCCCAGTTTCAACAAGAAGGTGTCAACTGCTAACGGCGCCAGATATTAGCAATCAACGTGGACCTGCACACAGATACACATAACTTTGCTCCCAACGAGTACAGAGAGGTTGTCAATCCCTCCGGCCTTGTAGTTTACAAAGGATCAAACGCAAGTGATAATAGTGATAGGTAATGCTGCAATAGTAAATATAAGCGGAAAGTAAATAGCGGATGTGATCAATGATGGTAATATGGACCGGAGTCCCATGATGTTCACTAGTGATGTCTCTCTCCCAAAAGACGATAAAACAACTATGTGAGGTAAACGAATTACAGCTGGGCAATTGACAGGACCATGTGTGCAAACCAATGCTGACTAAGTTGCAAGAAAGGTAGAGGTTCAAAGCATGGGCGGTACGGCAAAGTAAGTAGACCGAAATCCATCTGCATCTACTACTAATCATCCACCTTGAGATATCTATGCAGAACATCTCGCTGGTATTAAGTTGCGAGTCCCACCCATAGTGTAAACTCAAAGCAACAGACAACTGCATTAAAAGAACTTTGCGTAAAGTAAACAATCCTTGCACCCGCGGGCACAAGCACCGTTGTTTTCCCCCTTGTGGCAACAACACATCCCCTAGACTCATGTTTCTGTCACTCAAGCTAGTCATCGAGGGGCATGAACCCACAATCAAGCATAACGTTCCCTCTTGGAGTCACTACCTACTACTTGGCCAAAGCAATAAATAACAACGGAGAACATGCAAGAATTACTTACGAACATAAATATAAAAGAGTTAGATCAAATATATTACTCAAACACAATCTGAACATAATCTCATAATCCATCGGATCCCAGCAAACTCATCATAGCAACATCATAAGGATTACATATGTGCCTCGATCATGTAGGGCAGCTCACGAGGACTAATTAGTGAAGCACAAGAACGGGAGGAGAACATCACATAGCTACTGGTCATGGACCCATGGTCCAAGGGAGACTACTCACAACTCATCCGGGAGGCGTCCATGGTGGTGGAGAAGCTCCCGGTGGTGATCCTCCCCTCTGGCAGGGTGCCGGGAAGAGTTCTCCTGGTGCTCCCGATCTTGGAAGCGGCGGCGGCGGCGGAACAGAGATGAGATCGCGAAAAAGAGTTCCTGTCTCGAGGGTTTCGGGACACGATATAAATATATGCCAAAGGGGGCATCAGACGAGGCTCGGGGGGCCCAGGCGCCCCCCCGGCGCGGCCCAGGGGGGGCGCGCCACCAGGGCGCCTGGGGCCCTGGTGGCCCCCCTCCGGCTGTGCTTCGGGTGCCTCGTAGCTTCTGGAACGCTGATTTTTTATATAATTTTTCCGGGATTTTTCTGACAGTTCTCGTAATGGGAAAACCTGAAATACAAAAACAGCCGAAAACAGAAACTGGCACTGGGGTGCACTGAGTTAATAGGTTAGTCCAAATATGATCAAATGTGTATGTAAGTGTATAAATAACATAGCAATATCACCCAAAAGAGGCATGGAGCAAGCAGAAATTATAGATACGTTTTGGACATATCACGCCCCTAGTAGAAACTACTACTGATCGTCGAAAACGTCACAAGCAAACGGCCACTCTCTTCATCGAGCTCCTAGTGTAGAACTTGAACCAGCTCCTGCATCATTCTCGGCTGAACCTGCATCTGGTGTTGTAGTAACTGTGAGCCACGAGGACTCAGCAATCCCATAACCATGGGTATCAAGACTAGCAAAGCTTTATGGGTAGGGAGAGGTAAAGTGGTGAGGTTGCAGCAGCGGCTAAGCATAATATGGTGGTTAACTTACGAGTACAAGAATAAGATGAGCATCAACGCAAACGGTCACAACTAGTAGTGATCGCTAAAGATCCTGAACTACATACGAGTCAAACATAACCCCACCGTGTTCTCTTCTCAAAGTGAAAAGAGACAGTCACGGTTACTCACACAGTTGTGTGTTTTACTTCGGATCCTCTGTCTAGTTTTCTACAACCGGACATTAACAAATTCCAATCTGCCACATAACCGCGGGCACGACTTTCGAAAGATTATAACGCTGCAGGGGTGTCCCAACTTAGCCCATCACAAGCTCTCACGATTAGCTGAAGTGATAAATATAATTGAAGGAAATATGCCCTAGAGGCAATAATAAAGATGTTATTTGTATTTCCTTATATCATGATAAATGTCTTTTATTCATGCTAGAATTGTATTAACCGGAAACTTAGTACATGTGTGGATACATAGACAAAACAGTATGTCCCTAGTATGCCTCTACTAGACTAGCTCATTGATCAAAGATGGTTATGTTTCCTAGCCATAGACATGAGTTGTCATTTGATCAACAGGATCACATCATTAGGAGAATGATGTGATGGACAAGACCCATTCGTTAGCATAGCACCATGATCGTTTAGTTTTACTGCTATTGCTTTCTTCATGACTTATACATGTTCCTATGACTATGAGATTATGCAACTCCCGAATACCATAGGAAAACCTTGTGTGCTATCAAACGTCACAACGTAACTGGGTGATCATAAAGATGCTCTACAGGTGTCTCCGAAAGTATTCATGGTGTTGGCATAGATCAAGATTAGGATTTGTCACTCCGAGTGTCGGAGAGGTATCTCTGGGCCCTCTCGGTAACACACATCACAATAAGCCTTGCAAGCAAAAGACTAATGAGTTAGTCACGAGATGATGTGTTACGGAACGAGTAAAGAGACTTGCCGGTAACGAGATTGAACTAGGTATGGATATACCGACGATCAAATCTCGGACAAGTAACATACCGATGACAAAAGGAACAACGTATGTTGTTATGCGGTTCTGACCGATAAAAGATCTTCGTAGAATATGTAGGAGCCAATATGAACATCCAGGTTCCGCTATTGGTTATTGACCGGAGATGAGTTTCGGTCATGTCTACATAGTTCTCGCACCCGTAGGGTCCGCACGCTTAACGTTTGATGATGATCGGTATTATGAGTTTATGAGTTTTGATGTACCGAAGGTAGTTCGGAGTCCCGGATGAGATCACGGACATGACGAGGAGTCTCGGAATGTCCGAGACATAAAGATTGATATATTGGACGACTATATTCGGTCACCGGAAGTGTTCCGGAAAAGTTTCGGATTTAACGGGATTGCCGGAGGGGCTTACCGGAACCCCCTACGAAGGGGGATGGTCCATAGTGGGCCTTATGGAAAAGAGAGAGGCAGCCCATAGGGCTGGCCGGCGCCCCACCTAGGGTTCCTAGTTGGACTAGGATTGGAGGGGCGCCACCTCTCCCTCTTTTCCTTTCCCTCTCTTCCTTCTTTGGTGGTTCCTACTAGGAATAGGATTGCAATCCTATTCCTAGTAGGATTGCACCCCTAGCCGCACCAAACAAGGGCCGGCCGGCCTCCCCCCTTGCTCCTTTATATACGGGGGCAGGGGGGCACCCAAAGACACACAAGTTGAATTGTTCCAGCCGTGTGCGGTGCCCCCCTCCACAGAAACACACCTCGGTCATACCGTCGCGGTGCTGACGAATACATCATATCCGTCACCACGCCGTCGTGCTGACGAAACTCTCCCGTGAAGCTCAACTGGATCAAGAGCTCGTGGGACGTCATCAAGCTGAACGTGTGCTGAACGCGGAGGTGTCGTACGTTCGGTGCTTGATCGGTTGAATCGCGAAGAAGTTCGACTACATCAACCGCGTCACTTGACGCTTCCGCTTCCGGTCTACGAGGGTACGTAGACATACTCTTCCCTCTCGTTGCTATGCATCTGGTAGATAGATCTTGCGTGATCGTAGGAAAATTTTAAAATACTACGTTCACCAACAATGGCATCATGAGCCAGGTCTATGCGTAGATGATATGCACGAGTAGAACACAATGAGTTGTGGGCGATACTAGTCATACTGCTTACCAGCATGTCATACTTTGCTTCGGCGGTATTGTGAGATGAAGCGGCCCGGACCGACATTACGCGTACGCTTACGCGAGACTGGTTTCACCGTTACGAGCACTCGTTGCTTAAAGATGACTGGCGGGTGTCTGTCTCTCTCACTTTAGCTGAATCAAGTGTGGCTACGCCCGGTCCTTGTGAAGGTTAAAACAGCACATACTTGACGAAACATCGTTGTGGTTTTGTATGCGTAGGTAAGAACGGTTCTTGCTAAGCCCGTAGCAGCCACGTAAAACATGCAACAACAAAGTAGAGAACGCCTAACTTGTTTTTGCAGGGCATGTTGTGATGTGATATGGTCAAGACATGATGAGTTATACGGTTTTGTATGAGATGATCATGTTTTGTAAAGTTATCGGCAACTGGCAGGAGCCATATGGTTGTCGCTTTATTGTATGAAATACAATCGCCATGTAATTACTTTACTTTATCACTAAGCGGTAGCGATAGTCGTAGAAGCAATAGTTGGCGAGACGACAACGATACTACGATGGAGATCAAGGTGTCACGCCGGTGACGAAGGTGATCATGACGGTGCTTTGGAGATGGAGATCAAAAGCACAAGATGATGATGGCCATATCATGTCACATATTTTGATTGCATGTGATGTTTATCTTATTATGCTTCTTATTTTGCTTAGAACGACGGTAGCATTATAAGATGATCCCTTACTAAATTTCAAGGTATAAGTGTTCTCCCTGAGTATGCACCATTGCGAAAGTTCGTCGTGCCGAGACACCACGTGATGATCGGGTGTGATAAGCTCTACGTTCAAATACAACGGGTGTAAGCCAGTTTTGCACACGCAGAATACTCGGGTTAAACTTGACGAGCCTAACATATGCACATATGGCCTCGGAACACTGGAGACCGAAAGGTCGAGCGTGAATCATATAGTAGATATGATCAACATAAGATGTTGACCATTGAAACTACTCCATCTCACGTGATGATCGGACATGGTTTAGTTGATTTGGATCACGTGATCATTTAGATGACCGGAGGGATGTCTATCTAAGTGGGAGTTCTTTAATTAATATGATTAAATTGAACTTTAACTTATCATGAACTTAGTCCTGATAGTTTTTGCATATCTATGTTGTTGTAGATCAATGGCCCTTGCTACCGTTCCTTTGAATTTTAATGCATTCCTAGAGAAAGCTAAGTTGAAAGATGATGGTAGCAATTACACGGACTGGGTCCGTAACCTGAGGATTATCCTCATTGCTGCACAGAAGAATTATGTCCTTGAAGCACCGCTAGGTGACAAGCCCCCTCCCGCTAATGTGGACGCTTTGAACGTCTGGCAATCGCGGTCTGATGACTACATGATAGTTCAGTGTGCCATGCTTTACGGCTTAGAACCGGGACTTCAACGACGTTTTGAACGTCATGGACCATATGAGATGTTCCAGGAGTTGAAGTTAATATTTCAAGCAAATGCCCGGATTGAGAAATATGAGATTTCTAATAAGTTCTACAGATGCAAGATGGAGGAGAATAGTTCTATCAGTGAACACTTGCTCAGAATGTCTGGGTACTACAATCATATGACTCAACTTGGTTGCAAAGTTGACGAGGATAGTGTTATTGATAGAGTTCTTCAATCACTGCCACCAAGCTATAAAAGCTTCGTGATGAACTATAATATGCAAGGGATGCAAAAGACAATTCCCGAGCTCTTCGCTATGCTCAAGGCTGCGGAGGTAGAAATCAAAAAGGAGCATCAAGTGTTGATGGTTAACAAGACCACTAGTTTCAAGAAAAAGGGCAAGGGAAAGAAGGGGAACTTCAAGAAGAATAGCAAGACAGTTGCTACTTCCATGAAGAAACCCAAGTCTGGAGCCAAGCCTGAAATTGAGTGCTTCTACTGCAAGGGGACTGGACACTGGAAGCGGAACTGCCCCAAGTATTTGGCGGATAAGAAGGATGGCAAGGTGAACAAAGGTATATGTGATATACATGTTATTGATGTGTACCTTACTAATGCTCGTAGTAGTACCTGGGTATTTGATACCGGTTCGGTTGCTAATATTTGTA
This sequence comes from Secale cereale, assembly GCA_902687465.1. Taxonomy (NCBI): domain Eukaryota; kingdom Viridiplantae; phylum Streptophyta; class Magnoliopsida; order Poales; family Poaceae; genus Secale; species Secale cereale. Next base: position 607,618,233 of record LR738713.1, on the reverse strand, counting down.
ACTCGAAACAGGGACTACAGATTAAACGAAGATTGGCTAAGGACAAGGTGACGATGCGCGTGGGAAACGGTTCCAAAGTCGATGTGATCGCCGTCGGCACGCTACCTCTACATCTACCTTCGGGATTAGTTTTAGACCTAAATAATTGTTATTTGGTGCCAGCGTTGAGCATGAACATTATATCTGGATCTTGTTTGTTGCGAGACGGTTATTCATTTAAATCAGAGAATAATGGTTGTTCTATTTTTATGAATAATATCTTTTATGGTCATGCACCCTTAAAGAGTGGTCTATTCTTATTGGATCTCGATTGTCGTGATACACATATTCATAATATTGAAACCAAAAGATGCAAGGTTAATAATGATAGTGCAACTTATTTGTGGCACTGCCGTTTAGGTCATATTGGTGTAAAACGCATGAAGAAACTCCATAGTGATGGACTTTTGGAATCACTTGATTATGAATCACTTGGTGCTTGCGAACCATGCCTCATGGGCAAGATGACTAAAACTCCGTTCTCCGGAACTATGGAGCGAGCAACAGATTTGTTGGAAATCATACATACTGATGTATGTGGGCCAATGAGTGTTGAAGCACGCGGCGGGTATCGTTATTTTCTAACCTTCACTGATGATTTGAGCAGATATGGGTATATCTACTTAATGAAACACAAGTCTGAAACATTTGAAAAGTTCAAAGAATTTCAGAGTGAAGTAGAGAATCATCATAACAAGAAAATAAAGTTTCTACGATCTGATCGTGGAGGAGAATATTTGAGTTACGAGTTTGGTCTTCATTTGAAACAATGTGGAATAGTTTCACAACTCACGCCACCCGGAACACCACAGCGTAATGGTGTGTCTGAACGTCGTAACCGTACTTTATTGGATATGGTGCGATCTATGATGTCTCTTACCGATTTACCACTATCGTTTTGGGGTTATGCTTTAGAGACAACTGCATTCACGTTAAATAGGGCACCATCTAAATCCGTTGATGCGACACCTTATGAACTATGGTTTGGCAAGAAACCAAAGTTGTCGTTTCTTAAAGTTTGGGGCTGCGATGCTTATGTGAAAAAGCTTCAACCCGATAAGCTCGAACCCAAGTCGGAGAAATGTGTCTTCATAGGATACCCAAAAGAGACTGTTGGGTACACCTTCTATCACAGATCCGAAGGCAAGATATTCGTTGCTAAGAATGGATCCTTTCTAGAGAAGGAGTTTCTCTCGAAAGAAGTGAGTGGGAGGAAAGTAGAACTTGATGAGGTAATTATACCTTCTCCCGGATTGGAAAGTAGTACATCACAGAAAACTATTCCAGTGATTCCTACACCAATCAGTGAGGAAGTTAATGATGATGATCATGAAACTTCGGATCAAGTTTCTGCTGAACGTCGTAGATCAACCAGAGTACGTTTCGCACCAGAGTGGTACGGCAACCCAGTTCTGGAAATCATGTTACTAGACCATGATGAACCTACGAACTATGAGGAAGCGATGATGAGCCCAGATTCCGCAAAATGGCTTGAGGCCATGAAATCTGAGATGGGATCCATGTATGAGAACAAAGTGTGGACTTTGGTTGACTTGCCCGATGATCAGCAGGCCATCGAAAATAAATGGATCTTCAAGAGGAAGACCGACGCAGATGGTAATGTTACTGTTTACAAAGCTCGACTTGTTGCGAAAGGGTTTCGACAAGTTCAAGGAGTTGACTACGATGAGACTTTCTCACCGGTAGCGATGCTTAAGTCTGTCCGAATCATGTTAGCAATTGCCGCATTTTATGATTATGAAATCTGGCAAATGGATGTCAAAACTGCATTCCTGAATGGATATCTCAAAGAAGAGTTGTATATGATGCAACCAGAAGGTTTTGTCGATCCAAAAAGTGCTAACAAAGTATGCAAGCTCCAGCGATCCATCTATGGACTGGTGCAAGCATCTCGGAGTTGGAATATACGCTTTGATGAGATGATCAAAGCATATGGATTTATATAGACTTTTGGAGAAGCCTGTATTTACAAGAAAGTGAGTGGGAGCTCTGTAGCATTTCTAATATTATATGTGGATGACATAATGTTGATTGGAAATGATATAGAATTTCTGGATAGCATAAAAGGATACTTGAATAAGAGTTTTTCAATGAAAGACCTCGATGAAGCTGCTTATATATTAGGCATCAAGATCTATAGAGATAGATCAAGACGCTTAATTGGACTTTCACAAAGCACATACCTTGATAAGATTTTGAAGAAGTTCAAAATGGATCAGTCAAAGAAAGGGTTCTTGCCTGTATTACAAGGTATGAAGTTGAGTAAGACTCAATGCCCGACCACTGCAGAAGATAGAGAGAAAATGAAAGTCATTCCCTATGCCTCAGCCATAGGATCTATCATGTATGCAATGCTGTGTATCAGACCTGATGTGTGCCTTGCTATAAGTCTAGCAGGGAGGTACCAAAGTAATCCAGGAGTGGATCACTGGACAGCGGTCAAGAACATCCTGAAGTATCTGAAAAGAACAAAGGATATGTTTCTCGTGTATGGAGGTGACAAAGAGCTCGTCGTAAATGCTTACGTCGATTCTAGCTTTGACACTGATCCGGATGACTCCAAGTCACAAACCGGATATGTATTTTTATTGAACGGTGGAGCTGTCAGTTGGTGCAGTTCCAAGCAGAGCGTCGTGGCGGGATCTACGTGTGAAGCGGAATACATAGTTGCTTCGGAAGCAACAAATGAAGGAGTCTGGATGAAGGAGTTCATATCCGATCTAGGTGTAATACCTAGTGCATCGGGTCCAATTAAAATCTTTTGTGACAACACTGGAGCAATAGCCTTGGCGAAGGAATCCAGGTTTCACAAGAGAACAAAGCACATGAAAAGACGCTTCAATTCCATCAGCGATCTAGTCAAGGAGGGAGACATAGAGATTTGCAAAATACATACGGATCTGAATGTTGCAGACCCGTTGACTAAGCCTCTTCCACGGGCAAAACATGATCAGCACCAGGACTCCATGGGTGTGAGGATCATCACTTTGTAATCTAGATTATTGACTCTAGTTCAAGTGGGAGACTGAAGGAAATATGCCCTAGAGGCAATAATAAAGATGTTATTTGTATTTCCTTATATCATGATAAATGTCTTTTATTCATGCTAGAATTGTATTAACCGGAAACTTAGTACATGTGTGGATACATAGACAAAACAGTATGTCCCTAGTATGCCTCTACTAGACTAGCTCATTGATCAAAGATGGTTATGTTTCCTAGCCATAGACATGAGTTGTCATTTGATCAACGGGATCACATCATTAGCAGAATGATGTGATGGACAAGACCCATCCGTTAGCATAGCACCATGATCGTTTAGTTTTACTGCTATTGCTTTCTTCATGACTTATACATGTTCCTATGACTATGAGATTATGCAACTCCCGAATACCATAGGAACACCTTGTGTGCTATCAAACGTCACAACGTAACTGGGTGATCATAAAGATGCTCTACAGGTGTCTCCGAAAGTATTCATGGTGTTGGCATAGATCAAGATTAGGATTTGTCACTCCGAGTGTCGGAGAGGTATCTCTGGGCCCTCTCGGTAACACACATCACAATAAGCCTTGCAAGCAAAGGACTAATGATTTAGTCACGAGATGATGTGTTACGGAACGAGTAAAGAGACTTTCCGGTAACGAGATTGAACTAGGTATGGAGATACCGACGATCGAATCTCGGACAAGTAACATACCGATGACAAAAGGAACAACGTATGTTGTTATGCAGTTCTGACCGATAAAAGATCTTCGTAGAATATGTAGGAGCCAATATGAACATCCAGGTTCCGCTATTGGTTATTGACCGGAGATGAGTCTCGGTCATGTCTACATAGTTCTCAAACCCGTAGGGTCCGCACGCTTAACGTTTGATGACGATCGGTATTATGAGTTTATGAGTTCTGATGTATCGAAGGTAGTTCGGAGTCCCGGATGAGATCACGGACATGACGAGGAGTCTCGGAATGTCCGAGACATAAAGATTGATATATTGGACGACTATATTCGGACACCGGAAGTGTTCCGGAAAAGTTTCGGATTTAACGGGATTGCCGGAGGGGGTTACCGGAACCCCCTACGAAGGGGGATGGTCCATAGTGGGCCTTATGGAAAAGAGAGAGGCAGCCCATAGGGCTGGCCGGCGCCCCACCTAGGGTTCCTAGTTGGACTAGGATTGGAGGGGCGCCACCTCTCCCTCTTTTCCTTTCCCTCTCTTCCTTCTTTGGTGGTTCCTACTAGGAATAGGATTGCAATCCTATTCCTAGTAGGATTGCACCCCTAGCCGCACCAAACAAGGGCCGGCCGGCCTCCCCCTTGCTCCTTTATATACGGGGGCAGGGGGGCACCCAAAGACACACAAGTTGAATTGTTCCAGCTGTGTGCGGTGCCCCCCTCCACAGAAACACACCTCGGTCATACCGTCGCGGTGCTTAGGCGAAGCCCTACGCCGGTGAATACATCATATCCGTCACCACGCCGTCGTGCTGACGAAACTCTCCCGTGAAGCTCAACTGGATCAAGAGCTCGTGGGACGTCATCAAGCTGAACGTGTGCTGAATGCGGAGGTGCCGTACGTTTGGTGCTTGATCGGTTGAATCGCGAAGAAGTTCGACTACATCAACCGCGTCACTTGACGCTTCCGCTTCCGGTCTACGAGGGTACATAGACACACTCTTCCCTCTCGTTGCTATCCATCTGGTAGATAGATCTTACGTGATCGTAGGAAAATTTTAAAATACTACGTTCACCAACAATAATATCATCACCCCTTATCTTAGGGAAATCCGATCAGGCTCGGCATCCCGGTGCACAAGACATTTCGACAATGGTAAAACAAGTCCAGCAAGACCTCCCGGCGTGCCGACACCCTGATAGTAGCCGCGCGTATCTCGTCTCAGGCCACAACCAGATGGGTGATGCTACAGGTAAAACCAATCCTCGAGTTTCCCCGTGGTGGCCCCGCAGGACCCCCGTTTGGGACCAACACCATCAGCACTGGCCCCCTGCTATGTAGAAAGAATACCCGGGGACGTGACCCCCTATGCAATTTTAATTAATTAATTAAGTCGTTATTATGAGGCAAATTAAAACCAAAGTTGGGCCTTGCTGGAGGAGTTTTATTCAAAGACGAATTGTCAAGGGGTCCCCATCCACCCATCGTGTAAGGAACGCAAAAATCAAGGAACATAATGCCGGTTTATCGGCGCCTAAGGTGGCATGAGTGGAACAAAACACCGAGCAAAAGGCCAAGCCTTCCACCCATGCCCAATATATAGGTGTGTTAATAATAATAATAGATATTGTGATATTCCAACAACAAGTTCCCACCTGGAACGATCTTCATCTTCACCTGCAACTAACAACGCTATAAGAGGGGCTGAGCAAGCGGGAAACATAGCCAAACAGTGGTTTTGCTAGGAAGGTTTCAAAGGTTAGAGGTTTCATGGCAACAAGGAGAGGCTGACATAAAAGATGGGTAGCGCGACATGTAACGATAGCATCGAGACAACTAAGCATGGAAATGGTAGTAAAGGTATCCAAGGATATGATCATCTTGCCTGGGATTCCGCAACGGAGAAGAACAAGTACATGAAGTAGACGAACAGAACCTCACAACTCCGGAACGAACCCAAAGCTAACGAGGGAAGCAAACCGGAAAGAAGCAAACAACATAGTAAACACACATATCATAACCATGGCATGATGCACAAACAAGTATGATGCATGTCCGGTTTAAATATGCATGGCACGGCAAAGTGCACAAACAAGTACTACAAGTTAAGTGGAGCTCAATATGTAACGAGTTGCATATTGACGAAACACCACATTTTAATTATTTAATTGACTCTCGTTTATTTACAAGACAAGATTAAATGTTTGTTAACATGGCAAGAGGTGAAGCAAGAGCAAACTACCTATTTAGGCAAGTTTAAATGAGGCCGGAATGACAAACAACAATTCCGGAAAACCCCATATGCACGTTTAGTAATTTTAAGAAAACAACAAACCACACATATAATGTTGTTAACATGATGCGGATGACATGATCAAGTTTAATGCAATTTTTATTAAAAGGGAACACGAAGAGATATGAAGTATATGTCACCGTGGTGGAAGAAAGGGTGCCACGGCAACGATCCGAAAATGATGCACGGCAACATCTCGGTTCCGGTAACTCGTTGAGAGACCAGTGCAAAAGATGACGGAGAGCGAGTCGAACAAGATGAAAAGGTGGGGTGATCCCGTCACCGGGTTCCCACGAGTCGGCGACGAGGCAACCGAGGAGCATGACAAAAGACTAAACGGGCACGGTGCACACAAGGGAAACATCTCATACAACACGAGCATTCCACGGGTCATCGTCTCGGGGTTATACCTTCGAAACATTCGTTCTCGAAGCGGTTCGAGTCGTCGAGGGACATAGTGGAAGTAGTCGTTCACGGACATCGGTAGGGGTACTTGTCGCATCGCCGAGCGTAGTGGTACTCGTTTCTTCACCGAAGGTAGTCGTTCGGGCGTCGAGCGTCGAGGTACTTGGCGGGTCGTCGTGGTACTTGCCGTAGGGGTACTTGGTGAACAACGGTCGTCGTGGTACTCGTTTATGTAGGGGTACTTGGCGAATCCACGTAGTTGTACATGTCTGTGTACAGTGGCAGCAGCAACAAACTTGGCGTACAGTCGACGTTGGGGAACCGAGAGAGGAAGATGCTTAGGAGCTCGGTGCTGGCGACCCACTCGGGGCCGAGCAGAGGAGGGAATAGGAGGCATGGCCTCGGGCATGCTCGAGCAGGCAGGCGGGCGACGAGGCGCGCGGAGGGCGGCGGCCATGGGAGGAAGGCGCTCGGGGAGGCGAGGCGCAGGCCTTGGCGGCGGACGGCGCGGCTCCTAGCCGGCCGGGCTGCTCCGGCGCGGGAGGACGAGGTCCTCGCGACGGCGGGCTCGGGCAGGACGAGGGGAAAACGGCGGCTGGAGGACGGGGCGCGCCGGGGCGGCGGCCTTGGCGACGGACGGCGCGTCCGAAGGAGGAGGCGAGCGGCGCTCCTGGCACGCGGGAGGAGGAGGGCCGACGAGGCCATCGGGGTTGTCCAGAGGAGGCGAGGGCGCTGTGGCGTGTCCTCTGCTCGGCCAGGAGGCAGAGCGACGGGCATAGGCGCGGCGCTGGAGATCGATGGGGAGGCGCGATGCGGGAGGAGGATCGAGGGGATCGAAGGGAGGAGGGTCGGACGAGCGGTGCTGTGAGGGATAGAAGGGAGCGAGCGGTCGGGTGAGGTTGGGCTAGGGTTAGGCTGCGCTGAGGAGTTGATGGGCCAAAGGAGGCTGATGGGCTTGCAGCTGGTAAGGGCAGGTGCGGCTTGGGCCAGAAGGCCTGATGGACTGGGTCCTCTCCTAATAAAAAGAGAGAAGAGAACAAGAAAACAAAATGGAGAAAAAAATAAAGGAAAAGAAAGAGGCGGTTAGGAGTAGAGTTTGGGCATGAGGGCAATTCTCTTGGACTCGCAAAAAGAGGGCTGCCCAAGAAAAATAAGGTGATCATGATAGAAGAATTAAATTCAAAATCCTTTGAATTTAATTCAAAAGGTTTGAACAAAGCCCCGGATTTCGAAGTGCCCATAAAAGATGAGAATTTTTGGAGGAACCTCGATAAAAGGAAAAGGAAAACTTGGCAAGGTTTGAGGCAAGGAAAGAGAAAGAGAAGGCATGGGGAAAATATGCAAGTGTGTTATGGTTACTTCCAACAAATGGAATAATTTAATAATAGCTCCATAATACTAGGAGGATATGTTATAAAGAGAAGTCATCCTTCCCTCGATTTAAATGGACCGAAGGTCCACACAATTTATTTAGTTAAGTTGGAAAGGTTAATGACATGATGACATGATGACATGATGCAAAGCAAAAATAAAACACAAGCACAAAAGAAACACAAGGGAGAACCCGAAACATCTGGAATCTCTGGAATCTTCCTGGGACGTCGGTCTTCGGGCGTCACAATTACTGTTACTACTAGAAGAAGAATCTTTTTTGTTCTTGTTGCTAGATGTTACTTGTGGCATGTAAGTAGACAAGAGTAAACGCTTGGCAATGTAAGAATAACTTTTCTTACGAAGATCATCATTGATTGCTTTTAAGAACTCACGCTCTTGCTCTAGATTGAGCTTTTCAAAGCGTAGCTTCTCATGAGTCCTCAAAAGTTCTCGATGATCCTCTAAGGTAGTTTCATGAGCTAACTTGAGAGTGTTTAATTCTTTAGTTAGACATTCAATCCTCTCCTTATCGTTGTCATTCGTTTTATCTTGATTAACATGATTAATAGCAATTTCATCATAGTTTTCATCATAGTTTTCAACATAGGTTTCATCACCATTGCCACCAACAAGTAAATCATCATCTCCTAGCAAGTCATCTTCATCACTATTGAAATCAAGATACTCGGGGTGTGATACCTTAGGGCCTTTAGCCATGAAGCATCTTCCAATTCCTTCGTTTGGTGAGTCAAATATGTCGTAGGAGTTGGATGACACAAGAGAAATTCCGGCAACACCTGCATCTTGAGTATCTTCTGAGTTGGAGTGATAGCTTCTCTTGGAGTTGTCATTGGAGTCGGAACCGGATACCCATTCACCAACATGAGCTTGATGTCTTTGTCTTGTGTAGCTCCTTGATGATTTGTCCTTCCTTTCTGAATATTTGCCTCTCCGAGAAGGTCTTCGTTCATAACGATCATCTCTACTCCTTCTCTCTCTGGGTGGTGATTCTTCTCTTCTACTTATCCTTTTAGGTGAGTCTTCTCTTCTTTTGTGTGGAGCCGTACACTCATTGGAGTAGTGTCCGGGTCTTCCACAATTGTAGCAATTACGCTCACGACTCGAAGATCTTTGGTCATTGTAGGACCTTGACTTGGAACTTCTCTCTTCGCTTCTATTCTTGTAGAACTTGTTGAAGTTCTTTACCATTAAGCTCAATTCTTCATTGAAGACTTGTTTCTCACTTGATGATGTAGGAGCGTCACATGAGGCTTTGTAAGCACCACTAGACTTGTTGTGAAGCTCTTTTTAATCCTTGAGTGACATCTCATGAGCAACAATTCTTCCAATGACTTCCGTTGGCTTGAGATCTTTGTAATTGGGCATCATTTGGATCAATGTGCACACAGTGTCATATTTTCCATCCAAGGCTCGTAGGATTTTCTTGATGATGAATCTATCGGTCATTTCTTCGCTTCCTAAGCCGGCAATCTCATTTGTGATGAGAGCAAGCCTAGAGTATATTTCAGCGACACCTTCACTATCCTTCATCTTGAACTTGTCAAGTTGACTTAAGAACATCCAACCTGGATTCCTTGACGGAGTCGGTACCTTCGTGCATATCAATCAAAGTATCCCAAATTTCCTTTGCATTCTCGAGACAGCTGATTTGTTGAATTCTTCGGAGCACAATCTGTTGAAGAGGATATCGCAAGCTTGAGCATTGTATTACAATATCTTCAATTCTTCCGCGGATGCTTCACGATTTGGTTGCTTCCCATCAAAGAATTCACCTTGCAAACCAATACACACAATAGCCCAAACGTCGGGGTTATGTCCAAGAATATGCATTTTCATCTTATGCTTCCAACTAGCAAAATTTGTACCATCAAAGTAAGGACCTCTACGGTGGTAAGTTCCCTCACTATACGCCATACTCTCCTAGGTTGCGAAACCAAGGCTATGATCACCAAAGCTATGGAAATCAAGGCAAATGGAGACCAAAGCTCTGATACCACTTGTAGGATCGAAAGTATGTCTAGAGGGGGGGGGGGGTGATTAGACTACTTGACCAGATAAAAACTTAGCGTTTTCCCAATTCTAATTCTTGGCAGTTTTTAGCAACTTAGCACAAGCCAAACAATCAACCTACACATGCAATTCTAAGAGTATAGCAGCGGAAAATAAACCAATGCATATGAAGGTAAAGGGAGGGGTTTGGAGAGTGCAAACACTAGTGTAGACACATATGTTCTTGTCATGGTTCCGATAGGTGGTGCTATCGTACATCCACGTAGGGTAACGGCTGCGCGAGTCCAGGGAGGGCTCCACCCACGCAGGGTCCACAAAGAAGCAACCTTGTCTATCCCACCATGGCCATTGCCCACGAAAGACTTGCCTCACTAGGGTAGATCTTCACGAAGTAGGCGATCTCCTTGCCCTTACAAACTCCTTGGTTCAACTCCACAATCTTGTCGGAGGCTCCCAAGTGACACCTAACCAATCTAGGAGACACCACTCTCCAAAAGGTAATAGACGGTGTGTTGATAACGAACTCCTTGCTCAAATGCTTCAAATGATAGTCTCCCCAACACTCAAACAACTCCTCACAGATTTGGATATGGTGGAAGAAGAGATTGAGTGGAAAGAAACTTGGGGAAGGCTAGAGAACAAGATTTATGTGGTAGGAATGGAATATCTTGATCTCAACACTTGAGTAGGTGGTTCTCTCTCAGAAAATGAGTAATGAAAGTGTAGCCTTGTTCTGATGGCTCTCTCCATGAATGAAGCGGGGGTGGAGGGGTATATATAGGCTTCACACAAAATCCAACCGTTACAGACATTTTGGCCAACTCGGTGGGACCGATTCAGTGAACTTGGTCTGACCGAAAGGTTCAAATATGTGAATGTTAGGAAACTCGGTGGGACCGACTGGGATATCTCGGTGGGACCGAAAGCTAGGGTTAAGACATCAGAGAGTTGGCAAGGTAAACTTGGTGTGACCGATTAATGAACTCGGTATGACCGAAATAAATTAACCTGTAACAGAGAGTTTACAGAACCATCTCGGTGAGACCGAAAGCCTATAGCGGTGAGACTGAAATGTTAGGGTTTGTGGCTCTGGATAAGTCAAAGGAAACTCGGTGGGACTAGATATGAAAACCGGTGAGTCTGAGTTTGGCATTTTGGTTTTGACTTGTTTGGAGTGGAGAGGTTGTGTGAGAGTTTTGGAGCATATCATCAAGCATTGTGAGCAACCAATTCGTTAAGCAACACCTCATCCCCTTTTAATAGTATTGGCTTTCCTAAGGACTCAATGTGATCTTGGATCACTAAAAGTGAAAAGGTAGAGTCTCGAGCTTTTGCCAAACTTGCTTCCTTAGCTTTCGAGGGGCCCACATGTGACACCCCGAGACTGATGCTCTAGATGCCTTCCATTTATTTTTAGTTGTTTGTTGCATTATCATAATTGTTTTGCATATTTCTTTTCCCTATGTTGTTGCCATGATCATGATGAGTGCCATTGTCATGCTTGCTTCTTGTATCATGTTCATCTCTATTATATTTCATTGTGCCATCCTTGCTTTGTTCTATGCTTTATGATGTGATATTGCCTATGCCATTTATGTTGCATTTGCATCATGAGCATCATGCATTGGTTTGCATCTTGAAGTTTTGCTGTGTGCTTGTTATCTTGGTGAACTTCTCCTCATCTTCTATGCTGTTTCATCTTGCCCTTTCCATCTAAACCATCATCAAGTGCAGCATCACTAGCTTCTTCCTTTCAATTCCCACCCATTTATTGCAAGTGGCATTTTCCCGTCCCAGTAAAATGTTCACTTATTTTCTGTAAATCTTACACCATGTTGACAACCTTTGTGTCAAATTTCAGCTCTTTTGGGGTTGATTTGGTTGGGTTAAAAAATGGTTCAAGTTTGAATTTAATTCAAACTTGGATTATTTTTCTACCTCCAAAAATTGCCAAGTCAATTTATTCAAATCATGCATAATACCAGGAGTTCATACATCTGTTTATATCTCCCATATTCCTTTCCAAACTCACTGGCCTTTTCCTTTTCTAAACCGGAGATTTAAATTTTCAGAAGAAGAAAGAAAGGGAAGAAGGCCTACCTCCCAGCGTAGCCACCTGGGCCTCCTCCCGCCCAGCTAGCAGTAGCCCGCAGGTGACCAGTTCCCTGGTAGTTTCCAGCGTGGCAGCCCGCTGCACCTCCCCGGGCCCGCATGTCATTCTCTCCACCTCACCTTTCTTCCTCCTCCTGTTGCCTTTCCCCCCTCTCACAGTAAAACTGCGCGTTGCCGCACATGGCCACCGAGGCAGCCAGTTGAGCCGTGCCTCACCCCTCCTATAAAGCCCCAGTCGAGCCCCCTAGGGTTTCCCTCTCGCCGCTGCCACCCTTTCCTTCCCCTGTTTCTCCTTCTTCCTCAAGAGACAGAGACCAGAGAGCTCCCGAAGCAGTTCCATGGCTCCGCCGCGGCCATAGCCCTCCTCCGCCGTTGTCTTCGCTCCTGGTTGGCTCCCCTCCGTCGTCTTCTTCGTCTTCAAGCAGGCCAGGAACCAGAAGGGGCCAAGGGTGACACGATCGTCTTCTTCCACGACGTCCCCTACCTCCCCTGTTTCGTCTTCTTCGTGGAGCGGAGCCGGAGCCGCACGACGCCTCGATCAGCGCCTCGCTTCGCCCCCTGCATCGCGTTTCTGGTCCACCCGTCTTGTTCCTCGGCCCCATGGTGAGAAACCTCGTGTCCCGGCTCGTTCCGTCAAAAATTCTTCGCATCATGTCGAGTACACTTTCGCCGTGCTCTCACGTCCGCGCCTAGCGCAACTCATGGCGCTCCTGCTTCCGTCCTACCACGCGCACCCATGTCGTCGCCGTCGCCATGGCCAGGGACGACCGAGTTCATGCTCGAGGCCGTTGTAGCAGCCGTCGTCTTCTTCGTCCGGAGCCCCGAGTGCCTCAGCTTCGTCTTCCTCACCACACGCCAACACCCGCCGCTCGCTCCTACCACCTCCACGCACACCACAGCACGGTGCAGCACCTCACGCTCGCACGCACGCGCTCGAACGCGAGCACGAGGGCCTCGCCAGCTACAGCCGGCCGCCTCGTTGTGCTCCTCTGTCGTGCCCATATCTGTAAGGCTCCATGAGCTCGTGCCCGCGCACCCCTCGAACTCCGCATGCCCGCTCCGTACACCTCTCCCACATGCCCGCCGCTGCCTCCAGAGTCCTGCCGTGCCCGCCGTTTATCGCCGGCGATGATGTTATCTCATCTGCCTCGGCAGAAGAAATCCAAGCCCGGCGCTCTGGGAGTTCAAAAGATGCCGATCCCCACTTTGTTTCGAACCAGGACCATAGCACAGTGGTTAGTCGCTCTATCCCTTTCCCCAGCGACCCGGGTTCGAATCTCCCTGGGCGCACACATAAACCCAAACCCGCAAACCCACCTTTTTTTTTCACAGATTGTTTTTCCCTCTCTATGACATCTAGGTCCCAAATGTCTTCCTCTCTGTCCACATACCCTCTCCACACCCCCACTCCTGCCACCTCAGCACCCCGGGCCCCCTCGTCATTGACAGTGGCTGGCCCAATCCGTGTCCCCTTTTGTTTTACTTTGTTTTGCATATTCACATAAATGCCATCATTTTGATTTGTGAATAGCTAAATAACCATGCATCATATGTAAAAACTTTATATATGAAAGTTGCTTAGAATTCTGTGTAGATTAATAATTTCCAGCTGCCTTGCTTGTTAAGAATGTTTAGCTTGTTGTTTGAATTAATTTGCAAAAATAACATGTTAAAATGGTTTTATTCATAACTAAATAATCGTAGCTCCAAATTTAATAAACTTTATATGTAAATGGGGTAGAAAAATGAGTAGATTAACATGGTGCACTTTATTTTTCCTGTTTAACAATAATAAAATGTGGTTCTAGGCAGAACAGTAGCAAATAGCAAATATGCACATGGGGTTTTTCCGGAATTGTTGTTTGATGTTCCGGCCTCATTTAAACTTGTCTAGATAGATAGGTTATATATGCTTCACCTCTTGCCATGTTTAAAAACATTTAATATTGTTGGGTACATAAACAAGAGTGAACTAAATACTTGAATGTGGTGTTTCCTCAATATGCAACTTGTTGCATATTGACTTCCACTTAATTTGTAGTATTGTTTGATGCATCATACCTTGCCATGCCTATTTAATCTTGTCATGCATCATACTTGCTTGAGCACATTGTCATGTTTCTTGTGTTGTTTTGTTGTGCTTCCTACCTTGCCATGCTTTGCTTCCTGTATAGATTGTCATGCATCATACCTTGCCATGTATTGCATCATACATACACTTGTGTTGTTTTTCTGTGCTTCCTACCTTGCCATGTAATGCTTCCTGTATAGACTTGTTGTGCTTCCTGTATAGACTTGTCATGCATCATACCTTGCCATGTATTGCATCATATAGACTTGTGTTGATTTTTTGTGCTTCCTATCTTGCCATGTTGTGCTTCCTGTGTAGACTTGATGTGCATCATAAGTAGACTTGTTTTTCATCATACTTCGTTGAGCTTATTGTTATGTTCTTGTGTAGTGTGTTTACCGTATTGCTTGCTTCTTCTCGTTAGTGCTTGTTCCGTTGCGTTCATGAGGATTCGTTCGTCTACCCATGGTTCTTCTTCAAGGTTCCTTCTTCGTCTTCTTCATGGATCCGTTCTTCTTCCTTGCGGGATCTCAGGCAAGATGACCATACCCTTGGATGCCTTTACTATCATTGCCTTTGCTTAGTGTCTCGATGCTATCGTTATATGTCGCGCTACCCATCTTTATTGTCAGCCCCTCTCCTTGTTGCCATGAAAGCTCTAACATTTGAAACCTTCCTAGCAAAACCATTGTTTGGCTATGTTACCCGCTTGCTCGGCCCCTCTTATAGCGTTGTTAGTTGCAGGTGAAGATGAAGTTCGTTCCAGGCGGGAACTTGTTGTTGGAGTATCACAATATCTATTATTATATATTAACACACCTATATACTGGGCATGGGTGGAAGGCTTGGCCTTTTGCTCGGTGTTTTGTTCCACTCATGCCACCTTAGGAGCCGATAAACCGGCATTATGTTCCTTGATTTTGCGTTCCTTACACGATGGGTATATGGGGACCCCTTGACAGTTCGTCTTTGAATAAAACTCCTCCAGCAAGGCCCAACATTGGTTTTAATTTGCTCATAATAACAATTTAATTAATTAATTAAATTGCATAGGGAGTTAGCGCTACCCGAGGATTCTTTCTACATAGCAGGGGGGCCAGTGCTGATGGTGTTGGTCCCAAACGGGGGTTATGCGGGGCCACCACGGGGAAACTCGAGGATTGGTTTTTACTCGTAGGATCACCCATCCGGTCGTGGCATGAGACGAGATACGCGCGGCTACTATCAGGGTGTCGACACACCGGGAGGTCTTGCTGGACTTGTTTTACCATTGTCGAAATGTCTTGTGCACCGGGATGCCGAGCCTGATCGGATTTCCCTAAGATAAGGGGTGATGATATTATATTTATCACTTCAGCTAATCGTGAGAGCTTGTGATGGGCTAAGTTGGGACACCCCTGCAGGGTTATGATCTTTCGAAAGCCGTGCCCACGGTTATGTGGCAGATTGGAATCTGTTAATGTCCGGTTGTAGAACACTTGATAGAGGATCCGAAGTAAAACACACAACTGTGTGAGTAACCGTGACTGTCTCTTTTCACTTTGAGAAGAACACGGTGGGGTTATGTTTGACTCGTATGTAGTTCAGGATCTTTAGCGATCATTTCTAGTTGCGACCGTTTGCGTAGATGCTCATATTATTCTTGTACTCGTAAGTTAGCCACCATATTTTGCTTAGCCGCTGCTGCAACCTCACCACTTTACCCCTTTGTAATGCCCAGGATGGGACTATACCTCCTACGTGTCGAGGCACGACTTAAAGGTATAAGCCCATCCTAGAATGATCTCAAGTTTGGTATCTTTGCACGACTCATGTAAAAGAGGGATTAAATTGCAAAAGGAGATAGTTGGCTTACACTCGCCACTTCACACAATACATTACATAAGCAAAACATCATTCAAAACATCACAACCCGACTACGGGTGAAGATCCAAGAAAGAAAGATACCAAAACAACATAAAGCCACAGGTCAGGATCGAATCCTAGTAGAAACCACTACTGATCGTCGAAACGTCACCAGCATACGGCCAAACTCATCATCGAGCTCCCGGTGAAGTACTTGAGCCATCTTCTGCAACAAACTCGGCTGAACCTGCATCTGGTGTGGTGAAGTAACTGTGAGCCACAGAGGACTCAGCAATCCCGTTCCCGGGTAACAAGACTATTTAAGCCTTGGGAGAGGATAAGGCTGAAGAAAGAATAAGAGGTGAAGGAACAACAAGAGTCTGCAGCAGCAACTAGCACTAGCTTACGTAAAAGAGAGCGAGAAGAGAAGTGTCGAGAGATGATCACGAAGTGATCCTAACTAAAACACGTCAATCATAACCCCACCGTGTTCATCTCCCGAAACCCCTTTCGGAAAATGACAGTCACGGTACTCACGCTGGTAGTGTATTGGTACATTGTGTCAAGTTATCTACAACCGGATATTAACAAGCTCCCATCTGCCACATAACCGCGGGCATGGCTTTCGAAAGTTCAAACCCTGCAGGGGTGTTCCAACTTGGCCCATGACAAGCCCACGATCCGCGGAGTCGCAACTCCATAGGTGGGAAGACCCGAGTATTCTCGGAATCCCGTGCTCAAGATACTCCGAACTAAGGTAAGGCTAATCCAGCAAATCCTCCCGGTGTGTCGACACCCTGATAGTAGCCGCGCGCATCTAAGTCTCAGGACACGACCGGATGAGTCATCCTACAGGTTTTTACCAGACCTCAAGTTTCCTTGAGGTGGCCCCACAGTCTGCTCGTTTCGGACCAACACTCATGTGGAGCACTGACCCGGGGTTGTTGAATTAAAATAAAAGGGATAGCTAGTCCCTATGCAAGTTTTATTAGTTATTAGGCAAATAGTACCAATGTTGGGACTTGCTGGAAAAGACTTAGCACTTAGCGGTTTATCGAGGGGGTCCCATACACCCCAACCGTGTTAGGAACGCAAAATCAAGGAACATAACACCGGTTTATACGGTTCCTAACGGCATGAGTGGAACAAATCACCAAGCAAAAGGCTTAGCCTTCCACCCTTGCCAATATATAGATGATTTCATTCAAGCATTTATATAGTGTGATATAACCCAACAAAACTTCAACATGAAGCAAGCATCTTCAAACTTCACCTGCAACTAACAATGCTATAACTGGGGCTGAGCGAAGCCTACGTATAGCCAATCAATGGTTTGCATAGGTAGGGTGGTTAGACAGGTTCATGGTTACAAGTAGGAGGCTGACAGGAAAGACATGGGCATCGAGGCAATATACTAAAGAGCGATACTCTAGCAATAGGCAAAGATAGTAATGGTATCCGGGTTCGGTCATCTTGCCTGGGATTCCACAAGGGAGAAGAACGGGTCCACGAAGTAGACGGAGCAACACAGTCGAGCGAATCCTCACAACTCCGGAACGAAACCGAAGCTATCAAGAGAAGCAAACCGGAAAGAAACAAACAACACGGTAAACACACAAGCATTAACATGGCATACGATGAACAAACAAGTATGATGCATGTCTGGTTTAAATATGCATGGCATGGCAAAGTGCACAAACAACACTACAAGTTAAGTGGAGCTCAATATGCAACGAGTTGCATATTGACGAAACACCACATTTTAATTATTTAGTTGACTCTCGTTATTAACAAGACAAGATTAAATGTTTTTAACATGGCAAGAGGTGAAGCATAATAAAACTACACTATTTAGACATTTTAAATGAGGCCGGAAATAACAACAACAATTCCGGAAAATCCCCATGAGCATGTTTAGCAATTATTAGCAAACAACAATTAAACAATTTAGTGTTGATAACATGATGCGGATGACATGATCAAGTTTATGCCATTATTATTAAAAGTTGACATGAAGAAGATATGAAGCATTTGTCACCGTGGTGGAAAGAAAGGGTGCCACGGCAACGATCCGAAAATGAGGCCACGCAACATATCGGTTGCGGTAACTCGTTGAGAGTCCGGTGCAAAAGATGACGGAGAGCGAGTCGAACGAGATTAAAAAGGTGGGGTGATCCCGTTGCCGGGTTCCCACGGGTCGGCGACGCGGCAACCGAGGAACATGACAAAAGGACGAAACGGGCACGGGGCTCACAAGGGAAACATTTCATACAACACATGCATTCATCCACGGGTCATCGTCTCGGGTTTATACCTTCGAAGCGTGCGTTTCGGGGCGGTTCGAGATCGTAGTGGAAGTAGTGGTACTCGCGGTCGTAGAGGAAGTAGTTGTTCACGTTTCCGAAGAGGAAGTAGTTGTTCCGTTCGGAGAGGTACTTGGCGAATCCATCGTTTTCCGGGGCGACGGTAGTGGTACTTGTTCATGAAGGCGTTCTCGTTCGTAGTTGTTCGTTTCTCCGAAGGGGTACTTGTCGCGTCGTCTTGTGTCGGCGTTCTCGTATCGTAGAGGTACACACGGTCTTCGACGACGGTAGTTGTACTTGTCGAGTCGGTCGTCGTGGTACTTGGGTCTTCAACTCGCCGGTCTTGACAAAATGAAGGGGTACTTGATGATTCCTCGTGTAGTCGAACTTGCCGAAACTTGGGGTCCTCGTGCACTTGGCGAAAACAAAAAAAACAGCAGCAGGTCTTGGCGCTGCAGAGGAGGGGAACCGAGGAGCTGCGGCCACGGGGATGACGAGGGCGCCATGGCGCTGGAGAAGAGGAGACGAGGCAGCAGGCTCCAAGGCGAGGCGAGGAGGCAGCCAGGCGCGAGCTTCAGGAGGGCGGCGAGGAGGGGTACGACGCCTGGAGGCCAAAGGGGAGGCGCGGGGCGGCTCACGGGAGGAAGGCGCGGACCCTGGTGCGGCTCGAGGAGGACGGGAGCGGTTCGGCAACGTCCTGGCGAGGGAGCTGCCGTGGCCTTGGCAGTGGCCATCGGGGCGCGGAGGAGGACTGCAGGGAGGGAGACGAGGCCTCAGCGGGGCTGCGGGATCCGGCCGCTGCGGCCTGGCGACTGGAGGGCGAGGCGCTGGACGGGGAAGCCGGGGAGGACGGGGCCGAGGCCCTGGCCGACGGCGGCACTTGTTCGACGGAAGGAGAAGAACAGGCCGCGGGGCTCCGGCGCGGAGGCCTTGGCGACGGGGAGGAAGGCCACGGAAGGGATCGGGGAACCAGGGTGCGGCGCTCGGGCGCGACTTGAGGGAAGAGAGCGGTCGGGTGCTGCGGGAGAGGAGTGCGAGGGGTGGCGGCGGTCGAAGGGAAAGAGGGAGAAGCGAAGGATCGGGTGCCTGGGTCGCTAGGGTTTGCAAGGGAGTGGGCTGCGACCTAGAGGGAGAGATGGGCCAGGGAGGTCTAGAGGCCCAGGAGGGATGGAGGCCGGGCTGCGCTGGGATGATGGCCTGATGGCCTCTGCTCTTTTTAAAACTGATCCTCTTTTAGCAGAAACCAAAAGTAGAAGAAAAGAATGAGGAGGGGGTTTAGGGCAAAAACACAAGAGGTTATTTTTCTCGGGCATCATAAAATTAGCACGGTCAGAGAAAAATAGAAAAGGCAAAAACAAGAGAAATAATTCAAACATATTTGAATTTAATCAAATGGGTTTGAACTAAGACTAGATTATAGAAGTGTCCAGAAATGTTCGAATTTTTGGAGGAACCTCAATAAAACGGATAAGAATTGTTGGCAAGGTTTGACGGTGAAACTTGAATTAAGAGGCATGGGGAATATTGCAAGTGTGTTACGGTGATCCCAAACAAGTGGAATATTTTAATATAGCTCCCTAAATATTGAGAGCCTTTTATATGTTATAAAGAGAAGTCATCCTTCCCTCGATTTAATTGGACCGAAGGTCCACACAATTTATTTAGGTTGAGATGCAAAAGAAAATGACATGATGGCATGATGACATGATGCAATGCAAAAATAAATAACACAAGCACAAAGACACACACGGGAGAACCCGGAACATCTGGAATCTTCGGGAATCTTCTGGGATCTTCTGGGACGTCGGTCTTCGGGCGTCACAACTCTCCCACACTAACAGAGGATCTCGACCCGATATCCTAGAGATATCACCGGTAAAAACGGAAGAAGAAGAGGTAAACAAAGTTGCTTCTTTGACAGACGAGTGAAACCAAAGAACCTTGAGAGGTTGAATAAAATGAAAGAAGAATACCACAAAGATGAACGAAGTTAAGAGCACTCCGGTAAAATGAGGAACATGGAACATTACGAGAACCTAAAAGGTTGAAAGACATGAAACAAGAGCTCATGAACCAAAAGAATAAGAAACCGCAATGGTATAGCCAAGGAATAAGAATGACAGAATTTGGACAGCACTCCGTCTGAAAATGGGAGGAATTAACAAGAACTTGCCAAGTTGGGATGATACTTGATGAAAACAACAACACACAGCCTCTGGAACAATTAAAAGAATGTCACAAGGTGTAAGAAGGAATTCAGATAGCACTCCGGTTGAAAAGAGAGGAAAACTAGATAAGATGACGGAACTAGAATGAAGAATACAACACTCCGGTTAAATGATAAGCAAGGGAAAATATGATCTCGATAAAAACGAGATGATGGTTTGGAGAGATCAACATCACAAAGCCTCCGGAATGAAGAATAGCATATAAATCAATGAAAGAAAAGAATGGAGAAGAAAAAGACAACTTCTCCGACAAATGAATATGAAAAACATCCTTACGAAGAAGGGTTGAACGGAGTTGATGGAAAAATCAACAACGAAACTCATAAGCTCGTTGTGGGCTTATGAAAAACATCTCAAAATTAAGAGGTGATAACCAGCCACTAACGGAAATATTTGATTGGATTGAGATCAACAAGGAGACGAAAGAGTTATTTCACGGAGAGGATAAATGAAGAACTTGGGTCATTTATAAGCACCATAATAGCAACAATTCTCAAGGAAAGCTTTTAGGTGAAATATAACCCAAATCACTCCAACAAATAAATGAATGGTTGAAAAGATCTCCTGAACAAAGAAATGATGGGTTTAAATATCTCGTTCTTGACAACTTGTGAATCATGAAACATGAAGGAATTGTCAAGAATGACATAACACCATCTGAAAAGATAAGGTAGAAAGGATTGTAATTGGAAAGCATGATGAAGAATGCTTGAGCTCCAACAATAATCTTGATGAAAACTTCGAGGATGAATTAAATGATGATGAACCACCATGAAGAACTCCGGTAATGAAAGCATGGGAAGTGAAAGATGAAAAGAATAGAATTCAAGGCCTGCGATGAATTAGATTGAGGTTTGAAATGATATAATAGAAATAACTTGGAGCTCCGGAAAACAAGATGAACAACTCAGGACCGAGAATATGATATGATGAACAAGCTCCGGAAAACAGAGATTAATTACTTCGGGGGAAAAGAATAAGATTTATTGTATGCTTATCCTTCATCAAATTAAATTGATGACAAGCAACGGATTTGGCATACAACTTATTCTCGTTACAAAGAATTAAGAGAGATCTAGCACAAGCTTGGGTAAATCTTCAACGAACCACCGGTAGGATTATGAAAAGAACAAATAAATTAAAAACGATAACAACGGAAGGGTAAACTTGAACGAACCACCGTAAAAATATGGAGACGAACGAAGAGACATCAATGAAGCATATTTGGAGAACGAAGTTGAAAACTGAGAACGAAGAAATATTCTGAAATGATGGCCTTCGGAGCATCACAAGGAAAAGAATTCATGAAATGCTCCGGACGAGTATAAAAAGAATTTCTCATAATCTGAACAATAATGAGGATGGCATGAAGCTAGAACCACGAATTTTCACGAGAACGGTCCAAGATTTAAGAGAAACACTTGTCCAGTCTTCAAATGTTGACAATGAAGACGAGAAATGCCATAAGAATTGTTGAGCACTCCGGAATGAAGAATTAAAAAGGTTGAAACAACGGTGAAAATAATTTGAAAGCGATCTTGGAGAAGTCATATGATTGATGGAAAACATTCTTACGTCACGCTTGAAAGGAATTTCAAAATAACTCCGGAAAATAATTAGAAGAGTCAGGTAAGATCCTGGGAAAAGACCTGTGGGTTAGGGCCCACTAAAGAAATCACCGATGGAAAAGATTGCTTAAGAGATATTGCACCGGTTGAATTAAATGGCTTGAATAAGATAACAATCTCAAAATAGCTTGAATGGATTAAGAATGGAATTATGAATCTTCAGCACTCCGGATATGAATAGCAAGAGGAGAATGATTAATTGGTGCACCGGAATAAGAAAGCATTGGGAAATGAGGAAAAATGATAAGATCAACACCGAAATCTTGAATTACATCCACCAGAAGAATTAGAGAACAAAAGAATGATGAACTTGAAGCTCTTGAGCATCTTCCTGAGAATCACCGGATAAGAACATTGAAGGAAATGAATGAAGAATTATCACATGAATAAAATGGATACTTCATTTAGAATTTCTGACTCCGAGAAGAAGAAGGGTGGGAGGGCGGGTAAAACAAAGACAACTTGGGATTAATGAAACAGACAAATCGTCGGATTTCTCGACGGCGTCCGTATGGAATAACTTGAAGAGAAGGCACACCGGTTGAAAAGGATTAACATGAAGATCTTGATGGTCAAGAAGAATTAGCACTCCCATAGAAATATGAGAACACCGATTAGGAAAGGTATGGAATCAACATTTGACATCGAAGCAACTCGAATACCAGAATCAACATGAAACAAAGGATAGATATACAACATAGTCTTCACAAGCATCATTAGAACAAGAGGAACGAATGAAATCCGCAGGTACATCAACTTGACGAGAAGCCACTTAGAGAACAAAAGGTAAATAAAAAGGAACAAGGAACAGATAGAACAAATACAAGATAGAAGCTTCGTTCGACATCTTCGTGCTGAAAGCTCATGGAACGTGTTACAAAAGGGTTTTGCAATCCCCGGATCAGCATAGCCAAGGACCCTTTAAGATGCAACTCCCGATCGGAACAAGCCCATAAAACCACTTCACTCAATATGGAACCCCGAACTTCATATCATGCACTCGTTGGAAGAATGCCTAGAACTACTGGATGAACCCACCTATTAATTTCCGAAAGTTCCCAGTTATGCAATCAGGTGTTGGGGATACAGGGGAAGCACCGCGCACTCAACTCTAAACCTACATCCAGTTGTATCCATCCTTCAACACATAACCAGTCTTTCCCGGAAACTGTTTACCTCGGACCTTCGAAAAGCATCCACTATAACAAGCTATGGCAATACTCTCGAGCTACCTCCCCAGTACTGGGTGATGTCGGGGTTATCTTGCCACTGGCCGTATAGGAGAGATTTTCGATGTCGGCCGTCTTAAGTATTCTAGTACTACCGTGATGGATTTGTGACGACAACACCTCGGAGCTCAACTCCCCGGGACACTGCCACAACCCCTAATGACAGGAGGCATCGAGAACAATGTTCTCGTCACAAAGACATCGAAACAATCCAAACAATACTCGCGAGATCCTAAAAAAAATTTGGTGCATTTTTTGAAAGTAGAAGAGGCAAGAGTAATCGTCAGGAGTCCTCACCAGAGTGGAAGGGGATGAGAAGCAAAGAAATCCTACTCTCCGATATAAATATAGGACTCAAAACACTTTCATGTGTGTGCCTAGACTCAACCGTCAACGATTCGATCAATCAGTGGGGGCTTCTAGGTCGGAGAAGGCTCTGAATACCAACTTGTAATGCCCAGGATGGGACTATACCTCCTATGTGTCGAGGCACGACTTAAAGGTATAAGCCCATCCTAGAATGATCTCAAGTTTGGTATCTTTGCACGACTCATGTAAAAGAGGGATTAAATTGCAAAAGGAGATAGTTGGCTTACACTCGCCACTTCACACAATACATTACATAAGCAAAACATCATTCAAAACATCACAACCCGACTACGGGTGAAGATCCAAGAAAGAAAGATACCAAAACAACATAAAGCCACAGGTCAGGATCGAATCCTAGTAGAAACCACTACTGATCGTCGAAACGTCACCAGCATACGTCCAAACTCATCATCGAGCTCCCGGTGAAGTACTTGAGCCATCTTCTGCATCAAACTCGGCTGAACCTGCATCTGGTATGGTGAAGTAACTGTGAGCCACAGAGGACTCAGCAATCCCGTTCCCGGGTAACAAGACTATTTAAGCCTTGGGAGAGGATAAGGCTGAAGAAAGAATAAGAGGTGAAGGAACAACAAGAGTCTGCAGCAGCAACTAGCACTAGCTTACGTAAAAGAGAGCGAGAAGAGAAGTGCCTCGGTCGAGAGATGATCACGAAGTGATCCTAACTAAAACACGTCAATCATAACCCCACCGTGTTCATCTCCCGAAACCCCTTTCGGAAAATGACAGTCACGGTACTCACGCTGGTAGTGTATTGGTACATTGTGTCAAGTTATCTACAACCGGATATTAACAAGCTCCCATCTGCCACATAACCGCGGGCACGGCTTTCGAAAGTTCAAACCCTGTAGGGGTGTTCCAACTTGGCCCATGACAAGCCCACGATCCGCGGAGTCGCAACTCCATAGGTGGGAAGACCCGAGTATTCTCGGAATCCCGTGCTCAAGATACTCCGAACTAAGGTAAGGCTAATCCAGCATATCCTCCCGGCATGTCGACACCCTGATAGTAGCCGCGCGTATCTAAGTCTCAGGACACGACCGGATGAGTCATCCTACAGGTTTTTACCAGACCTCAAGTTTCCTTGAGGTGGCCCCGCAGTCTGCTCGTTTCGGACCAACACTCATGTGGAGCACTGGCCCGGGGTTGTTGAATTAAAATAAAAGGGATAGCTAGTCCCTATGCAAGTTTTATTAGTTATTAGGCAAATAGTACCAATGTTGGGACTTGCTGGAAAAGACTTAGCACTTAGCGGTTTATCGAGGGGGCCCCATACACCCCAACCGTGTTAGGAACGCAAAATCAAGGAACATAACACCGGTTTATACAGTTCCTAACGGCATGAGTGGAACAAATCACCAAGCAAAAGGCTTAGCCTTCCACCCTTGCCAATATATAGATGATTTCATTTAAGCATTTATATAGTGTGATATAACCCAACAAAACTTCAACATGAAGCAAGCATCTTCAAACTTCACCTGCAACTAACAATGCTATAAGAGGGGCTGAGCGAAGCCTACGTATAGCCAATCAATGGTTTGCTTAGGTAGGGTGGTTAGACAGGTTCATGGTTACAAGT
Organism: Secale cereale; assembly: GCA_902687465.1. Lineage (NCBI taxonomy): Eukaryota > Viridiplantae > Streptophyta > Magnoliopsida > Poales > Poaceae > Secale > Secale cereale. The sequence continues at coordinate 607,593,010 of LR738713.1, read as the reverse complement.
AGGAGGATGACAGGAAAGACATGGGCATCGAGGCAATATACTAAAGAGCGATACTCTAGCAATAGGCAAAGATAGTAATGGTATCCGGGTTCGGTCATCTTGCCTGGGATTCCACAAGGGAGAAGAACGGGTCCACGAAGTAGACGGAGCAACACAGTCGAGCGAATCCTCACAACTCCGGAACGAAACCGAAGCTATCAAGAGAAGCAAACCGGAAAGAAACAAACAACACGGTAAGCACACAAGCATTAACATGGCATACGATGCACAAACAAGTATGATGCATGTCCGGTTTAAATATGCATGGCATGGCAAAGTGCACAAACAACACTACAAGTTAAGTGGAGCTCAATATGCAACGAGTTGCATATTGACGAAACACCACATTTTAATTATTTAGTTGACTCTCGTTATTAACAAGACAAGATTAAATGTTTTTAACATGGCAAGAGGTGAAGCATAATAAAACTACACTATTTAGACATTTTAAATGAGGCCGGAAATAACAACAACAATTCCGGAAAATCCCCATGAGCATGTTTAGCAATTATTAGCAAACAACAATTAAACAATTTAGTGTTGATAACATGATGCGGATGACATGATCAAGTTTATGCCATTATTATTAAAAGTTGACATGAAGAAGATATGAAGCATTTGTCACCGTGGTGGAAAGAAAGGGTGCCACGGCAACGATCCGAAAATGATGCCACGCAACATATCGGTTCCGGTAACTCGTTGAGAGTCCGATGCAAAAGATGACGGAGAGCGAGTCGAACGAGATGAAAAAGGTGGGGTGATCCCGTTGCCGGGTTCCCATGGGTCGGCGACGGGGCAACCGAGGAACATGACAAAAGGACGAAACGGGCACGGGGCTCACAAGGGAAACATTTCATACAACACATGCATTCATCCACGGGTCATCGTCTCGGGTTTATACCTTCGAAGCGTGCGTTTCGGGGCGGTTCGAGATCGTAGTGGAAGTAGTGGTACTCGCGGTCGTAGAGGAAGTAGTTGTTCACGTTTCCGAAGAGGAAGTAGTTGTTCGGTTCGGAGAGGTACTTGGCGAATCCATCGTTTTCCGGGGCGACGGTAGTGGTACTTGTTCATGAAGGCGTTCTCGTTCGTAGTTGTTCGTTTCTCCGAAGGGGTACTTGTCGCGTCGTCTTGTGTCGGCGTTCTCGTATCATAGAGGTACACGCGGTCTTCGGCGACGGTAGTTGTACTTGTCGAGTCGATCGTCGTGGTACTTGGGTCTTCAACTCGCCGGTCTTGACAATATGAAGGGGTACTTGATGATTCCTCGTGTAGTCGAACTTGCCGAAACTTGGGGTCCTCGTGCACTTGGCGAAAACAAAAAAACAGCAGCAGGTCTTGGCGTTGCAGAGGAGGGGAACCAAGGAGCTGCGGCCACGGGGACGACGAGGGCGCCATGGCGCTGGAGAAGAGGAGACGAGGCAGCAGGCTCCAAGGCGAGGCGAGGAGGCAGCCAGGCGCGAGCTGCAGGAGGGCGGCGAGGAGGGGTACGACGCCTGGAGGCCGAAGGGGAGGCGTGAGGGAAGGCGCGGGGCGGCTCACGGGAGGAAGGCGCGGACCCTAGTGCGGCTCGAGGAGGACGGGAGCGGGTCGGCAGCGTCCTGGCGAGGGAGCTGCGGTGGCCTTGGTAGTGGCCATCGGGGCGCGGAGGAGGACCGCAGGGAGGGAGACGAGGCCTCAGCGGTGCTGCGGGATCCGGCCGCTGCGGCCTGGCGACTGGAGGGCGAGGCGCTGGACGGGGAAGCCGGGGAGGACGGGGCCGAGGTCCTGGCCGACGGCGGCACTTGGTCGACGGAAGGAGCAGAACAGGCCGCGGGGCTCCGACGCGGAGGCCTTGGCGACGGGGAGGAAGGCCACGGAAGGGATCGGGGAACCAGGGTGCGGCGCTCGGGCGCAAGCCATCGGGCGCGACTTGAGGGAAGAGAGCGGTCGAGTGCTGCGGGAGAGGAGTGCGAGGGGTGGCGGCGGTCGAAGGGAAAGAGGGAGAAGCGAAGGATCGGGTGCCTGGGTCGCTAGGGTTTGCAAGGGAGTGGGCTGTGGGCTAGAGGGAGAGATGGGCCAGGGAGGTCTAGAGGCCCAGGAGGTATGGAGGCCGGGCTGCGCTGGGATGATGGCCTGATGGCCTCTGCTCTTTTTAAAACTGATCCTTTTTTAGCAGAAACCAAAAGGAGAAGAAAAGAATGAGGAGGGGGTTTAGGGCAAAAACACAAGAGGTTATTTTTCTCGGGCATCATAAAATTAGCACGGTCCGAGAAAAATAGAAAAATCAAAAACGAGAGAAATAATTCAAACATATTTGAATTTAATCAAATGGGTTTGAACTAAGACTAGATTATAGAAGTGTCCAGAAATGTTCGAATTTTTGGAGGAGCCTCAATAAAACGGATAAGAATTGTTGGCAAGGTTTGACGGTGAAACTTGAATTAATAGGCATGGGGAATATTGCAAGTGTGTTACGGTGATCCCAAACAAGTGGAATATTTTAATATAGCTCCCTAAATATTGAGAAGCTTTTATATGTTATAAAGAGAAGTCATCCTTCCCTCGATTTAATTGGACCGAAGGTCCACACAATTTATTTAGGTTGAGATGCAAAAGAAAATGACATAATGGCATGATGACATGATGCAATGCAAAAATAAATAACACAAGCACAAAGACACACACGGGAGAACCCGGAACGTCTGGAATCTTCGGGAATCTTCTAGGATCTTCTGGGACGTCGGTCTTCAGGCGTCACACCCTTCCTACCTATTAAGCTTTGATAGTCTTGTTACCCATGGTTATGGGATTGCTGAGTCCTCGTGGCTCACAGATACTACAACAACAGTTGCAGGTGCAGGTTTCCGATGTCTTGACGTGAGAGCGTTGTTCTTTTGTTGGAGTTCTTCTTCTTCAGTCTTGGGTTAGGTTCCGGGTCGGCAGCCTGGGATAGCAGATGGATGTCATTGTGCTTTTCATGTTTGTATCCGTAGTCGGATACCTTGTATTGATGTTGTTGTGTTCATGTGACTTGTATGTATTGTTGTATCCCCCATGTATGTACGTAATGGTATGATGTAATGATATGTATCTTGCTAAGCGCCCGAAATGCGGTTGTGCCCCAATCACGTAAGTGTCACGTGATCGGGATAGAATCGCATCTTGGGCCTAACAAGTTGGTATCAGAGCCTCGACCGACCATAGGAGCCCCCTTGATTGATCGTAGTTTGGTCGTTGTTGAGTCTAGCAGAAAACTTTTTCGGAGTCTAGTTATATCGGAGAGTAGGAATTATTTTTACTCCGCAGTCCCTTCATCGCTCTCGTGAGGAATCTTGACGTAGGTGTTTTGAATTGCTCCTCTTCCCCTTCAAATTTTTTGAGGATCACGTGGATAGTTTTCGTTCGTTGCGTTGTTAGTTCTTTCATCTGGTGCATCTCTCGTCAAGTGGACTCGACCCTCTTCTCCTTTACAAGTTCAACCTCAGTTCTTTTCAACGGACGGTGTTTTCTCCGTCCGATGTGTTCCTTCTTTTTCCCACCCTCCCACCCTTTTGCTTCTCGGACCGGAGTCCTTAATCGAGTATCCATCCTACTCGTGTGAATCTTTTGCTTCTTTTCCTCAATTATTTCAACTGGTGAATTCTCGTCTAGTTCATCATCCTTCATATTTTTCATTCTTCGATGGATTCTCCTCTCGTTCGATATTCTGCACCTCTTCTTCTTTTCCGGTGGATTCAACTCAAGTATTCGGTGTTGTTCATATTATTTTTCCTCGGCTCAATTGCTTCACCTTGCTCGTTCATCTCTCGCCATTTAATTATTCCGGAGTTCCGAAGAAATCTCAGGATATTCATCTGTCTTCCGATTAATTCGAGGTTGTCACCTCATTCGAGTTTTTCATTCGTTCTGGTGCATCATCTCCTTTGCATTCCATTTCAACGGAGTTCTCCCTTTGGTGGGCTCATAACCCACAGGTCTTTCCCAGGATCTTACCTGACTCTTCTAATTTGCCCGGTGTGTTCCGAAATTATTTTCAAGTGTGACGTAAGTATGAATTTCATCAGTCATATGCCTTCTGAAGATCGCTTTTAATTCTTTCCATCGTTGGTCCAACCTTTCTTCATCTGGAGTAGTTCTTGAATTCTTTTCTTGTGTTCCTCCGAAGGCCATCATTTCAGAAGATTTATTCGTTCTCAGTTTTCAACTTCGCACTCCAAATATTCTTCATCGATGCCTCTTCGTTCGTCTCACAATTGTTCGGTGCTTCGTTCAAGTATTCTTTAATCAGTTCATGATCTCTTCATGCTCGTCCTCTAAATTCCCCAAGTGCTTTATTCTTTCCGGCGATTCATCGTACTCACTCGATTCATTTTCTTACGGTGGCTTCTCCTCTTGCATTGTTCAATTTCATTCCTTGCAGTGGTCATTCTCGTTCTTCACTCAATTTTAATTATTTACGGTGGTTCGTTCCAATTGCTTCACTCAGTTTCAATTCCTTACGGTGGTTCGCTCAAGAGTTCTATTCCAGTGTTATCTTATCAATCCATTCTTTTATTCATATCCTACCGGTGTTTCATGAAGTTTTTCGCAAGTTCGCGATATATCCCTTTTTATTCAATTTCATCGCGAATAAGTAGTATGCTAGTCCATTGCTTTTCATCAATTTAATTGGTGGAGGATAAGCATAACATAATTCTTATTCTTTTCATCAAGTTGATTAATTCCTTCCATCGGAGTTTATTCTTGATGAATAAATTCTAGTTCCAAGTAATTTAATCTTTTCTTCCGGAGTTAAAATTTTCTCGGCCTTCTCGTCGGACCCCGTCTAATCATCGCAAGGCTTTAATCTTATTCTTTTCATCCGCCATTTCTATATTCATCATCCTTTCGTTACCGGAGTTCTTCGTGGAGGTTCATCGCAATTCAAATCATTCGTCAATCGTTCATCTAATTCTTCAGGAGCAGCTCAAGCATTCTTATTCTTTTGCCATTCGAGTGCAAATAATTCTCCGTATTCTTTTGAAATGGAGTTTTGCATTCTTTCTTCATTCTCATCTATTAAATCTTTGGTTGCGGCATAATTCACCTCAACTTTTGAGATGTTTTAAATAAGCAACAAGCTTATTCTTTTGTTGTTGATTTTCGCAACAACTCCGTTCGAGTCTTTCCTTCAAGATTCTCTTTCAAATTCAGTTGTGTTCAAAGTTGTTCTTCTCTTATCTGTTCTTTTCAGTGCACTCTTTTAATTCTTCCGGAGGTTTTTTCTTATTCATCTCGTCATGCTTTGTTCCATCTTCTCAGGTTCTGGTCCTATTCCATTCACGTCCAACCGGGGTGCTATTTCTTTCAGTTTCAGCCGGAGTGCTACCCGAATTCCTTCGTGGAGATTTATTTTCTATCTCTTTTAACAGGAGTGGTTGAGTTCATTCTTATTCCTTCAACCCGTGCTTCATATCCTTCAACCTTTTGGTTATCATGTGTTCCTTGTTCCTCTTTTCTAATGGAGCTTCTCTTTCTCGTTCATCTCCATTATATTCTTTCTTTCGAAGTTGTTCATCCTCTCAAGGTTCTTTGGTTTCACTCTTTGTCCTCGAAGAACTTTGTTCTTCCTTTTCTCTTCCGTCTCCTTCCTAAGATCTCGGGACGAGATCTCTTGTTAGTAGGGGAGTGTTGTGACACCCCGAGATCGATGCTCTAGATGCCTTCCATTTATTTTTAGTTGTTGGCGTGTGTTTATTGTGTTTGTTGCATTATCATAATTGTTTTGCATATTTCTTTTCCCTATGTTGTTGCCATGATCATGATGAGTGCCATTGTCATGTTTGCTTCTTGTATCATGTTCATCTTTATTATATTGCATTGTGCCATCCTTGCTTTGTTCTATGCTTTATGATGTGATATTGCCTATGCCATTTCTGTTGCATTTGCATCATGAGCATCATGCATTGGTTTGCATCTTGAAGTTTTGTTGTGTGCTTGTTATCTTGGTGAACTTCTCCTCATCTTCTATGCTGTTTCATCTTGCCCTTTCCATCTAAACCATCATCAAGTGCAGCATCACTAGCTTCTTCCTTTCAATTCCCACCCATTTATTGCAAGTGGCATTTTCCCGTCCCAATAAAATGTTCACTTATTTTCTGTAAATCTTACACCATGCTGACAACCTTTGTGTCAAATTTCAGCTCTTTTGGGGTTGATTTGGTTGGGTTAAAAAATGGTTCAAGTTTGAATTTAATTCAAACTTGGATTATTTTTCTACCTCCAAAAATTGCCAAGTCAATTTATTCAAATCCTGCATAATACCAGGAGTTCATACATATGTTTATATCTCCCATATTCCTTTCCAAACTCACTGGCCTTTTCCTTTTCTAAATCGGAGATTTAAATTTTCGGAAGAAGAAAGAAAGGGAAGAAGGCCTACCTCCCAGCGTAGCCACCTGGGCCTCCTCCCGCCCAGCTAGCAGCAGCCCGCAGGTGACCAGTTCCCTGGTAGTTTCCAGCGTGGCAGCCCGCTTCACCTCCCCGGGCCCGCATGTCATTCTCTCCACCTCACATTTCTTCCTCCTCCTGCTGCCTTTCCCCCTCTCAAAGTAAAACTACGCGTTGCCGCACATGGCCACCGAGGCAGCCAGCTGAGCCGCACCTCACCCCTCCTATAAAGCCCCTGCTGAGCCCCCTAGGGTTTCCCTCTCACCGCCGCCACCCTTTCCTTCCCCCGTTTCTCCTTCTTCCTCAAGAGACAGAGACCAGAGAGCTCCCGAAGCAGTTCCATGGCTCCGCCGCGGCCATAGCCCTCCTGCGCCGTTGTCTTCGCTCCTGGTTGGCTCGCCTCCGTCGTCTTCTTCGTCTTCAAGTAGGCCAGGAACCAGAAGGGGCCAAGGGTGACACGATCGTCTTCTTCCATGACGTCCCCTACCTCCCCTGTTTCGTCTTCTTCGTGGAGCGGAGCCGGAGCCGCACGATGCCTCGATCAGCGCCTCACTTCGCCCCCTGCATCGCGTTTCCGGTCCACCCATCTTGTTCCTCGGCCCCATGGTGAGAAACCTCGTGTCCCAGCTCGTTCCGTCAACAATTCTTCGCATCATGTCGAGTACACTTTCGCCGTGCTCTCACGTCCGCGCCTAGCGCAACTCATGGCGCTCCTTCTTCCGTCCTACCACGCGCACCCATGTCGTCGCCGTCGCCATGGCCAGGGACGAGCCGAGTTCATGCTCGAGGCCGTTGTAGCAGCCGTCGTCTTCTTCGTCCGGAGCCCCGAGTGCCTCAGCTTCGTCTTCCTAACCACACGCCAACACCCGTCGCTCGCTCCTACCACCTCCACGCACACCGCAGCACGGTGCAGCACCTCACGCTCGCACGCGCGCGCTCGAACGTGAGCACGAGGGCCTCGCCAGCTACAACAGGCCGCCTTGTTATGCTCCTTTGTCGTGCCCATGTCTGCAAGGCTCCATGAGCTCATGCTCGCTCACCCCTCGAACTCCGCATGCCCGCTCCGTACACCTCTCCTGCATGCCCGACGCTGCCTCCAGAGTCCTGCCGTGCCCGCCGTTTATCGCCGGCGATGATGCCATCTCATCTGCCTCGGCAGAAGAAATCCAAGCCCGGCGCTCTGGGAGTTCAAAAGATGTCGATCCCCACTTTGTTTCGAACCAGGACCATAGCACAGTGGTTAGTCGCTCTATCCCTTTCCCCAGCGACTCGGGTTCGAATCTCCCGGGGCGCACACATAAACCCAAACCCGCAAACCCACCTTTTCTTTTGACAGATTGTTTTTCCCTCTCTATGACATCCAGGTCCCACTTGTCTTCCTCTCTATCCACATACCCTCTCGACACCCCCACTCCTGCCACCTCAGCACCCCGGGCCCCCTCGTCATTTACAGTGGCTGGCCCAATCCGTGTCCCCTTTTGTTTTACTTTGTTTTGCATATTCACATAAATGCCATCATTTTGATTTGTGAATAGCTAAATAACCATGCATCATATGTAAAAACTTTATATATGAAAGTTGCTTAGAATTCTGTGTAGATTAATAATTTCCAGCTGCCTTGCTTGTTAAGAATGTTTAGCTTGCTGTTTGAATTAATTTGCAAAAATAACATGTTAAAATGGTTTTATTCATAACTAAATAACCGTAGCTCCAAATTTAATAAACTTTATATGTAAATGGGGTAGAAAAATGAGTAGATTAACATGGTGCACCTTATTTTTCCTGTTTAACAATAATAAAATGTGGTTCTAGGCAGAACAGTAGCAAATACCAAATATGCACATGGGTTTTTTTCGGAATTGTTGTTTGTTGTTCCGGCCTCATTTAAACTTGTCTAGATAGATAGTTATATATGCTTCACCTCTTGCCATGTTTAAAAACATTTAATATTGTTGGGTACATAAACAAGAGTGAACTAAATACTTGAATGTGGTGTTTCCTCAATATGCAACTTGTTGCATATTGACTTCCACTTAATTTGTAGTATTGTTTGATGCATCATACCTTGCCATGCCTATTTAATCTTGTCATGCATCATACTTGCTTGAGCACATTGTCATGTTTCTTGTGTTGTTTTGCTGTGCTTCCTACCTTGCCATGCTTTGCTTCCTGTATAGATTGTCATGCATCATACCTTGCCATGTATTGCATCATACATACACTTGTGTTGTTTTTCTGTGCTTCCTACCTTGCCATGTAATGCTTCTTGTATAGACTTGTTGTGCTTGTTGTATAGACTTGTCATGCATCATACCTTGCCATGTATTGCATCATATAGACTTGTGTTGTTTTTCTATGCTTCCTACCTTGCCATGTTGTGCTTCCTGTGTAGACTTGCTGTGCATCATAAGTAGACTTGTTTTGCATCATACTTCGTTGAGCTTATTGTTATGTTCTTGTGTAGTGTGTTTACCGTATTGCTTGCTTCTTCTCGTTAGTGCTTGTTCCGTTGCGTTCGTGAGGATTCGTTCGTCTACCCGTGGTTCTTCTTCAAGGCTTTTTCTTCGTCTTCTTCATGGATCCGTTCTTCTTCCTTGCGGGATCTCAGGCGAGATGACCATACCCTTGGATGCCTTTACTATCATTGCCTTTGCTTAGTGTCTCGATGCTATCGTTATATGTCGCGCTACCCATCTTTATTGTCATCCCCTCTCCTTGTTGCCATGAAACCTCTAACATTTGAAATCTTCTGTCGGGGGAAACTGTCCACCACGAGCACCTATGGGACCGGAGCCCCTTGTTCGTTGCGGTAAGGGAGCGGAGGGAGCACAAAGAGCAGATCGTAGAACATACGCGGGCAGTTTACCCAGGTTCGGGCCGCGATGGACGCGTAAAACCCTACTCCTGCTTGGATTGTATTAAGTTCTTGGGCTCGGGAGCTTGAAGAACTAGCTACACCGAGCAAGAAAGCTGTCTAGGTTCCGAACCCTTTCTACGTTGCGCATGGGCCTCCTTTTATAGCTCAAGGGGTCACCGACAGGTGCCAACGTAGAGGAGGGTAAAAATGTAACTTTGGTGGTAGTTGTAACAGTGCGGGAACAGTGCATGAACAGTGGATGAACAATGGTCATCACCTACTTTGACAGTGGGGGACAAGAGCATTAAATGCCCGTCGCCGTCGACCCCAAAAGCGCCCGCCCGTGCGTCTCCGTTCGCCACGGCGGTAGCCTCATCACCGTGGAGTGCCACCGTGTCCCCCAGGCTGCACAGCCATCCGCCACGCGTCCCTGGAAGGGCCCCAGGGCGACGCGTGGGCCGATAGGCTGGAGCCCGGGCACACAGTGCAGGCTTCCCCCGGCAAGCACCTTGCCGGGGTCTTGATCTTGCCGGGCCCGGAAGCTTGTCGCTCTCCGGGCCCTGCCGGGGCGCAGGGTGCGCCGAGGCATGTCTTCTGGAATGCAGTCTTCTGGTCTTCCTGGCAAGCTCCTTTTGCCAGGGTCTTATGTTAATGTGAAAGTCTCGAGCCTGGGACGGCCTTCCCGGCAAGCTCTACTTGCCGGGGTCTTGTTCTTCTGTCTTGTATACTTTGTTTTTGAATGGCTTAATAAGGACCAGAGAGGTTTACGGCAAGCGCGTGGTAGACCCTGCCGCGGGAAGCTGCCACTGCCCGTGCACAAGTTGGGGTACTAAGGTACCCCTATCTTAGTACACCGACAGGAGCCCCCGGGCCTAGGCCACACACGGTGCCGAGCGCTGTTGGGCCAGGCCCAAAACAGTGCACGGACACGCGTGGCCCACGGCAAGCCGTAATTCCCCTTTCGCATCCGCCGCGTCCCTCCCAAACGGCACGCGTCGATTGCGGCGTCGTGGGAGAGATCGTGGCCACGTTCTTTAATGGGAAATGCGGAGCGTCCCCCACTTCCCCCTTAAAAGTAGAGGAAGCAGGGGCGGTTTCTCTCCCTCGCTTTCATTGCTTCTCTAATCTCCAGAAATCCCCCACTGCCTCTTTGCCTCCACTCCTCCTCCGCCGTCCTCCGCATCCGCGGCGCCGTCGAGCTTCTCGCCCCTTCCCCCGCCGCCTCCGCCATGGCTCCGAAGGCCGAGAAGGCGAAAGCAGAGAAGGCCAAGAGGGAGAAGTCCGAGCAGGCGGCGAAGCTTGCTCTCCTGCGGAAGAGGAATGTGGTCTTCGCGCCGAGGCTCAGCGCGAGGGAGCTCTGGAACAAATATTACCTCTTCTGGGCCAAGGAGACCAAGGCGCATCCCGGGACCAGAGTCTACCCCGCCGTCGCCAAAGATCTGTACCCCGGCGGGTATTTCTTCTTCGCTGTCTTCTTTCACTGCGGCTTGTGCCCTCCGTTCTCGGAGTTTTTCAGTGATATCATGAACACGTACAACCTCCACCTCTTAGACTTCACCCCCAACGCCATCCTTACGATGGCGGTTTTCGCACATCTGTGCGAAAACTACATAGGGATCTATCCAAACATAGCAGTCTTTCGCCATTTCTTTATGCCTAGAGTAGAGGCTGGCGCTCCCCTCTCCGGAGGTATCTCCTGGATCTTCCGCTTGAATAAGAAGGAATCATATCTGAAAGGAGAACTCCGCGGCAAGTGGGAAGAATGGCGTGCGGATTGGTGCTGGGTAGTGGAGGACAAGCCGGAGCCTTTTACTGCGCCACGCACAACAGCCATAGTGCGCGGCAGGGACTGGAGCGAGTTGGCCTCGGATGACGTCAAGCTCAACGTCGCCCTCGTCAGGATACTTCGTCTCCGGGTAGCTAAATTGACCATCGGAGAGGTAGGAGCAGATTTCCTCCGCCGCCGCATCGCTCCTTTACAAGAAAGGAAAAGGCCAGCATGGGAGTTCGGCAATGCGGCGGACATTATGAGGTTGCGCCCGGGGTTGAACTTCAACTTCACGGCGCTGGAGTTGAAGGGGATGGTCCGGGAGCTTTTCAAGCACGACCCGGCCCATCCGGAGTGGTTTAGACCTCCCCGGGGAGTGGTGCCGCTGTGCAACAGCACCGCCCGGGACGCCTTGCGCGCAATGATGCCCGCGTGTGACTCTCACGGCGTCGACCCCACTTGGATAGTGCCCACGCCGGATGCAATTATGAGCTTCTTTGATAACTTGGTTGAGGTGCCGAAGAACACCGAGGAGATCAAGGGTCTCACCCGGGCCACCACGGATCGGGACATAGCCTATATTGCTTCCCGGATGGAAGAGGCCGCCGCAGCCGCAGCGGCAGGAGACTTCGGATTCACCGTCGACGAGGCAGAGGCTGAGGACGCGTCGTGCCAAGCAGAGGAGGCAGAGATCCGCAGACTGCTCAAGCTTCCACCCGACGAGCTTGCCGAGGTTCCCTCACTGAGGTATGCTGGGATCCCCGGGGTTGTGAGCGAGGCCGCCGCAAGAGGCGAGGTTGTCGGAGGGATCAGAGGTGCCGGAGGGAGCGGAGCCACCGGAGGTAGCGGAGCCGCAGGGCAAAGTGTTGGGCCCAGCGAGCCCGCCGAGGAGGAGGAGGAGGACGCCGGGGCCGACGAGGATACTGGTGGACCTCTGGGGCTTGACGACGACGCCTCCTCGTCCTCGGAGAACTCCCCGCCTCGCGCAAGTCCCAAGCGAACACCGTTGAAGCGCCTCCACAAGGTGGCTACAGCGACGGGGACGCAGGCGCCCCGACAACAACCTGCTCGCCGGGCGACGCGCGCCACCAGAGCGAGCCAAGCCGCGACGGAGGCACCCCGGGCACCGGCGCCAAGTGGAGGGGGATCCTCCCAGAGCGGAGCGGCCGCTCCGCCTGCTCCTCGGGCTTCGGCGTCAACAGAGGCTGGGTCTTCGCAGCCCCCAGCCCCGGAGACCGCCAAGCGTCCGAGGGAGCCATCTCCTCCTGCTCCTCGCGCGGGAGCGCCTCAGGTGGAGTTCGATTTCTCCGCCCTCAGCGACGACGACGAGGAAGAGGAGTAAGTACTTGTAATTTGTTACTTCTTCGATTTTGTCTTGATCCTTTCTTTGATGATTCTGATCTTGCTTCTTGATTTGCTTGCAGGACCCTGACTCAGCGGATGGCGAAGAGGGCCAAGGTCCCCGTGGTCGAGGTCGAGGACGACTCGCCCGTCGCGGCGACAGAGGACGCGCCGGCGACGAACTTGCCGGATCAACCCGCTGCTCCGAGGAGCAGCCCCCAGCGTAAGTCTGGTCTTGAACTCTCCGCTCGTCGGGCGCGCTTGAGGTTTTTGATTGATACTAATGTTTCGTTGCCTTGTTTGTTTTGTTTGTCTTGTGCAGAGGTGGAGCCACAGCTGCAGGAGCGCCCGGAGACTGCCTCCGGCGAGCCATAGGTTCCGCCCTCCCCGCCAAGGGCAGACTCCCCGGCGAGGGAGAATGTTCCGCCGAGGACGGGCTCCCCGCCAAGGGCGGGCTCCCCGCCAAGGGCGAGCAGCCCGACGAGGGTGGCCATCCCGCCAAGGGAGGACTCCCCGGCGAGGGAGCCAGTCGTCGAGGAAGTCCGCGAAGGTAAGTCTTGTAGCTTTATCTTCTTGAATTTGTCTTTTTGGATACTTGCTTGATCTTTTTCTTTTCTTCTTCTTCTGTTAGATCCTCCTCCCCCGGAGCGGATGGAGATGGAGGTCATCGCCGAGGAGGAGGGTGCGCAAGGCGACGCCGGCAATGCCACTGTCGTCGAGGACATGGCAGGAGCCGACGAGCCCGCTGCTGAGGAGGCTGCTCCAACCGCAGATGCCGCGGCCGGGGAGGGGGACGGCGACCACACTGCCGGCCCGGAGGCAGCAGGAGCGTCGAGCGCTGCACCGGCCGCCGACCCCTCCGCCGCTAAGGAGCAGTCTGGCTTCTATCTTGAGGCCCCCAATGGCGTCTTCATACAAGTGCCGTGGGGATCCTCGTCGCGAGCCCCCGAGGAGGGAGAGACCTTTGATGGAGAGGTCCTCGCCTCCGCGGGGCTGAAGATCGTGGAAACACCTGGCGGGAGCGACGAGCCTGAGGAGGAGAAGCTGCTTCGCCGGCTCCTGGCCCATTACTGGGCCAGGCAGGCGAAGCTGGACTCCCGAGAAGCCCTCGCCGCCAAGGCTGGAGCAGAGTTGGAGAAGCGCGCTGCTGAACTCCGCGCCGCCAACCAGGCGGCCCTCTGCGACTTGGCGGAGGAGCGTGAGAGGCTTGCCGGAGAGCAGCAGGAATTCCTCTTGGAGAAAGCTGAGGCCGAGGAGCAGCAGCGACTAGTCGGTGAAGAGCTGTCCCGGCGAGAAGGAGAGCTCACCCAGCGGAAGGTCGACCTCGACGCTCACGAGGAAGACCTTACCGCCCGGGAGCAGGCCCTTGGCGGAGAGTTGAAAGAAGCGAAAGCCGCCGCAGCCACCGCGGAGACCGCCAAGAAGGACCTTGAAGCTAAGGTGGCGCAGCTGGAGGAGTACCTGAAGGCGAGCGCGGAGAGGATCACCGCACTTAATGTGGAGCGGGAAAAGGACGCCCACACTAACTCTGATCTTCAGGTACGCCTCTCCAAGCAGGGCGACGAGCTCAAAGCCGCAAAGGACTCAATTGCTGATCTTGAGCTGAAAGTCTCCACGTTGACTGACTCGCTGGACGCCGCCCGGGATCGAGAAACGAAGCTGAAGGACGAGCTCCGCAAGGAGCGAGGCCTGGTGGAGAGCGCCGCCACTTCAGCTAACAACTTCCGCCGGACCGTCGAAATATGGACTGAAGATCTGGTGGCTTCTGCTGCCAACATCGACAAGGAGCTGATGGCGCTGAGGGTGGAGCACCTGATGTACTCTCCGGATCCAAATCTCCCCCACAGCGCCAAGCTCAGTCTTTTCTTCAGAGGGATCGCGCCGGCGCTTGCACGGCTGCAGGAGAAGCTCCCCGCGCAGCTGGCCGAGGAGTCGCGCCAGCTCTGCGCGGGTACCTTGGAGCGCGTCCTGACTAAGATTGTCTACCGCAACCCTGGTATAAATCTCGTCAACGTCCTCCGCAGCTTGCCGGCCGACGCAGATATGGAGGCGCTGAAGGCGCAGGTCGCCCACATCATCGCCAAGGTGAACAAGATTTCCAGGCGTGAAGGCGACCGCGTAGATTAGGCCTCTTTCTTTTTATTTCCTTTGCTGCTGCAAAGTGTGCCATGAACATGAATCTATCAGTCATTGCGACAAGTCATCTCTTGTAATATATTATCTTATTTTGATCAATCAACGCAGTGTTATCTCCCTTGCTTTGGTCCTTTACTTTGTATGCTTTCCACCCTACGCTTTTAGGGGACTTGCCGGTAAGGGGCCCCTGCCGCGAGCGCTGAGTGCTGGACTCTGAGCAGCCTGCTGGCAAAGGACCTCACCGGCAAGCAACCTTGCCGCAGCTAGTCGCAGCGCACTTAGCTTGCTGAGCGAACTCGAAAACGAAGTAAGGGCGCGACACTTGTCGCAGCTCATTTAAGTCGTTGAGCGTACTCGAAAACAAAGTAAGGGTGCGGCTAGCTACGGGTAGGTTCCTCCGCGCACAGGTTTTCCATACAAAGTGTGGTTGTTCAAGGAAGATAACTAAAATTTAAAAATTTGAACTGCTCAAATTCTGGTAACTTAGCTTTCATAATCTGTTCGTTCTCCGGCAAGCTTCTCTTTCTTGAACAGCACTTGGTTCATCCTCCATCTTCTTCCCCCCCCGGCAAACTTCTGCATGAGGAACATTCCTTCTGCTTAAGAGGGAAAGAAAAAGAGGAGGAAAACAAGTATAGGGCCTTTCGGCGTGCTAATGCTTACCGGATATGTGTGTTGCACAAGATGCCAAACAATGCATGCGAATAGCGAAGAAAAGCATGGAAGAAGGCAAATAGTACGAAACACAAAATCTTTACTGATGCACGGGGTCTGCGCCCGGCTTTGTACAAAGGTTTACATGCAACGGCGGCAAGACTCGTACAAAAGGTGGTTGCCGGAGCGGATCACGGCAACCGCGCCTTATGGGTGAAACTTGCGAAGATGCTCTATGTTCCAGGAGTTGCTCACCGGTAAGCCTTCTTCGGTCTCAAGGCGGACAGTGCCGGGCCTTGTGACTTGTCTCACCCGATAAGGGCCTTCCCACTTTGGCGTCAACTTGTTGGAATTCTTGGCGGACTGAACACGCCGAAGAACAAGGTCGCCTTCCTCGAGACTCTTGGCCTTAACCTTGCGGCTGTGATAGCGACGCAAGGCTTGCTGGTATCGAGCAGCTCATACAGCAGCCTGGAGACGTTCCTCCTCGAGGAGCAACGCATCATCTTGTCGCAGTTGCTCTTGCTCGAGCTCATCATAAGCGAGCACTCGAGGAGATCCATATACGAGTTCCGTGGGGAGAACTGCCTCTGCTCCATAGACAAGAGCAAAGGGTGTCTGTCCGGTGGCTCGGCTTGGTGTCGTTCTGATTGACCAAAGAGCCACCGGCAACTCCTCTATCCAGTTTCTTCCGCACTTGCGCAGCCTGTCGAAGGTTCTTGTCTTGAGTCCGCGCAGCACTTCAGCATTGGCCCTCTCCGCTTGACCGTTGCTCCTCGGGTGAGCAACAGAAGCGAAACAGACCTTGGCGCCAAGGTCTTGGACGTACTGCATGAAGGTGCGACTAGTGAATTGTGTACCGTTGCCGGTGATGATCCTGTTAGGGATTCTGAAACGGCAAACAATCGACCTGAAGAACCTGACCGCTGACTGTGCTGTCACCTTTCTCACCGGTTCCACTTCTGGCCACTTCGTGAACTTGTCGATTGCAACATACAAGTACTCAAAGCCCCCGACAGCACGGGGGAAGGGGCCGAGGATATCGAGCCCCCAGACCGAGAAGGGCCAGGACAAAGGGATCGTCTGGAGAGCTTGAGCTGGCTGATGAATTTGCTTGGCATGGAACTGGCACGCTTCACACTTGGTTACTTGTGCAGTTGCATCTTGGAGGGCTTCTGGCCAGAAGAACCCTTGCCGGAACGCCTTCCCGGCAAGTGCCCTTGCGCCAATGTGGTGGCCACATATGCCTCCGTGTATCTCTGCCAACAGCTTCTCTCCATCTTCTCTGGAAATGCACTTCAACCTGACACCATTGAGTCTTCTTCTGTACAGTTCGTTATCCACGAACTGGTACATACTTGACTGCCTGGTTATCTTCTCTATCTCTTCTGGGTCGTCGGGAAGTTCTCCAGTTTGCAGAAAACGGACAATCTGCTGCGCCCATGCCGGAGCGCGGGGCTCAACGGCAAGGACTAAAGGCATGAGGGCTGCTGCGGGAACCTCAGCTTCTACGGCAAGAACCTCTGGCTCTGCCGGAGCTGATGGTCCCCCGGCAAGCTCGCCGGGGCGAGGCTTGTCGGGAACGCTTGCTTCAACTGTACAGACCCTTGGATCTACAGGAGCAAACTGTTCCTCAGCATTCTGGTCATTGATCTTGGGGACCTTGGCGGCGGCCTCGGGGAGATCCGCCAGCAAGTAGTCGCCGGAGACCAACTTTCTCTTCTTGTGCTGCCCAATTGATGGTGTAACGGATGGGTGAGTCAGCTTGAGCAGGAAGGTCCCCGGTTCCACAGGTAACTTCATTGCAGCACACTTTGAAAGGCCATCTGCAATATCATTCTGAGCTCTCGGGACATGCTCCATTTGCAGACCTTCAAAGTGCTCTTCAAGCTTCCTCACTTCATCTACATAAGCTTCCATCAAAGGGCTCTGGTAACTCTTGTTGACTTGTCGGACCACCAACTGAGAATCTCCCCGCACAATCAGCTTCTTGATCCCAAGTTCGGCCGCAATCCTGAGGCCGGCGAGCAAGCCTTCATACTCAGCAGTATTGTTTGTCGCTTGCTCCCTGGGAAAGTGCATCTGGATAACATACTTGAGGTGCTCTCCGGTGGGCGCTATGAGTACTACACCGGCACCGGCGCCTTGCAGCGAGAAGGCACCATCAAAGTACATTACCCATTCACTTGTCGCTTCTTGTACGGGAACGCTTGTCTCTGGAACTTCTTCATCGGGCGTTGGGGTCCATTCGGCTATAAATTCTGCCAAAGCTCTGCTCTGTATGGTTGAGGTACTCTCAAACTTGAGGCCAAAGCTTGACAGCTCCAGTGCCCACTCGACGATCCTGCCTGTTGCTTCTGGATTGTGCAATATCCTCTTCAATGGAAAGCGAGTGACCACTGTTATCTCATGTGCTTGGAAGTAATGGCGCAGCTTTCTCGAGGCCATGAGGAGGCCGAAAAGCAACTTCTGCACCCCAGAGTATCTTGATCTAGCCCCCTGCAAGAGGGAACTCACAAAATACACTGGGCGCTGCACTATCTTTTTCCGCACCTCTCCTTGTTCCTGCGCAGAGTTGTCCTTGTCGGGGCCAGAGCTTGTCGGAGCAGCCCCCTGCTTGTCGCTGGATTCGCTTGCCGGTGGCGTAGACTCCTCGTCGGCCTCCCTCTCCGCTACTAACGCAGCATTAACCACTTGATTGGTTGCTGCTAGATATAGCAGCAACTTCTCTTGTGGCCTAGGTGCGACAAGTATTGGAGTGGAGGATAGGTATCCTTTCAAGTCTTGCAGCGCTACCTCCGCTTCCGGAGTCCATTTCATAGGACCTGCCTTCTTCAAGATTTTGAAGAAAGGCAGGGCGCGTTCTGTAGACTTTGAAATGAACCTACTAAGGGCAGCTACACAACCTGCAAGTCTCCTTACGTCCTTGACGCGCTTCGGGGCTTCGATCTGCTCAATGGCTTTTATCTTGTCGGGGTTGGCTTCAATTCCCCTCTGGGACAGAAAGAACCCGAGAAGCTTGCCGGAGGGGACTCCGAAGACGCACTTCTCGGGGTTCAACTTGAGCTGGATCTTGCGCAGATTCTCAAATGTCTCTTCCAAGTCTTGGATCAGTGTATCTTTGCTCTTGCTCTTGACCACTATGTCATCCATGTAAGCCTCTACATTTCTGTGGATCTGTGGCTCAAAAGCAGTGTATACCACCCTTGCAAATGTCGAGCCTGCATTCTTCAATCCGAAGTGCATGCGTATGAAGCAATATGTGCCGCATGGAGTGATAAATGCAGTCTTCTCTTCATCTTCCTTGGCCATGAATATCTGGTGATATCCTGAATATGCATCAAGGAAGGAAAGCAGCTCACATCCAGCGGTGGAGTCAACAATCTGGTTAATGCGCGGCAAGGGAAATGGATCCTTGGGACATGCTTTATTCACATCAGTGAAGTATATACACAGTCTCCACTTCCCGTTAGCCTTACGCACGACAACTGGGTTTGCTAACCACGTCGGATGGATCACGCCTCTAACCAGGCCTGCTGCTTCCAGCTTCTTGATCTCTTCGGCAATGAATTCTTGGCGCTCCACGGCTTGCTTCCTGACCTTCTGCTTGACGGGCCACGCATGAGGACACACAGCAAGCTTGTGCTCAATTACCTTCCTGGGAACGCCGGGGATGTCAGATGGTTGCCACACAAACACATCGACATTCGCCCGCAGGAAGGCAACGAGCGCGCTTTCCTATTTGATGTCGAGCGTAGCACTGATGGTGAAGGTACCACCAGTGCCGTCCTCCTTGGCGGACACCTTCTTGGTTGCCGGTGGAGCGGCCATCCCCTTCTTGCACTTGCCGGTGGAGCTCGACGGAACGTCCTCGACGGCAGCGCAGCACTCCGAAGAGGTGCGTTTGCCGGAGTGGGTCCCAGTGCACTTGCCGGACTTGGTCTTGGTCTTCTTCCCCCCGGGAGCTTCAGCGGCAAGTGTGCTGCTCTCCGCCGCGGCTGCTGCATCCCGGTAGATCTTGTCGGCGCAGATAAGCGCGTCCTTCTTGTCGCCATGGACAGAGATGACACTTATCAGCCCCGGCATCTTGAGTACATTGTAGGCGTAGTGGGAAGCTGCCATGAACTTGGCGAGGGCAGGACGTCCAAGTATCCCATTGTATGGCAATGGGATATCGGCAACATCGAAGGTTATTCTCTCCGTCCTGAAGTTGAGCTCCCCGCCAAAGGTCACGGGCAGAGTAATCTTCCCCTTGGGCTTGCTCCTTCCTGGGTTTATTCCTTGGAACGAACCGGTCTCTTCGAGCTCGCCATCTGGGATTTGGAGTTTCTTGATCACAGCCGAGGAGATCAAGTTCAGGCCGGCCCCGCCGTCAACCAACATTTTGGTGACCTTGAGGTTGCGGATGGTTGGTGTGACCAACATCGGCAAGCACCCGACCGCAGTGGTGCGGTCAGGGTGATCCTCAAGATCAAAAATGATGGGCGTGCTGGACCACTTCAGCAGCCTGCGTGACTCAACGGGCGGCTCAGCTGCGTTGACTTCCCGCACCCACTGCTTGAGTTGGCGATGGGAAGTGTGCAGAGAGGCGCCTCCGTCGACACACATGACTTCCGTGGCCTTCTGGAACTCCTGCTCGCTGTCATCACCTTCCTCCATGTCATCGTCGTCGTCTTCATCATCCTTGTCGCGGCCCCGGGGAGGTCGATCACCTTGCCGCTGCTTGGCCTTGCCGCGGCGTCCTCCCCGGCCATTGAATGGCCGCTTCTTGCTAGGCTCTCCCCCGCCACCTTGTGCCTTCTCCTTGTCGCGACGCTCGTACTCAGCTTTCTGCTGTTCGACGAGGTACTCGACGCGCTTGCAGTTGGAAAGGTCGTGGCCCTTGGTACGGTGGATCTTGCAGTATTGCTTGTCGGAGCTGTCCTGCTTGTCGGCTGCCGCTACAGGGGCAGGCTCCTTGCCGGAGCCGCCAGCCTGTGCTTGCTTGGCGGGAGCCTCCTTGCCGGACTTCTCGACGACCAGCACCTCCTTGCTCTTCTTCTTCCTATTGTTCCGCCGCCGGCTCTTCTTTGCCGGGGCGGCATCCTCGCTGTCGCTTCCTCCTGCGCCAGCATCCTCCCCGGGGAGTCTCCTCCCCTCTTCGGCACGTGCACACTTGTCAGCCAGAGCATAAAGCTCACTGACATCCCGTATCTTGGTCATGGCCATCTCTTCTCGCATGCGGCGGTTACGCACGTTCTGATGGAACGCGCTGATAACCGCAGCAGGGTGGACGTCGGGGATGTTGTGTTGCACGCGGCTGAATCGTTGGATGTACTTGCGCAGGGATTCTCCTTCCTTCTGGGCCAAGATGTGGAGATCACTCTCCTGGCCGTGGGGTTTGTGGCCGCCCGTGAAGGCGCCAACAAACTGATGGCAAAGATCTGCCCATGAAGAAATGGAGCCTTCCGGCAAGTGCATAAGCCAAGAACGAACGTTTGGCTTAAGCACCAGCGGGAAGTAGTTCGCCAGTATCTTCTCGTCGCGCCCCCCGGCAGCCTGCACCGCGATGGTGTAGATGCTGAGGAACTCCGAAGGGTGCGTCTTGCCGTCGTACTTCTCGGGTACGTCGGGCTTGAAGTTTTTCATGCTGGGCCACTGGACGCGCCGCAGCTCACGGGTAAACGTAGGGCAACCTGCCGCGTACGGCAAGTCGCCTGGTTCACCGGGCGCGTGCGTGTCGACAGCGGTCCCAGCACGCTGATCTGATTGTCGCCGAGCTTCTCGGCGGCGCTCGATCGTCGTCCGAGCGTCTTCTTGTCGCCGGTCGTCAAGGACTTGGCGCTGGTCCCGACGAGCCCGCGGATCCGACGACGCCGTGGAGTCGTCGTCGACATTAATCCGGCGGGGAGGCGTCTTCTGCTTCCGCGGCGGGGAGTGCACGGTGGTTGCACCCCCTGCGGTCTTGTCGCCGTCGGCCTTCGTCTTCTCGACTTGCCGTGGCCGCGATGTCGTCGGCTGCTGCGGCGTGTCGTTATTGGCGAAGGCGATGAGGCTCTGGATTGTTGCCCTCCAGTCTTCGGCCTTGTCTGCCGCTGGAGGGAAGTCGAGGAGCAGCTGCGCTCTTGCGAGTGCTTCTGTTGGAGAGGAGGGGAGCAGGGGCGAGTGGTGCGAGGAGCGAGATATGCTCGGACTTCTAACAGGGTTAGAAGGAGCAGTTTCTCGCCCCGGCGACCGCGTTTTGCTCGTGCCCGGACGGTGGCCTTGAGCGTCCCGCGATCCTCCGGTTTGCCCTTGGCCCAGCAAGCGGATGGTAGCTCCTGTACCACGGCGCTGCTGGCCCGTCGTCTGCTGAGATGGACGTGGCGCGTCTACGGACACCGAGGCTCGGTCGTTCGTCTTGTCCTTGGATTTGGTGGCGCCGTGAGTTTCCTCGCCGGCGACCACCCTTCCGCCGGCGTCTCCTCCACCCACCGTTGGTTCTGGTGGCGGTGGAACAGATGCAGACGGGCCTGCGACCTCCGAAGCCTTCTTCTTCGGGGCCATGCTGTTGCTGATGAAGTTGATGAAGTTGGAGAGGTTGATGAAGAATGCGCCCGCGTGAGCGCTGGATCAGGTTTGCACAACCTCGACGCCCCCTACCACGGGCGGCCACAAACCCCACGGCCAGGAGAGTGATCTCCACATCTTGGCCCAGAAGGAAGGAGAATCCCTGCGCAAGTACATCCAACGATTCAGCCGCGTGCAACACAACATCCCCGACGTCCACCCTGCTGCGGTTATCAGCGCGTTCCATCAGAACGTGCGTAACCGCCGCATGCGAGAAGAGATGGCCATGACCAAGATACGGGATGTCAGCGAGCTTTATGCTCTGGCTGACAAGTGTGCACATGCCGAAGAGGGGAGGAGACTCCCCGGGGAGGATGCTGGCGCAGGAGGAAGCGACAGCGAGGATGCCGCCCCGGCAAAGAAGAGCCGGCGGTGGAACAATAGGAAGAAGAAGAGCAAGGAGGTGCTGGTCGTCGAGAAGTCCGGCAAGGAGGCTCCCGCCAAGCAAGCACAGGCTGGCGGCTTCGGCAAGGAGCCTGCCCCTGTAGCGGCAGCCGACAAGCAGGACAGCTCCGACAAGCAATACTGCAAGATCCACCGTACCAAGGGCCACGACCTTTCCAACTGCAAGCGCGTCGAGTACCTCGTCGAACAGCAGAAAGCTGAGTACGAGCGTCGCGACAAGGAGAAGGCCCAAGGTGGCGGGGAGAGCCCAGCAAGAAGCGGCCATTCAATGGCCGGGGAGGACGCCGCGGCAAGGCCAAGCAGCGGCAAGGTGATCGACCTCCCCGGGGCCGCGACAAGGATGATGAAGACGACGACGATGACATGGAGGAAGGTGATGACAGCGAGCAGGAGTTCCAGAAGGCCACGGAAGTCCTGTGTGTCGACGGAGGCGCCTCTCTGCACACTTCCCATCACCAACTCAAGCAGTGGGTGCGGGAAGTCAACGCAGCTGAGCCGCCCGTTGAGTCACGTAGGCTGCTGAAGTGGTCCAGCACGCCCATCATTTTTTATCTTGAGGATCACCCTGACCGCACCACTGCGGTCGGGTGCTTGCCGATGTTGGTCTCACCAACCATCCGCAACCTCAAGGTCACCAAAATGTTGGTTGACGGCGGGGCCGGCCTGAACTTGATCTCCTCGGCTGTGATCAAGAAACTCTAAATCCCAGATGGCGAGCTCGAAGAGACCGGTTCGTTCCAAGGAATAAAACCGGGAAGGAGCAAGCCCAAGGGGAAGATTACTCTGCCCGTGACCTTTGGCGGGGAGCTCAACTTCAGGACGGAGAGAATAACCTTCGATGTTGCCGATATCCCATTGCCATACAATGGGATACTTGGACGTCCTGCCCTCGCCAAGTTCATGGCAGCTTCCCACTACGCCTACAATGTACTCAAGATGCCGGGGCCGATAAGCATCATCTCTGTCCATGGCGACAAGAAGGACGCGCTTATCTGCGCCGACAAGATCTACCGGGATGCAGCAGCCGTGGCGGAGAGCAGCACACTTGCCGCTGAAGCTCCCGGGGGGAAGAAGACCAAGACCAAGTCCGGCAAGTGCTCTGGGACCCACTCCGGCAAACGCACCTCTTCGGAGTGCTGCGCTGCCGTCGAGGACGTTCCGTCGAGCTCCACCGGCAAGTGCAAGAAGGGGATGGCCGCTCCACCGACAACCAAGAAGGTGTCCGCCAAGGAGGACGGCACTGGTGGTACCTTCACCATCAGTGCTACGCTCGACAGCAAATAGGAAAGCGCGCTCGTTGCCTTCCTGCGGGCGAATGTCGATGTGTTTGCGTGGCAACCATCTGACATCCCCGGCGTTCCCAGGAAGGTAATTGAGCACAAGCTTGCTGTGTGTCCTCATGCGCGGCCCGTCAAGCAGAAGGTCAGGAAGCAAGCCGTGGAGCGCCAAGAATTCATTGCCGAAGAGATCGTGAAGCTGGAAGCAGCAGGCCTGGTTAGAGGCGTGATCCATCCGACGTGGTTAGCAAACCCAGTTGTCGTGCGTAAGGCTAACGGGAAGTGGAGACTGTGTATAGACTTCACTGATGTGAATAAAGCATGTCCCAAGGATCCATTTCCCTTGCCGCGCATTGACCAGATTGTTGACTCCATCGCTGGATGTGAGCTGCTTTCCTTCCTTGATGCATATTCAGGATATCACCAGATATTCATGGCCAAGGAAGATGAAGAGAAGACTGCATTTATCACTCCATGCGGCACATATTGCTTCATACGCATGCCCTTCGGATTGAAGAATGCAGGCTCGACATTTGCAAGGGTGGTATACACTGCTTTTGAGCCACAGATCCACAGAAATGTAGAGGCTTACATGGATGACATAGTGGTCAAGAGCAAGAGCAAAGATACACTGATCCAAGACTTGGAAGAGACATTTGAGAATCTACGCAAGATCCAGCTCAAGTTGAACCCCGAGAAGTGCGTCTTCGGAGTCCCCTCCGGCAAGCTTCTCGGGTTCTTTGTGTCCCAGAGGGGAATTGAAGCCAACCCCGACAAGATAAAAGCCATTGAGCAGATCGAAGCCCCGAAGCGCGTCAAGGACGTAAGGAGACTTGCAGGTTGTGTAGCTGCCCTCAGTAGGTTCATTTCAAAGTCTACAGAACGCGCCCTGCCTTTCTTCAAAATCTTGAAGAAGGCAGGTCCTATGAAATGGACTCCGGAAGCGGAGGCAGCGCTGCAAGACTTGAAAGGATACCTATCCTCCACTCCAATACTTGTCGCACCTAGGCCACAAGAGAAGTTGCTGCTATATCTAGCAGCAACCAATCAAGTGGTTAGTGCTGCGTTAGTAGCGGAGAGGGAGGCCTACGAGGAGTCTACACCACCGGCAAGCGAATCCAGCGACAAGCAGGGGGCTGCTCCGACAAGCTCTGGCCCCGACAAGGACAACTCTGCGCAGGAACAAGGAGAGGTGCGGAAAAAGATAGTGCAGCGCCCAGTGTATTTTGTGAGTTCCCTCTTGCAGGGGGCTAGATCAAGATACTCTGGGGTGCAGAAGTTGCTTTTCGGCCTCCTCATGGCCTCGAGAAAGCTGCGCCATTACTTCCAAGCACATGAGATAACAGTGGTCACTCGCTTTCCATTGAAGAGGATATTGCACAATCCAGAAGCAACAGGCAGGATCGTCGAGTGGGCACTGGAGCTGTCAAGCTTTGGCCTCAAGTTTGAGAGTACCTCAACCATACAGAGCAGAGCTTTGGCAGAATTTCTAGCCGAATGGACCCCAACGTCCGATGAAGAAGTTCCAGAGACAAGCGTTCCCGTACAAGAAGCGACAAGTGAATGGGTAATGTACTTTGATGGTGCCTTCTCGCTGCAAGGCGCCGGTGCCGGTGTAGTACTCATAGCGCCCACCGAAGAGCACCTCAAGTATGTTATCCAGATGCACTTTCCCAGGGAGCAAGCGACAAACAATACTGCTGAGTATGAAGGCTTGCTCGCCGGCCTCAGGATTGCAGCCGAACTTGGGATCAAGAAGCTGATTGTGCAGGGAGATACTCAATTGGTGGTCCGACAAGTCAACAAGAGTTACCAGAGCCCTTTGATGGAAGCTTATGTAGATGAAGTGAGGAAGCTTGAAGAGCACTTTGAAGGTCTGCAAATGGAGCATGTCCCGAGAGCTCAGAATGATATTGCAGATGGCCTTTCAAAGTGTGCTGCAATGAAGTTACCTGTGGAACCGGGGACCTTCCTGCTCAAGCTGACTCAGCCATCCGTTACACCATCAATTGCGCAGCACAAGAAGAGAAAGTTGGTCTCCGGCGACTACTTGCCGGCGGATCTCCTCGAGGCCGCCGCCAAGGTCCCCAAGATCAACGACCAGAATGCTGAGGAACAGTTTGCTCCTGTAGATCCAAGGGTCTGTACAGTTGAAGCAAGCGTTCCCGACAAGCCTCGCCCCGGCGAGCTTGCCGGGGGACCATCAGCTCCGGCAGAGCCAGAGGTTCTTGCCGTAGAAGATGAGGTTCCCGCAGCGGCCCTCATGCCTTTAGTCCTTGCCGTTGAGCCCCGCGCTCTGGCATGGGCGCAGCAGATTGTCCATTTTCTGCAAACTGGAGAACTTCCCGACGACCCAGAAGAGATAGAGAAGATAACCAGGCAGTCAAGTATGTACCAGTTCGTGGATAACGAACTGTACAGAAGAAGACTCAATGGTGTCAGGTTGAAGTGCATTTCCAGAGAAGATGGACAGAAGCTGTTGGCAGAGATACACGGAGGCATATGTGGCCACCACATTGGCGCAAGGGCACTTGCCGGGAAGGCGTTCCGGCAAGGGTTCTTCTGGCCAGAAGCCCTCCAAGATGCAACTGCACAAGTAACCAAGTGTGAAGCGTGCCAGTTCCATGCCAAGCAAATTCATCAGCCAGCTCAAGCTCTCCAGATGATCCCTTTGTCCTGGCCCTTCTCGGTCTGGGGGCTCGATATTCTCGGCCCCTTCCCCCGTGCTGTCGGGGGCTTTGAGTACTTGTATGTTGCAATCGACAAGTTCACGAAGTGGCCAGAAGTGGAACCGGTGAGAAAGGTGACAGCACAGTCAGCGGTCAGGTTCTTCAGGTCGATTGTTTGCCGTTTCGGAATCCCTAACAGGATCATCACCGACAACGGTACACAATTCACTAGTCGCACCTTCATGCAGTACGTCCAAGACCTTGGCGCCAAGGTCTGTTTCGCTTCTGTTGCTCACCTGAGGAGCAACGGTCAAGCGGAGAGGGCCAATGCTGAAGTGCTGCGCGGACTCAAGACAAGAACCTTCGACAGGCTGCGCAAGTGCGGAAGAAACTGGATAGAGGAGTTGCCGGCGGCTCTTTGGTCAATCAGAACGACACCAAGTCGAGCCACCGGACAGACACCCTTTGCTCTTGTCTATGGAGCAGAGGCAGTTCTCCCCACGGAACTCGTATACGGATCTCCTCGAGTGCTCGCTTATGATGAGCTCGAGCAAGAGCAACTGCGACAAGATGATGCATTGCTCCTCGAGGAGGAACGTCTCCAGGCTGCTGTACGAGCTGCTCGATACCAGCAAGCCTTGCGTCGCTATCACAGCCGCAAGGTTAAGGCCAGGAGTCTCGAGGAAGGCGACCTTGTTCTTCGGCGTGTTCAGTCCGCAAAGAATTCCAACAAGTTGACGCCGAAGTGGGAAGGCCCTTATCGGGTGAGACAAGTCACAAGGCCCGGCGCTGTCCGCCTTGAGACCGAAGAAGGCTTACCGGTGAGCAACTCCTGGAACATAGAGCATCTTCGCAAGTTTCACCCATAAGGCGCGGTTGCCGTGATCCGCTCCGGCAACCACCTTTTGTACGAGTCTTGCCGCCGTTGCATGTAAACCTTTGTACAAAGCCGGGCGTAGACCCCGTGCATCAGTAAAGATTTTGTGTTTCATACTATTTGCCTTCTTCCATGCTTTTCTTCGCTATTCGCATGCATTGTTTGGCATCTTGTGCAACACACATATCCGGTAAGCATTAGCACGCCGAAAGGCCCTATACTTGTTTTTCCTCCTCTTTTTCTTTCCCTCTTAAGCAGAAGGAATGTTCCTCGCGCACAAGTTTGCCGGGGGGGGAAGAAGATGGAGGATGAACCAAGTGCTGTTCAAGAAAGAGAAGCTTGCCGGAGAACGAACAGATTATGAAAGCTAAGTTACCAGAATTTGAGCAATTCAAAATTTTAAATTAGTTTTATCTTCCTTGAACAACCACACTTTGTATGGAAAACCTGTGCGCGGAGGAACCTACCCGTAGCTAGCCGCACTCTTACTTTGTTTTCGAGTACGATCAACGACTTAAGTGAGCTACGACAAGTGTCGCGCCCTTACTTCGTTTTCGAGTTCGCTCAGCAAGCTAAGTGCGCTGCGACTAGTTGCGGCAAGGTTGCTTGCCAGTGAGGTCCTTTGCCAGCAGGCTGCTCAGAGTCCAGCACTCAGCGCTCGCGGCAGGGACCCCTTACCGACAAGTCCCCTAAAAGCGTAGGGTAGAAAGCATACAAAGTAAAGGACCAAAGCAAGGGAGATAACACTGCGTTGATTGATCAAAATAAGATAATATATTACAAGAGATGACTTGTCGCAATGACTGATAGATCCATGTTCATGGCACACTTTGCAGCAGCAAAGGAAATAAAAAGAAAGAGGCCTAATCTACGCGGTCGCCTTCACGCCTGGAAATCTTGTTCACCTTGGCGATGATGTGGGCGACCTGCGCCTTCAGCGCCTCCATATCTGCGTCGGCCGGCAAGCTGCGGAGGACGTTGACGAGATTTATACCAGGGTTGCGGTAGACAATCTTCGTCAGGACGCGCTCCAAGGTACCCGCGCAGAGCTGGCGCGACTCCTCGGCCAGCTGCGCGGGGAGCTTCTCCTGCAGCCGTGCAAGCGCCGGCGCGATCCCTCTGAAGAAAAGACTGAGCTTGGCGCTGTGGGGGAGATTTGGATCCGGAGAGTACATCAAGTGCTCCACCCTCAGCGCCATCAGCTCCTTGTCGATGTTGGCAGCAGAAGCCACCAGATCTTCAGTCCATATTTCGACGGTCTGGCGGAAGTTGTTAGCTGAAGTGGCGGCGCTCTCCACCAGGCCTCGCTCCTTGCGGAGCTCGTCCTTCAGCTTCGTTTCTCGATCTCGGGCGGCGTCCAGCGAGTCAGTCAACGTGGAGACTTTCAGCTCCAGATCAGCAATTGAGTCCTTGGCGGCTTAGAGCTCGTCGCCCTGCTTGGAGAGGCGTACCTGAAGATCAGAGTTAGTGTGGGCGTCCTTTTCCCGCTCCACATTAAGTGCGGTAATCCTCTCCGTGCTCGCCTTCAGGTACTCCTCCAGCTGCACCACCTTAGCTTCAAGGTCCTTCTTGGCGGTCTCCGCGGTGGCTGCGGCGGCTTTCGCTTCTTTCAACTCTCTGCCAAGGGCCTGCTCCCGGGCGGTAAGGTCTTCCTCGTGAGCGTCAAGGTCGACCTTCCGCTGAGTGAGCTCTCCTTCTCGCCGGGACAGCTCTTCACCGACTAGTCGCTGCTGCTCCTCGGCCTCAGCTTTCTCCAAGAGGAATTCCTGCTGCTCTCCGGCAAACCTCTCGCGCTCCTCCGCCAAGTCGCGGAGGGCCGCCTGGTTGGCGGCGCGGAGTTCAGCAGCGCGCTTCTCCAACTCTGCTCCAGCCTTGGCGGCGAGGGTTTCTCGGGAGTCCAGCTTCGCCTGCCTGGCCCGGTAAAGGGCCAGGAGCCGGCGAAGCAGCTTCTCCTCCTCAGGCTCGTCGCTCCCGCCAGGCGTTTCAATGATCTTCAACCCCGTGGAGGCGAGGACCTCCCCATCAAAGGTCTCTCCCTCCTCGGGGGCTCGCGACGAGGATCCCCACGGCACTTGTATGAAGACGCCATTGGGGGCCTCAAGATAGAAGCCAGACTGCTCCTTAGCGGCGGAGGGGTCGGCGGCCGGTGCAGCGCTCGACGCTCCTGCTGCCTCCGGGCCGGCAGTGTGGTCGCCGTCCCCTCCCCGGCCGCGGCATTTGCGGTTGGAGCAGTCTCCTTAGCAGCGGGCTCGTCGGCTCCTGCCATGTCCTCGACGACAGTGGCGTTGCCGGCGTCGCCTTGCGCACCCTCCTCCTCGGCGATGACCTCCGTCTCCATCCGCTCCGGGGGAGGAGGATCTAACAGAAGAAGAAGAAAAGAAAAAGATCAAGCAAGTATCCAAAAAGACAAATTCAAGAAGATAAAGCTACAAGACTTACCTTCGCGGACTTCCTCGACGACTGGCTCCCTCGCCGGGGAGTCCTCCCTTGGCGGGATGGCCACCCTCGTCGGGCTGCTCGCCCTTGGCGGGGAGCCCGCCCTTGGCGGGGAGCCCGTGCTCGGCGGAACATTCTCCCTCGCCGGGGAGTCTGCCCTTGGCGGGGAGGGCGGAACCTGTGGCTCGCCGTAGGCAGTCTCCGGGCGCTCCTGCAGCTGCGGCTCCACCTCTGCACAAGACAAACAAAACAAACAAGGCAACGAAACATTAGTATCAATCAAAAACCTCAAGCGCGCCCGACGAGCGGAGAGTTCAAGACCAGACTTACGCTGGGGGCTGCGCTGGGGGCTGCTCCTCGGAGCAGCGGGTTGATCCGGCAAGTTCGTCGCCGGCGCGTCCTCTGTCGCCGCGACGAGCGAGTCGTCCTCGACCTCGACCATGGGGACCTTGGCCCTCTTCGCCATCCGCTGAGTCAGGGTCCTGCAAGCAAATCAAGAAGCAAGATCAGAATCATCAAAGAAAGGATCAAGACAAAATCGAAGAAGTAACAAATTACAAGTACTTACTCCTCTTCCTCATCGTCGTCGCTGAGGGCGGAGAAATCGAACTCCACCTGAGGCGCTCCCGCGCGAGGAGCAGGAGGAGATGGCTCCCTCGGACGCTTGGCGGTCTCCGAGGCTGGGGGCTGCGAAGACCCAGCCTCTGTTGACGCCGAAGCCCGAGGAGCAGGCGGAGCGGCCGCTGCGCTCTGGGAGGATCCCCCTCCACTTGGCGCCGGTGCGCGGGGTGCCTCCGTCGCGGCTTGGCTCGCTCTGGTGGCGCGCGTCGCCCGGCGAGCAGGTTGTTGTCGGGGCGCCTGCGTCCCCGTCGCTGTAGCCACCTTGTGGAGGCGCTTCAACGGTGTTCGCTTGGGACTTGCGCGAGGCGGGGAGTTCTCCGAGGACGAGGAGGCGTCGTCGTCAAGCCCCAGAGGACCACCAGTATCCTCGTCGGCCTCGGCGTCCTCCTCCTCCTCCTCGGCGGGCTCGCTGGGCCCAACACTTTGCCCTGCGGCTCCGCTCCCTCCGGTGGCTCCGCTCCCTCCGGCACCTCTGCTCCCTCCGACAACCTCGCCTCTTGCGGCGGCCTCGCTCACAACCCTGGGGATCCCGGCATGCCTCAGTGAAGGGACCCCGGCAAGCTCGTCGGGTGGAAGCTTGAGCAGTCTGCGGATCTCTGCCTCCTCTGCTTGGCACGATGCGTCCTCAGCCTCTGCCTCGTCGACGGTGAATCCGAAGTCTCCTGCCGCTGCGGCTGCGGCGGCCTCTTCCATCCGGGAAGCTATATAGGCTATGTCCCGATCCGTGGTGGCCCGGGTGAGACCCTTGATCTCCTCGGTGTTCTTCGGCACCTCAACCAAGTTATCAAAGAAGCTCATAATTGCATCCAGCGTGGGCACTATCCAAGTGGGGTCGACGCCGTGAGAGTCACACGCGGGCATCATTGCGCGCAAGGCGTCCCGGGCGGTGCTGTTGCACAGCGGCACCACTCCCCGGGGAGGTCTAAACCACTCCGGATGGGTCGGGTCGTGCTTGAAAAGCTCTCGGACCATCCCCTTCAGCTCCAGCGCCGTGAAGTTGAAGTTCAACCCCGGGCGCAACCTCATAATGTCCGCCGCATTGCCGAACTCCCATGCTGGCCTTTTCCTTTCTTGTAAAGGAGCGATGCGGCGGCGGAGGAAATCTGCTCCTACCTCTCCGATGGTCAATTTAGCTACCCGGAGACGAAGTATCCTGACGAGGGCGACGTTGAGCTTGACGTCATCCGAGGCCAACTCGCTCCAGTCCCTGCCGCGCACTATGGCTGTTGTGCGCGGCGCAGTGAAAGACTCCGGCTGATCCTCCACTACCCAGCACCAGTCTGCGCGCCATTCTTCCCACTTGCCGCGAAGTTCTCCTTTCAGATATGATTCCTTCTTATTCAAGCGGAAGATCCAGGAGATACCTCCGGAGAGGGGACCGCCAGCCTCTACTCTAGGCATGAAGAAATGGCGAAAGAGTGCTACATTTGGATAGATCCCTATGTAGTTTTCGCACAGATGTGCGAAAACTGCCATCGTAAGGATGGCGTTGGGGGTGAAGTCTAAGAGGTGGAGGTTGTACGTGTTCATGATATCACAGAAAAACTCCGAGAACGGAGGGCACAAGCCGCAGTGAAAGAAGACAGCGAAGAAGAAATACCCGCCGGGGTACAGATCTTTGGCGACGGCGGGGTAGACCCTGGTCCGGGGATGCGCCTTGGTCTCCTTGGCCCAGAAGAGGTAATATTTGTTCCAGAGCTCCCTCGCGCTGAGCCTCGGCGCGAAGACCACATTCCTCTTCCGCAGGAGAGCAAGCTTCACCGCCTGCTCGGACTTCTCCCTCTTGGCCTTCTCCGCTTTCGCCTTCTCGGCCTTCGGAGCCATGGCGGAGGGGGTGGGGGAAGGGGCGAGAAGCTCGACGGCGCCGCGGATGCGGAGGACGGCGGAGGAGGAGTGGAGGCAAAGAGGCAGTGGGGGATTTCTGGAGATTGGAGAAGCAATGAAAGCGAGGGAGAGAAACCGCCCCTGCTTCCTCTGCTTTTAAGGGGGAAGTGGGGGACGCTCCGCATTTCCCATTAAAGAACGTGGCCACGATCTCTCCCACGACGCCGCAATCGACGCGTGCCGTTAGGGAGGGACGCGGCGGATGCGGAAGGGGAATTACGGCTTGCCGTGGGCCGCGCGTGCCCGTGCACTGTTTTGGGCCTGGCCCAACAGCGCTCAGCACCGTGTGTGGCCCAGGCCCGGGGGCTCCTGTCGGTGTACTAAGATAGGGGTACCTTAGTACCCCAACTTGTGCACGGGCAGTGGCAGCTTCCCGCGGCAGGGTCTACCACGCGCTTGCCGGAAACCTCTCTGGTCCTTATTAAGCCATTCAAAAACAAAGTATACAAGACAGAAGAACAAGACCCCGGCAAGTAGAGCTTGCCGGGAAGGCCGTCCCAGGCTCGAGACTTTCACATTAAATAAGACCATGGCAAAAGGAGCTTGCCAGGAAGACCAGAAGACTGCATTCCAGAAGACATGCCTCGGCGCACCCTGCGCCCTGGCAGGGCCCGGAGAGTGACAAGCTTCCGGGCCCGGCAAGATCAAGACCCCGGCAAGGTGCTTGCCGGAGGAAGCCTGCACTGTGTGCCCGTGCTCCAGCCTATCGGCCCACGCGTCGCCCTGGGGCCCTTCCAGGGACGCGTGGCGGATGGCTGTGCAGCCTGGGGGACACAGTGGCACTCCACGGTGACGAGGCTACCGCCGTGGCGAACGGAGACGCACGGGCGGGCGCTTTTGGGGTCGACGGCGACGGGCATTTAATGCTCTTGTCCCCCACTGTCAAAGTAGGTGATGACCACTGTTCATCCACTATTCATGCACTGTTCCCGCACTGTTACAACTACCACCAAAGTTACATTTTTACCCTCCTCAACGTTGGCACCTGTCGGTGACCCCTTGAGCTATAAAAGGAGGCCCATGCGCAACGTAGAAAGGGTTCGGAACCTAGACAGCTTTCTTGCTCGGTGTAGCTAGTTCTTCAAACTCCCGAGCCCAAGAACTTAATACAATCCAAGCAGGAGTAGGGTTTTACGCGTCCATCGCGGCCCGAACCTGGGTAAACTGCCCGCGTGTGTTCTACGATCTGCTCTTTGTGCTCCCTCCGCTCCCTTACCGCAACGAACAAGGGGCTCCGGTCCCATAGGTGCTCGTGGTGGACAGTTTCCCCCGACATCTTTAAGTCTAGGTTCCGAACCCTTTCTACGTTGCGCATGGGCCTCCTTTTATAGCTCAAGGGGTCACCGACAGGTGCCAACGTAGAGGAGGGTAAAAATGAAACTTTGGTGGTAGTTGTAACAGTGCGGGAACAGTGCATGAACAGTGGATGAACAGTGGTCATCACCTACTTTGACAGTGGGGGACAAGAGCATTAAATGCCCGTCGCCGTCGACCCCAAAAGCGCCCGCCCGTGCGTCTCCGTTCGCCACGGCGGTAGCCTCGTCACCGTGGAGTGCCACCGTGTCCCCCAGCCTGCACAGCCATCCGCCACGCGTCCCTGGAAGGGCCCCAGGGCGACGCGTGGGCCGATGGGCTGGAGCGCGGGCACACAGCGCAAGCTTCCCCCGGCAAGCACCTTGCCGGGGTCCTGATCTTGCCGGGCCCGGAAGCTTGTCGCTCCCCGGGCGCCAAAGATGTCGGGGGAAACTGTCCACCACGAGCACCTATGGGACCGGAGCCCCTTGTTCGTTGCGGTAAGGGAGCGGAGGGAGCACAAAGAGCAGATCGTAGAACACACGCGGGCAGTTTACCCAGGTTCGGGCCGTGATGGACGCGTAAAACCCTACTCCTGCCTGGATTGTATTAAGTTCTTGGGCTCGGGAGCTTGTAGAACTAGCTACACCGAGCAAGAAAGTTGTCTAGGTTCCGAACCCTTTCTACGTTGCGCATGGGCCTCCTTTTATAGCTCAAGGGGTCACCGACAGGTGCCAACGTAGAGGAGGGTAAAAATGTAACTTTGGTGGTAGTTGTAACAGTGCGGGAACAGTGCATGAACAGTGGATGAACAGTGGTCATCACCTACTTTGACAGTGGGGGACAAGAGCATTAAATGCCCGTCGCCGTCGACCCCAAAAGCGCCCGCCCGTGCATCTCCGTTCGCCAC
Source organism: Secale cereale (assembly GCA_902687465.1). Taxonomy (NCBI): domain Eukaryota; kingdom Viridiplantae; phylum Streptophyta; class Magnoliopsida; order Poales; family Poaceae; genus Secale; species Secale cereale. The sequence goes on along the minus strand of LR738713.1, from coordinate 607,558,847 downwards.
GGCGGTAGCCTCGTCACCGTGGAGTGCCACCGTGTCCCCCAGGCTGCACAGCCATCCGCCACGCGTCCCTGGAAGGGCCCCAGGGCGACGCGTGGGCCGATAGGCTGGAGCGCGGGCACACAGTGCAGGCTTCCCCCGGCAAGCACCTTGCCGGGGTCTTGATCTTGCCGGGCCCGGAAGCTTGTCGCTCTCCGGGCCCTGCCGGGGCGCAGGGTGCGCCGAGGCATGTCTTCTGGAATGCAGTCTTCTGGTCTTCCTGGCAAGCTCCTTTTGCCAGGGTCTTATGTTAATGTGAAAGTCTCGAGCCTGGGACGGCCTTCCCGGCAAGCTCTACTTGCCGGGGTCTTGTTCTTCTGTCTTGTATACTTTGTTTTTGAATGGCTTAATAAGGACCAGAGAGGTTTCCGGCAAGCGCGTGGTAGACCCTGCCGCGGGAAGCTGCCACTGCCCGTGCACAAGTTGGGGTACTAAGGTACCCCTATCTTAGTACACCGACACCTTCCTAGCAAAACCATTGTTTGGCTATGTTACCCGCTTGCTCGGCCCCTCTTATAGCGTTGTTAGTTGCGGGTGAAGATGAAGTTCATTCCAGGCGGGAACTTGTTGTTGGAGTATCACAATATCTATTATTATATATTAACACACCTATATACTGGGCATGGGTGGAAGGCTTGGCCTTTTGCTCGGTGTTTTGTTCCACTCATGCCACCTTAGGAGCCGATAAACCGGCATTATGTTCCTTGATTTTGCGTTCCTTACACGATGGGTATATGGGGACCCCTTGACAGTTCGTCTTTGAATAAAACTCCTCCAGCAAGGCCCAACATTGGTTTTAATTTTCTCATAATAACAACTTAATTAATTAATTAAATTGCATAGGGAGTTAGCGCTACCCGAGGATTCTTTCTACATAGCAGAGGGGGCCAGTGCTGATGGTGTTGGTCCCAAACGGGGGTTATGCGGGGCCACCACGGGGAAACTCGAGGATTGGCTTTTACTCGTAGGATCACCCATCCGGTCGTGGCCGGAGATGAGATACGCGCGGCTACTATCAGGGTGTCGACACACCGGGAGGTCTTGCTAGACTTGTTTTACCATTGTCGAAATGTCTTGTGCACCGGGATGCCGAGCCTGATCGGATTTCCCTAAGATAAGGGGTGATGATATTATATTTATCACTTCAGCTAATCGTGAGAGCTTGTGATGGGCTAAGTTGGGACACCCCTGCAGGGTTATGATCTTTCGAAAGCCGTGCCCGCGGTTATGTGGCAGATTAGAATTTGTTAATGTCCGGTTGTAGAAAACTTGACAGAGGATCCGAAGTAAAACACACAACTGTGTGAGTAACCGTGACTGTCTATTTTCACTTTGAGAAGATAACACGGTGGGGTTATGTTTGACTCGTATGTAGTTCAGGATCTTTAGCAATCATTTCTAGTTGCGACCGTTTGCGTAGATGCTCATGTTATTCTTGTACTCGTAAGTTAGCCACCATATTTTGCTTAGCCGCTGCTGCAACCTCACCACTTTACCTCTTCCTACCTATTAAGCTTTGATAGTCTTGTTACCCATGGTTATGGGATTGCTGAGTCCTCGTGGCTCACAGATACTACAACAACAGTTGCAGGTGCAGGTTTCCGATGTCTTGACGTGAGAGCGTTGTTCTTTTGTTGGAGTTCTTTGTAATGCCCCGAATGTAATACTTTCCCTTTTGGGCAATATATAATATCTTCAGCTCCATCTATTCCATTCCGGGTTCTTCGTCTTTTGGGTTTTCGCCGTTTTGTCGTGTTGCGTGTGTGGCATTCATTCATAGCATGTAGTCATGTGCATCGCATTGCATTTGTGTTGTCGTTTGCATCCAGTTCCACGTGTTCCTTCCCGTTGTCCGTTTCGCGTTCCGGAGCTCCCTCACGTGTTCGTGGCATCCCCGAGGCCTACTTTGGTGTTTGGCCGTGTAACGTTACCGGTTTGGCGCGAGACTTGTCGTGTGTTGTTGTTTTGGTGTGTGTAACCCGCCTGTCAAATCTCGTCGCGTTTGGAGTTCGTTTGCTACCCCAACAGTTATTCTCGTGGGCTAAAAGTGCCTCCACTTTGAGGCCCAAGACACTCCTCCAACAGCCTACCAAACCAACCCAACCCCCTCCCTTCATCTAGGTCATCCAATTCTGATCGCGTGGCCGAAAACCATACCTCATTTGGACAACCCTAGCTCCTTGTGCCTATATATTTGTCCACCTTCCTCAATTTTTGCCCCAAAAATAGGAAACCCTAGCCCCCATCCCCTTCCTCCAGCTTCTTCCTCCACTTCGGCGGAGCTCGTCGGAGGAGCTCGCCGGAATTCGCGCCACCACCTCGCCACCCTCGCCGGAGCTCTCCCCGCCGCCGCACCGGAGCTCTCACCTCCACGCCGCGGCCCCAGCCGGACCATCCCCGCCGCCGGCGGCACTCAGGCCGCCGATCCGCCCACCTCCCGCCGGCCAGGGGCCACCGCCGCCGCCAGGCATCAGCCGCCGCTGCCTCCTCGATCAGATCGGGGGAGGAGCCCCCGATCCCGATCGGTTCGCCGCCGCCTGCAACCCTAGGGCCGAGGCCCAGCGCCAGCAGGCCTCCCGAGCCGTCCGCCTCTCCTCCTGGGCCGGCCGTGCCGCTCGCCCGCTCCCAACCGGGCCATCCGCAGCGCTCCCTGGGCCGAGGCCTTCCCCCTCCGCCAGCCAGGCGCCGGCTCCGCCGCCGCTCTGCTGGGCCGGTGGGCCGCGCCGAGGCCTCCTCCACCGCTCCACCCCGCGCAGGCCGGCCCAGCCCGGGCCAGCGCTCGGGAGCAGCCACCGCCGCTCGACCGAGGCTCCCCGTTCGCCTCTGCCTCCAGGCGCCCGAGCGGGCTGGTTCCGCCCCGGTTCCCCGACCCGTTAGCCGTCCGCGGCCCGATCTGCTTCGGACCCGCTCCGCTCCGCTTCGGCCAGATCAGATCCGGCCCGATCCGCGAAGATCCGTCAGCCCGCGTTGACTTTCTGTTGACTCGGAGGTAGTCCCAAATTCCACTAAGTCCCTGTGATATTGTGTTGTCTGATGCTATTTTCAAACGGTGATAACTTTTTATGCGTTGCTCCGATTTGAGTGAATGAGATGTCCAGTTGTTCATGGAGTCATGTACTACATTTCATTCGATTGTGCCATACATGTTTGAGTTCATCTAGATGCTTAAAATTTTGTTGCAAGAGTGCATCTTGATAAAACTGCTGCTAGTCATTGTTTTCATGCCATCTTTGCAATGTGATAACTTTTTGCATGTTTATCCAAATGATGCAAATGACATGTCCACGTGTTCGTCTTGTCATGATCTACATGTTGAATGCTTAGGCTTGCATGATAGAATTAATCTTGCCATGTTTATCTCCGTTGCAAAGTGCTATGTGGCTGTTATGTCATTAAACTTGTTATGAGATGTCTTTTTGAGGAGCTCATTGCTATCATTGTGATTGTCCCCATGATGCATGCTTAGGTGTTTTGGAGTCACCATTATGTGTACTTTGCTGTGGTGCTTACCACTTGCCATGTTTAGTTTTGAGGTGACTTAAACTTGCTCTCAAACATGCCATGATGAAACTGCTGTTTTAACACTTAGTGAAATTTCACTAAGTCTGGAATCTGTAATTTCCAGATGCCATGTTTGCTTGTTGTTCTAGGCCAATCCATGATAGTTTTGGGGTGACTCTTGATGGTTCCTTGTAGTATATACAGTTGGCTATCCATTCATGCTCTCACATGCTTATTTGAGTGGCTGGAGCATATTTATCTTTTGCTCCCAAGTTGCAATAAATTACTGCTGTCAGGATTTTGTTGTCAAGTTCAATATGTCATAGCTTGTTGCTATTGATCCATGGCTCCTTTGGGGGTGCTCCAATGGACTTATTTGCTGTAGGACATGTCTAGTTTATGTCCATACTCTTTGCCATGATGTTTGAGTGATGTAGCTTATTTATCTATTGCTCCGAAGTTGCTATGTGGCTGTAATTTTCAGCTTTCGCATGTTTATTGTTTTGTGTGTAACTTTTAGCCCGTAGCTCCGTTTTGAGCAAGTCCTATATGAAACTTGTGTGATTTTTCATGTAGATTCATAATATCCTATTATTAACATGTTTTGAAGCACTTTGCTTGATCGCATATTGTCATGCTCCTTGTGCTCCCATAGTGCATCAGTCATGCATCCGGCATATTTTTGAGTGCGCATTGCATCTTGTTGATTTCGTGCCTTGTGTGTTTGTGTTTAGTAGAGCCGGAAGCTGAGTACGAGCACGAGGTTACTACCGAGGTTGAGCACGAGGACCCCTCTTACGATCCTATCGACAACTCTTCAGGCAAGATGGCCGAACCCCGATAACATTACTATCTTTGCCTATTGCTAGAGTATCACTCTATAGTTTTGCCTCGATGCCCATGTCTTTCCTGTCAGCCTCCTATTTGTAACCATGATCCTGTCTAACCACCCTACCTATGCAAACCATTGATTGGCTATACGTAGGCTTCGCTCAGCCCCTCTTATAGCATTGTTAGTTGCAGGTGAAGTTTGAAGATGCTTGCTTCATGTTGAAGTTTGTTGGGTTTTATCACACTATATTAATGCTCAAATGAACTCATCTATATATTGGCAATGGGTGGAAGGATAAGCCTTTTGCTTGGTGATTTGTTCCACTCATGCCACTAGGAACCGTATAAACCGGTGTTATGTTCCTTGATTATGCGTTCCTCACACGGTTGGGGTTATGGGACCCCCTCGATAAACCGCTAAGTGCTAAGACTTTTCCAGCAAGTCCCAACATTGGTACTATTTGCCTAATAACTAAATAAACTTGCATAGGGAGTAATTAACCCTCTTTCTTAATCAACAACCCCGGGCCAGTGCTCCACATGAGTCTTGGTCCGAAATGAGCAGACTGCGGGGCCACCTCAAGGAAACTCGAGGTCTGGTAAAAACCCGTAGGATGACTTATCCGGTCGTGGCCTGAGACGAGATACGCGCGGCTACTATCGGGGTGTCGGCACGCCGGGAGGATTTGCTGGATTAGCCTTACCTTAGTTCGGAGTATCTTGAGCACGGGATTCCAAGAATATTCGGGTCTTCCCACCTTGGAGTTGCGACTCCGCGGATCGTGGGCTTGTCATGGGCCAAGTTGGAACACCCCTGCAGGGTTTGAACTTTCGAAAGCCGTGCCCGCGGTTATGTGGCAGATGGGAGCTTGTTAATATCCGGTTGTAGAAAACTTGACATCATGTTCCCATACACTACCAGCGTGAGTACCGTGACTGTCATTTTCCGGAAGGGTTTCGGGAGATGAACACGGTGGGGTTATGTTTGACTGGCTTTAGCTAGGATCACTTCGTGATCATCTCTCGACCGAGGCACCTTCTCTTCTCGCTCTCTTTTACGTAAGCTAGTGCTAGTTGCTGCTGCAGACTCTTGTTCTTTCTTCAGCCTTGTTCCACACCCAAGGCTTAAATAGTCATGTTACCCGGGAACGGGATTGCTGAGTCCTCTGTGGCTCACAGTTACTTCAACACCCCAGATGCAGGTACAATGGTGAGCTACCCAGGTGATGGTACTGAGCTAGACTGGGAGTACGACGAGGAGCGTAGCCGTTACTATGTTCGTTTTCCCGATGATCAGTGGTGGTTCTTCTACTAGGATTCGATCTAGACCTGTGGATTAATGTTATGTTTGGTATCTTGACATTTGGATTTTACCCTTAGATGGGCTGTGATGTTCATTTGTATGATGATTGGATATGTAATGAATTTGTGTGACGTGGCGAGTGTAAGCCAACTATCTTTTCAGTTTTCCATCCCCATTTTTTACATGAGTTGTGCAAAGATACCAAACTTGCGATCATTCCAGAATGGGCTTATATCTTTAAGTCGTGCCTCGACATGTAGGAGATATAGTCCCATCCTGGGCATTACATTCTTCTTCTTCGGTCTTGGGTTAGGTTCTGGGTCGGCAGCCTGGGATAGCAGATGGATGTCATTGTGCTTTTCATGTTTGTATCCGTAGTCGGATACCTTGTATTGATGTTGTTGTATTCATGTGACTTGTATGTATTGTTGTATCCCCCATGTATGTATGTAATGGTACGATGTAATGATATCCATCTTGCTAAGCGCCCGAAATGCGGTTGTGCCCCAATCACGTAAGTGTCACCTGATCGGGATAGAATCGCATCTTGGGCCTGACACCACATCTCCACAATAGCCATGCCATTCATTGAAATTTCCTGAAATATTTAGCTTGAGGAATCATTAGTTCAATGAGATATATGTTGTTATAAATTACCAAAACCACTCGGGGATTACTTGCACTTTCATACCGGTATGGCTTCCTCTCGTACTCCTGCTTCGTTCACAGCATTCGGGTGGACCACATATGCGAGCGAGCCCTACTTGCAATTAGATAAGATCTCTTGAGATTAAATCGTAGGACACTCATGCTAATTGTTGGTTACTGCCTGGAGATCCACAGCCCTTGTTCAGTGGTAACTGTCATATGTTGTGTCTCCCAATCAATATGCCTAGGGTTGTGTTTCTTGAGCCAACCAATCCCTAGGATGGCATCATAAGCCCCAAGTGAAATGAGCTTGAAATCCATGACAAATTCATGGCCATGATATGTCCACAGGCACTGAGGTATGAAACTGTCATAGTGCAACACTGCACCATCCGCAACCTTAACTCTGCAAGCCATGGGCAGTTTACACACTCCAAATAACTTAGCAGCCAGATGATGATGAAGGAAAGATGATAAGCTGCCCCAGTTCACCAGTAATGACATCTCTTTTATCCTGTATCCATGTGTGCAACTACATCACACCCGGCCCATGGAACCCATCGATAGCCTGCTTGGAAATGGTGCATAGATTGTGTTCTTCAAGCTGTGGGTGATCGTGACTGCTCTCGCCCATCACTTCCTCTATTGCAAACAACTCCAGGAGCTCTTCCACCACATGCATCTGCAATGTTGAGGGGCATGTGTGGTCTTTGCCTCACCATCCGATGCATTTAAAACAGAGACCTCTCGCCCTTTGGAAGGTACGTAGTGCTGCCATCTTGCTGCTATTTGCCCCTTCCTGTGATGCCTCTGTTCCCCGACGATCTTGTGCATTGGCTGCAGGTGTTGACAGTCGTGTAGTGCTCGCAGGTAGGCTTGGAGTACATGTCATCCCGCCGTATGCAACTTCTTCCTGAAGCAGAGCAAGGGAGCACGCCGTGTCGAGGTCAGGTGGTCTCTGAATGAGCACCGCCGCCCGTATGTCCGCTCGTAGACCCTCGATGAATCATGTAAGGAAGAAATATGGGTGCGTCAGTTCAGAATAAGATATCATGTGGTTCATCAGCGTTTCAAAATGTTCAATGAAATTTGCAACAGAATCCGTCTGCCGTATAGCATAAAACTGGCGAATGAGTAGTTGATGCTTATCACGCCCAAACCTAGTGCACAACAGAGCCGTGAATGACTCCCACGCAAGACCAGTGATCTTGCATTGAACCTATTGCAAAGAAATGGCAGACGGACCAGAGAAAATCAGAATTGTCATAGGGGCCTGATATGACTTATGGACCGTGAACATCTGGAAATAATGCTCGGCCAGCATTTTCTATTGTCGGGGATTTTCACCCGCGAAGACGGGAAACGACATCGGTGGTGGCGTCTGCCCCATAGCCGCAAGCACTTGCGAGGATAACAGAGAAGAGATTGTGGACGAGATCATGGTCATACTGGTGACCCGGGAAGCCGCCGATGACTCAGGAGTCACCGTCGGAGATCCCCCTGGTTGCAGTGACGCGTCGTGGCTTGGTTGCCCGAGGATCTCGCGCGCGACCATGGGTGGTGGGGGGGGGGGTCGCAGCCGGTGGCGATCCGTTCGATGGCGCAGACGAGGCTGACGTGACTTGGAGTGCCGTGACGAAGAGCTCCAATTGCGCGAATTGCCGCTCCACCTCCGGCTTCCACGTGATGGGGGCGTTGATCCGGGCAATCTGTGTCGCCACTTCCTTGAGGATAGCTTTGTTGTCGTCGTCCTGGTTGTTGGTACGGGCGATGGCCTCATCGTTCAGCTTGTCGAGGTAGGCCTTCAGCGCGGTGTCCATGGTGGCGATGTGGGCGTCGCTCGCTTGCTTCTGTCGACTGGTTTCCAGCGCGACGATCTGGCGGTGGAGGCGGCGAAGGGTGGTGAGTGGATATTTGATACCACGATGTTAGGTGTTCGATCTATTTCTCTGCCAAATCTCGATTACAGTCACGGGGGATTACAAGCTTGCTCTTTGTTTACAACTAGTTGGAAATGGAGGAGGAAAGTAAGGTAAGCCGTGTCATGTCCTGCCATTGCCTGATCCCCTAGGATGCCGATCCAAACACGCTGCTCTCCTTATGTAGGGTTCACCCACTCCGGGGCCACATACCAGCGGTTGGGTTGCTTGATCCGAGGTGGCTTGGCGATGGCACGCCCCTGTCCCTGATTGGTTGTAGGACGCGTTTCGGTAGCCACTGTCCCCTTCTGCAGCACCCCACCTTTCCATAAGTATTTCTGTACTTAGGACGCTTACAATGCACGCAAATTTGACCTCTTGGCAAAATCAATTCACAGAATGAACTGCCCGTGAAACAATTTCACAGCCCTGACCTTTTTGTGTAGCGCCCGCCACGACGGCGCCACACCCTACAGTGCAGCGTCTAACTCGGGGGCGTTGCACGCCTAGCCAGCGTCTAACTCGGGGGCGCTACACTGTATAGTGTGGCGCCTAACTCTTAGGCGCTGCACATTGACTTAGTAATTTTTAGGCAGTTCGGGGTGCGACGCTGGCCAGGCGTGCAACGCCCCCGAGCTAGGCGTTGCACAGTGTAGTATGGCGCCGTCGTGGCGGACGCTACACAAACAGGTCAGGGTGTGAAATTGTTTCACGGACAATTCATTCTGTGAATTGATTTCGTCCAGAGGTCAAAATTGTCAAATTTGCCTACAATGCACATGTGGGCACCGGCGTTAGGACGGGTCAGCGGCAGATTCCTGGCTGCTAGGCGTTGATGATTTAGGAGTATGATATGGTTGGGGCTGGTTGGATATTGTGGGTGGCGCGACATGCGTCCACAACGAGTCTTGGATCGTGCATGGTCACGTAACATGCGGTACGCTACGTCCAGTGGACAGATATACTATCATGTCTACAGTCTACACTGCACACGTTGACTGCATGCATGCATAGATGGTTCAGCCACTGGCTTGTACTCCGGCGGGATGCCCATGGGGACTACCTCATCATCACTAGTAGTACTACGATCAAAACTTGACGAAACACAAGAATGTGATTCATCAACATTATTAGTATTTATTCATTAACTTCAAGTATAGGGCACAAATAACCAATCGATCGATCAATCGGAATCTGAGGACGCCACCGTAAAGTGCGTCGTCACTTCACAGCTAAAAATAAATAAAATTCGACCACCCCTCACCAACCCGACCCAACAACCACGCCGCTTTGGCATGCAGTTCTGTTCCATCTCTCTCGCACGCACGTACAGTAACATCCTTTCTTGTTCATTGCACTGATCGATTCGATCCTCTGGCTAGCGCTAGATCATGCATGCACCGATGATGCACGAGCACGGCCGCCTACTCTACTCCATGGAGTAGCAGCATTCCTTGAAGGCCTGCAGGTTGTGCCGGAAGACGGGGACGAAGGCGTCCACGCTGCCGTCGCCGAGGTAGGACGGCGCCAGGAACAGCATCCCCTCCGTCGGGAAGTAGGACGGCATGAAGTAGCTCGGGCTCCCTGTGCCGAAGTCCAGCTCGTAGAACGGGAACGTCAGCCAGCTGTCCACCTCCACGTCCGGGCACACCACGTCCTTGAGCACGGCGCTCGGGGCGAGCCCCTCCTTCTCGGCGGCGCCGGAGCACGCGAAGTCGACGAAGGACTGGAAGTAGGCGCCGTCCACCCTCGCCACCTCCTCGTGGATCGTCTGCGCCGCGTGCCTCAGCGGCCGGCTCAGCAGGTCGCCCACCGTGGTCCGCGGGAACGCCCACAGCACCAGGTTGCCGAAGTACTCCGCTGGCCTGCCCAGCCGGTGCCGCCCGTCCACCGATATCCGGATCGACGTGGCCTCGCCGGGGCTCAGGTCGCGCGAGCGCGTCATGGTGCGCCAGAGGTGCGCGAGGATGGTCTCGAACCGGCTGAACGGCCGCCCGCGCCCCTCGGAGGCCCTGGCGCGGAGCCCCGCTATGAAGTCCTTGGTGAAGTGCGCCTTGTGGATGACGATGTTGCTTTCGGCGCTGTCGTCTCCGTGATGATGGCCGGCGGCGGCGGTGGGCGACGGCCGGTGGTACTCCCTGCTGCGGTGGTCGTGCTCCGGGCGAGCTGGCGGGGACCGCGGCTTGAAGAGGTCCTTCTGGTGGTGCACCGGCGGGACGCCCATGGGCAGCCCCCTGGTGGCGCGGCCCCAGGCGACGAGGAAGTTGCTGGTGGCGTGGCCGTCGGCGACGACGTGCTTGGACGTGAACCCGACGGCGAGGGAGCCGCAGCGGAACCGCGTGAGCTGCAGCACCACCACCTCCTGGTGCTCCGCGTCCAGGTCCGGGTGCAGCTTCAGCAGCGCCGGCGTGGGCTTGGCCGGCGCCATGTCGACGAGGTCGGCGTCCACGGACGCCTCCACGAGGCGCGCGCCATGATCATTGAGGACCACGGCCTGCGCGCCGTCGGGGGACTCGCCGAGCTGCCCGGCAAAGGCACGGTAGTGAGCCAGCACGGCCGCGAGGCCCTTCTCGATGGCGGCGGTGGACGGCGCGGGCGGCGCGAAGGCGTAGATGATGGCCATCTGGATCTGGTACGTGACCGTGTCGAAGATGGAGAGAGGGATGTACTCCGTGGCTGGAGCGCCGGCCTTGTAGGCGGGCTTGACCAGCCTGGAGCTCAGCACCTTCACCTCCATTGCTAGCTAGCTAGGTCGAGCTTGGATCGGCGATGAGAGGAGCTTTGCTAGGTAGCTGCCACAATGCTTGTGCTGCCGATGTACCGTTTGCTCGTTTGATGGTGCGAGTGGCGATATATATAGGGGAGCGCGGGAAATTAAAGCGGTTGGTGAAATCCCCATTAAACAACTTGTTTCATTTGTCTAAATTACTGTTCCGAGCATGCTTGGCTGAGACTTTTTTGACCCGGCCGCCCCTCGCTGATGCATGCGCACGTTTGACTCGCTCACATGAGTAGTACGAAGGTGCTCGACCAAATGTCGTCACGACTCTCAACTGTCCGGCCGGTTCAGTAGGCTTTGCAAGTTGTACGTATGTTTGGGGTCAATGTTTGGTAAAGCGTGACTTCAAAGTTCAAACAAGAATCGGCACATTTTCGGCGCGAAAAGCACGCTAGAACTTCTCCTCTGCTCGTTACGTCAAGTATAAGAGCCTCAACGTTTTCGATCAGCACCTGCCATGAGATTGTGTGTCATACTTGACTTGACAATTTGCCCGAGCTGATGTAAAATAAATGTTCTTAATTCGACAGGTGGGGACACGTACAAGCAGAGTCAGGCGGTCATAAATTCTACGTCAAAAAAGGACACCACTCTTCCGGTTCCAATGTCGCGACATGGCAACAACCAAACCTATGCGACATTCCACACTTTCGCGCCTGTGCGTCAGCAGTCTACTAGGCCTGTTGGATGCATACTAGTGGGATACGCGCGCCTTGCCGCGCGAGTTTTATTTTTGGTTGTTTTTTCTTTCTTTCTTTTTTCGTTTTTTTTGGTAGGTGGGTGACTGTGTATGGGTTGTCTTAGTCGGTTGGAGAAGGTACGTGGTTGTCTCTGGCTCTTATAGCTAGCTGACACGTTGTTGTTATGCAGCGAACAAACAGATAAGGCGACACGCGCACACAGCAGCGAACCGACCCAGCTAGATGGGCCAACCTGTCGATCGAACGACAGCCCACCGCTCAGCCCAAAAGCACACAGCCCAAAAGCATCGATCAGCCGTGTCTACCGACCGAACGCAGGCTTACAACGATGGCCCACCCGCTGACCAAACACACCGATCAACCAGGAGCCCCTCCATCGAGGGAGCTTAGAGTTTAGGGAGATAAGCTAGGATTATCCTGCGTCCTAACTACTCTAGTAAACCATGTTTGACCGACCGATCTCGTGTCTATGGGTTGACACATTTTTTGGGTCAAATTGCAAGTAGAAATTGTTTTGGGTCGTAATTTACATATTGCCCAGACAAATTTCAAAAGCGCAAGTGAGAGCTGCATGGAGAAACTTCAGCATTAATCAATCAATGGATGCTGCTGAGTGTGACATGGAGGGCCAACCTATCAGCCGGTATGGAGGTCGATCGTGTCGTTTAAACTGAAATTTTGCTACTTATTACAAAGTTGTACTAAAACAACAACAATTAATTTGAATCGGATATCAGACAAAGTACTTCAATCTTGTTCACCGCATCGCTAATTATAACCTTACTTAGCCAAGTTTAAATTCGTAACAATCTGGTTAGAGCATCTACAGCCGGATTTTGCAAATCCGGCTCCTCAAATGCCTGCGGACGCGTCCGCGAGAACTGACCGGACACATATCAAATTAGCCACTTTGCATCCGCATCTTTCAAATTTCATCCTCTAGATCTATACAAAGCATGCAAAAGGAATCCTACGTACTACATCTACGTACTACCATAGCTACTCTTCGTTGTCGGAGATGTCCACGACGACGGCGCCAGGCGCCGGCTGGATAGGCGGGTAGGAGCGCTCCAGCTCATCCTCCTCCTGTTCGACCTCATCCATGTGGACGAACATCTCCGGATCCTACGCGGCCTCTTGCACCTCCATCTCCTGCCGGCGACGGCGTCTTGCCTACACAGACGACTCCAAACAAAGGGAATCGAGGATGGCCTGCTGCTCCACCTGCAGATCCCCGTCGCCAGTGTCCCCCACATCCTCCTCCTCCGAATCGTCCTCCTCGTCCTCCAACCCCTTCTCTGGATCCACTGCATCCGGAGGTAGCTCCGGGACGATCCGGGCTTCGCGCCTAGCCCGAATCTGCTCAAGGAGCTCGAGCCGGCGCTCCGGCGTCGGAAAGGGCTCGCTCGTCACCCGACAGTGTGGGGGCATGGCTACTAGGCGGACGGGTGGAGTGGAAAGTGGTGGCGGTGGCAGACAGGAGGAGGAAAATGTGGATGGACGGTAGGATTTCGGTACCGCCGGTCGACTTAAATAGCCGGGCAATGCACTACTCGACCCGCCGTTGCTGCGCCACGCCACCGGTCCGACGAAGGACGAGCTTCGGACCGCCGTGTTTAAGGGCGTTTCCGCCTGGGACCCCTTCATCAGTCCGGCGTGGCGGGCGTGCCCATATATGGCCCATATCTGGGCTGGATATGTGGGGTGTTGGTCAGCCCAGGCATTTGAAAACCGTTTCAGAGGCCCGTCCGGGTCAAAAAATCGTGACCGGACAGTGACTAGTCGGGCCGCCCGGACGTATGGGGCGGGTTTGAGAGGTCCGGTTGTATATGCTCTTAGAAGATGAAGTTATCTCGATCTCTTTTTCCTCATGTGCTACGCCCACGCCAAATGCTAGATAAGCCCCACAACTAATGTTTGTTTTATTAAAAGTCCCACTGCATTGCACTAGTGTTGGAGTACTTTCGCAGTGGGGCACACATATAATGGTTCACTGGAGTTTTAGCATTGCATAAACATGATTCATTAGAGGCGGCGAATCTGCCAAAAGTGCAGGAAAAGGCAAAGTTGATGCTAAAGAAGTATACAAGCCTGCATATGCTGGTGCATGCACGGCGAGTTAAACAAGGAAGCTAGGTAACGATGGCCTTGCATGCATGCATCTGTCGTCCGTCACTGGGAGCAACTTGCGTAGTTCGATTATGGGTGGATGGATCGTGCTTGCTTTACGTACTGGGAGCAACTTGCCAACTTGCGTTAGTCTAGTCTCTTCATCCAGCTCTTAGGGTGTGTTTGGTTGCATTCTCAACTCAACATAGCTGTTCACTCTTCATGCATGCTCATCTCAACACCCCTCTTCATGCATGATCTCTTCATGCATGCACCTAGTGTATTTGTGTTAAGCTTGTGTTGGCTCATGCACCCTCCATACACTCTACCAAACATCCAAAAGTGGGTCGAGAAGGGAACTTTTGCTCTCATGCACCCTCCATACACCCTACCAAACACACCCTTACTTACTGGCATTCCCGCATGCATGTTCGTTCATGGTGTCATCTGTCATGCATGTTGGGATTAGCAGGTACTACATCCCCTCCTGGTTTATTAGTCCCTTTTATAATTCGTATTAAATTTTGATCAAAAATTTAACTGACAAAATGTTAATGCATGTAAAAAAAATTATATCATTGGATTTGTATTTGATCATAATTTTCAATGATATGATTTTTGAATTTGGATGTCAAATCCAGTGTAGATGACCCCAACTCACAGTTCGTGTTGGGCCGGCGGGGTTGCTCTTACTTAGATTTCTAGTGTAGATGATATCCGTGTTGGCCCCACGGGGTTGTTCTTACTTAGATTTCTATTGTAGATACACCCATGTTGGCCCCGTGGGATTGTTGGTTTAGTCCCACCTTGCCGTGTGGGGATCGTGGCGACCGACTTAAATAGCAGTGTTGTTCAAAAGTGATAAGCATCGGTGATCATTGCATCATTTCTGAAGGTTATTGACTATCATTATGAATCTTCTCTGCTTGAAGATTCATAATGATTGTCAATATCCCTCACAAAAGTGATGGCTTTCTAGCTCTTTTTTGCTTTATAGGTCGGTGCAAGGGTGGCGACGGAGGTAGCAGACGTGCGACGCTGAGGGTGCCGGTGACGGTCAATCCGGGCATTTGAGACTGGTTTGAGGCTCCCATTTGGGCTTTTTTTGACCGGTCACTGGCCGGGCTGTCCGCCCGGTCGTTTGAGGGGATTTGACGAACCCGGCTGTAGATGCTGTTACAAGCTTACATATTTTATTTATGCAAAAAATGGCATTTATATAGAGGTAAATACACCAGCAGTGCTTAAACTTGCCATCGATGCTTATTTTAGTGTATGAACTTGAGAAATATGCCGAGCTGAATCTAAAACTTGGCACATGCGTGCAAATATGCTGCCAATCCCATTAGTAGACAAAATATACTTATGCGGCATCGTATTTTTTTTAGCATGCACACGTGGCGTGCCAGCATAATGTGGGACCCACTAAACAAGATGGACTGCAAAGCATATGTCTCTATGACCTGTGGGTCCCACCTGTCAGCTGAAGGGAAAACTGCAGCTAAAAGTCTGTTATGAATATTATACATACAAATAAAGCAACTTGTTAGAAAATTGTTCAAGTAATTTCTAAAATTATTCACATATTTTTCACAAAAATCATATAAATAAAATAGTATTTTATAATAAAAATGTTTGTATTCATAATTTTGTATGATTTAAACACAAGGCAAGAGTATATTTTTACATTTACTAAACAATTTAATATTTTTTTGTATTTACCAAAGAAATTAATTTTTTATTTTACTAAATGTATCTCGCATGTAAACATGTTATTTTATTTGTATGTGTAGTATTAATAAAAATCTATTATTTGAAATTTATACTTATTACACCATGATTATAATTTACAAATTTATAATAAAACCCAACATGTGCAAAATAGGCTGCATTGGCTGTAGTCCATTAGGGCCCACGAACATGTTACTTCACAAAACAAGAACTACTGTTATCCACAGTACACACCAGAAGAAAAATTGCTGAAAAAAAAAAGAATAACAGTTGGAAGCTTGCAGAAGCTTCCCAAAACCGGCTTGGGGAGCTTCTGGAAGCTTCCCGAAACAAGGAACCTTCATGCGTGCTTCAGATGGTGGGCCTGCCCATATTCAAACATATGAAGGAGAGGGGGTGTGTTTTCCTTTTACCGATTGCACTGTAACTGGCGCAGCAGGCGCTGAATAGAAGTTGGGGGCAAATCGTATGTCTTGTCATCTCCTGCTGGTCACCTCCCTCTTGGTCGATGGCGATGGCTTGAGTAGCCTAGTGGTCAGCAGTCCTGCAGAGGCAATCGCCAGGCACCGGGGCAACGGCGCAGATTCTCCCAGCGGGAAAGGGAGGCCGACAGTCAACGGTGCAATTATGCCTCGATTCCGAGGTGAGTGATCCTACTTAGTCTGAATTGATGCCTCGACGACGCAATGTTGTAATTTGTGGCATGCTATTTCACTCCATGGATTGGGGGGTTATTTTAATGTAGGTTTGTAACTTGCAGTGATGTAGGCAACCGGAATTCCATCGGTTGATCATCTCGAGCAGATTCATTAAAAAAAAAGAATCTCCGCTCTGTTTAGGTTTTGCTTCTTCTCGGTTTCTCTAACTTAACCATTGTTAGTTATGAATTATTCCAATTCATCGAATTTTCATTTCAAGTTCTAGATCTCAGATATGAGGAGGTTTTTTCTTACTTTTATCAAGTATACATATTTAAATTTCATATATTTGATCAAGTCTAAACTGTGCATATCAATGATGATTGGTTCAATCACTTGGTGATATGCTACACCGTAAGTTTAATAATTAAATCACTCCCTCATCATGTTATTACATGAAGGTTTCAAGCCACGAAGACTCAAAATGAGAGCCGTCATTAATACTTTGATGGTATATTTCATGCTTTCCAATATGACTAAGTTTCTGCAACTCAACTATGAATTACTACTAATATCTAATATTTATTCTTGAGTAGTATTGTCATATTTAAATTTTTTATATTAAAATTATGTGCATGGACAATATAATATCGGCTGTTTGACTAGCTAACTATTGCGAATTTATGGTTCCGGGTTTATGCTTATAGTTGCATAATATGTATCCAAATATCGGATTGTGACTCTATGTTCTTTTAGTTAGCTCGGAGTCTGCCCCGGGTCCTAATCTTTCCTCGCCCCTCCATTGCTAGGATGCACGCACCCCTTACGTTTGCACCACAATCTCGCACATTAAGTGTGGAATATGATTTGCCAAGTCAGCAACATAAATAGTGTTCCCTATGTAAACTGAAAGCATCTTCAATAGATGATGCAAATTTAGAGCTGTAAAACAGGAGATGTAAAAATTTATCTTTCAAAAAGTGTTTTTTGCATCTCCAAAAAAGGGCTAACTCCAACAGATAATGCAAAACGGAGATGTAAATGGGCAACTTCAATAGGCGATTGATACGTCCATTTTTCATCATGTTTTCCTACTATTATTTATAATATTTTTATGCATAATAATGCCTTTTGGAGTAATTCTAATGTGTTTTCTCTCATAGTATGCAAGGTTTACATCAACAGGGAGAATATCGGCAGCTGGAATTTTGGACCTGAAAAAGCAACGTTAGGCTACCTATTCTGCACAACTCCAAATAAGCTGAAACTTCATGGAATTTTTTATAGAATATTTAAGAATTATTAGAGCAAATAAGTACCAGAGGGGGCTCACCAGGTGGGCACAATCCACCTGGGCGCGCCCTGGTGGATTGTGCCCTCCTCGGCCCACCTTCAGTTGGATTGGCACGCTCTTCTAAGATCTAGCCACATATACCCAGTTGGATATGAGTGAGCATGAGTTATTATTGTTGACATCACCCTTGAGCTGAATAAGTTGGTAGGCGAAACTACAATCCCCTATCTTTCTATGTGTTCGGTTGAATATTTTTGCTCATATATGTATTGTGAGTGTTAGCAATCATAGAAGATTAAATGATGGCTGAGTATGTGGACTTGCCAAAAGGCTCCGATACGTGACCCTTCTCGAAAATATGATGAATTGTAGTTGCAAAGTTGACTAAGAACATAGTTTGTTTGTTTTCAATAAAGAATATGCTTTTTACTTCGATGTTGTGATGAATTGTTACTTGTTCATGAGAAGTTATATGATAAAGTTTTGTGATAAAGTTTGTTGTTTTCATAATAATGAGCATGATGCTACTATGTCCGTACTTTTTTTTCCAACACCTCTCTCTCTAAAAATGTGGACATGATTTTCGATATCAGCTTCTGCTTGAGGACAAGCGAGGTCTAAACTTGGGGGAGTTGATACGTCCACTTTGCATCATGTTTCCCTACTATTATTTATAGTGTTTTTATGCTTTATAACACTTTGTGGAGTAATTCTAATGCCTTTTCTCTCAAAATATGTAAGGTTTTACACAGAGCGGGAGAATGCCGGCAGCTGGAATTCTGGACCTGAAAAAGCTATGTCAGAGATACCTATTCTGCACATCTCCAAATGAGCTAAAATTTTACAGAGA
The DNA here is from genome assembly GCA_902687465.1 of Secale cereale. Lineage (NCBI taxonomy): Eukaryota > Viridiplantae > Streptophyta > Magnoliopsida > Poales > Poaceae > Secale > Secale cereale. Next base: position 607,540,507 of record LR738713.1, on the reverse strand, counting down.
ATTATTTTGGTATAAATAAAAATACTGGAGAAAAGAACTACCAAAGGGGGGCAACCAGGTGGCCACAAGGCACCAAGGCGCGCCAGACCCTCCAGGTGCGACCTGGTGGGTAGTGGCCACCCTGGCCCACCTCTGGTGCCCATCTTTTGGTAGATAAGGTCTTTTGACCTAGAAAAAAAACAAGAAGAGGACTTTCAGGATGGAGCACCGCCGTCTCAAGCTAGAACTTGGGCAGGAGTACTTTTGCCCTTCGGCTGAGCAATTCCGTCGGGGGAACTTCCATACCGGAGGAGGAAATCAAAGCCATCGTCATCACCAACAACCCTCTCATCTTTGGGAGGCTAATCTTCATCGACATCTTCAACATCACCATCTCATCTCAAAACCCTAGTTCATCTCTTGTGTTCAATCTTCGTACCGGAACCTTAGATTGGTACCTGTGGGTGACTAGTAGTGTTGATTACATCTTGTAGTTGATGCTAGATGGTTTATTTGGTGGAAGATTATACGTTCAGATTCATTATGCTATTTAATATTCCTCTGATCTTGAGCATGAATATTATTTCTGAGTAGTTCTCCTTGTTCTTGAGGCCACGAGAGAAGTCATGCTGCAAGTAATCATGTGAATTTGATATTCGTTCGATATTTTGATGATATGCATGTTGTGATTTTCTTAGTGGTGTTATGTGAACGTCAACTACATGACACTTCACTATATTTGGGCCTAAGGGAATGCATTGTGGAGTAGTTATTAGATGATGGGTTGCTAGAGTGACAGAGGCTTAAACCCTATTTTATGCGCTATTCCGTAAGGGGCTAATTTGGATCCATATGTTTAATTCTATGGTTAGATTGTTATTTTAATTCTTATTTCGTAGTTGCGGATGCTCGCGAGGGGGTTATTCATCAGTGGGAGGCGTGTTCAAGTAAGAACATCACCCAAGCACCGGTCCACCCACATATCAAATTATCGAAGTAGCGAACACAAATCAAACCAACATGATGAAAGTGACTAGATGAAATTCCCGTGTGCCCTCGAGAACGCTTTGCTTATTATAAGAGACTGTTCCAGCCCGTCCTTCGCTACAAAAAGGATTGGGCTACCTTGCTGCACTTTATTTACCGTTATCGTTACTTGACCGTTACAAATTATCTTACTATCAAACTACTTGTTACCAACAATTTCAGTGCTTGCAGATATTACCTTGCTGAAAAACGCTTGTCATTTCCTTCTGCTCCTCATTGGGTTCGACACTCTTATTTATCGAAAGGACTAAGATTGACCCTCTATACTTATGGGTCATCAATGACGTGCTCCGTCGCGGTGCCTTCTAGCTCAGCAGCGACTCGCTACTAGGAGAAAGCTTATAGATAGAACCTTAGCAGTAGCGCGGGGCTGTGGTGCGGCGCTACTGCTATCTAGCAGTAGCGCGTGGCGTGCACCAACGCTACAGGTAGGACAGTTAGTCACGCGGGTCGGCTGACTAGCGCTGATGCTAAGTGGTCCCATCCTCAACCACTAGGTCTACCCGTAGTGGTAGCATTCTTCAAAAAGCAGCGCTACTACTAGTCCAATAGCAGTAGCGTGTGTCTGCGGCCCACCGCTACCGCTATGTGCGCACAGTGCCACCTGATGGGCCCCAACTTAGCATCAACGCATGTTACAGACCGACACTACCGCTCCTACACTTAGCAGTAGCGCCATCTCGTGACCCGCGCTACTGCTAAGGCAGCCTTATCGTCTTCCCGCCGCGGCCCGTCCACCTCTCACTCTCCCCTCACACTCTCTTGCAGTCGTCGCCATCGCCCGCTCCCTCTGCCACCGTTGCCCCGAGGTAGCTCGCCGCCCTCCTCCCTCCTTCCTCCTCTCGCCATCCAACGTCCTCCTCTCCTCCCTTCCTCCTCCTCTCGCTTCCCTCCTCTCGTCGACCGTCACCGTCCTCTCCTCTGGCCGCCCTCTCCTCCCTCCCTCCCGCATTCTCCATTCCGCCTCCCTCCCTCCTCCTCTCGCCGGACACCCTCTCCTCCCTCCCTCCCTCATGCCTCCCTCCGTCCTTCCTTTCCCTCTCCTCCCATATGCATTTTCTATGTTATTGTTTGTAGTTTGCTAAATTTATTTGGTAGAATTTGTTTAGGGTAGAAGTAGTAGACATTAGGTAAAAAAATAGGTTTATTAGGAATCAAATTGGATATTCCCATATGCAAGTTCTAGGTTTTAGTGTTTTACTAATTTAGCTTTTGTAGTACATATATTGAATTTCAGAAGTTTCATTATAAATTGATTGTCAAGTGCATACAAAATATATGAACATTTTAGGGGAATTATTGGGAGAAGTAAAATCCAACAATGTTGAATTGAAAAATGTGAGGCATGTAATTTTTTATGAAATGAAAATGTGAGGCTTGTATTTTTTTGAAATGAAAATGGGAAGATAGTTTTTTTTAATGAAAATGTAAGGAACTTGACTATGTTTGAACGTGCGAAGAAATGAAAATGAAATGTGAAGAAATGAAGCTAGTATTTTTGAAATGAAAATGTCAATAGTGTTTACATGATCTTGTGTGACTCCTCTTGTGGTGCAGGGTAGGTCACACCGACGAGCCACTCGACGACACCCAGAAGATCCTCGACAGCCGTCTAGTGAGTAAAGATGATCTATTTGGACATGTGATATGTGGAGTGGTGTTCTGTAGTACTAGCATGTGTATGTGCTTGCAAAGTGCTATCTTGACTTTTATTGTTTGCAGGGAACACCTCCGAGTGGCCTATGTTTTGCCGGAATGTTGATTCATTTCCGTTCTGTCAAATTTCACGCGCTTGATATGTCCTATTTTAGCAAAGGTCGTGCCAAAATAATTCATGAATTTTGGCACGACTTGTGCTATAAAGTAGGAAATATCAAGTGCCCATGATTTGTCGGAACCAAAGTTAATCAACATTCCAGCAGAACATAGGCCATTTTTTTATGTCATTGCTCAATATATTTAACGGGTTGACTATCAGTCTGTCGATGCTGACTTTCAGTCCGTTCTTAAAGGAAGGATGCCGACTGTTGTCGTGGGGGTCATTTCCTTTCCTTCTTCACGTGATATACCTTGGTAATGCATGAGAGAAGGAGGGGAAGCGACCATCACCGACGTTCAACAAATCTATGAGGGAGTGTCCACCATATAATGTCGAATTATCAGAGAGGAAGAATCCTGATTGTTGTTGTGGGGTCGCTTCCTTTCCTTATTCTCGTGATATACCTTGGTATTGCACGAGAGAAGGAGGGGAAGCGACCATCACCAACGGTCGAAATACCTGCGAGAGAGTGTCCACCGTATAGTATCAAAATATCAGAGTTATGTGCTACACATTGTGCTAGAATGATGAGGTAGTTCTTATATGACTATGATGATGAGTTGTTACCATGATGATGATGATAATGAGTTATGTGCTACATTGTGCTAGAATGATTAGCTAGTTCCTATATGAGTATGATAAAGATTTGTTATTGTGATTGTGATGATGTATGAGTTCTATATGAATATGATGATGATGAGGAGGAGGAGTTATTATGATCATGATGAGTTATTATATCACTTGGTGGAAGAAACACGGGTTAGATTCAAGTGGATGGATCCTACTAATCTATCTTTTGGTCACTTTGGATCCATCCACATATATCTAATCTCTGTTTCTTCCACCCAATGATATAATAACTCATCATGATCATAATGATATAACAATCTCTTAATTGCTACTATATCATAATTTATATAACAATGTATAAATACAATATAAATAAAAGAAATGAAATACAAATGAAAAATAGTAGCGCAAGGTAAAGCCCATGCTGCTACTACTTAGCAGTAGCGCTGGTACAGAAGAACGCTACTGCTAACTGAATTAGTAGTAGCGATGGTGGACCAACGCTACTGCTAAAGTTTAGCTATAACGCCATAGCAGTAGCGCAGGTGCCCGTGCTACTGCTAGGATAAAACCTCGCCCTACTAGTAGAGTTTTCGCTAGTAGTGACTACGCTTCGCCCCCCCCCTATGTGGCACCGGAGGAGGAAGAGGATGTAGCCTACCAGGATGCACTCAAGGCGGGGCTCCAGCTCGCCCTGGAGGAGTCCCAACGCGAGGAGGACGTATGCTGGCCCATCACGAATGAAGCCCTCAAGCTGTCGTTGGCAGCGGACTGTGTCATCCCTCCGTCGCCGTTGCCTGAGCAGACGCTGCTAGCCATGCCCAAGGAGGAGGCCGCGTAGGTCGTGCTGGAGCCACCCGCCAACGTGCGAGTACGCGTCGACTAGCACTATCCGCGAGTGGGTGAGCGCGTCGCCACCGCAGGAGGTGGCGTACCTCAAGCATTGGAGGCATCCCTAGCTAGTAGAGGAGCGGGCCGATGTAGAGTGCCAAATGCATGCCGAAAGCAAGGCCGAGGAGCGGCATGCATGCTGGGCACGGGAGGAGGAGGAGTAACAGCGGAGAAGGGGGATGAGTGCGTGCATGTCAGTAGGCCTTCCCGTGGGTTGCGCTGCCGCCGGACTTCGTCGAACTCACCGGCTCTGAGGATGAAGACGATGCCTAGGGCTTCGTGCTGGGCGGCGGAAGAGGCTACTTTTTAAATTTTGCTAAAATTCATGTTCAAGTTGACTTTAGTCGACGGTTGACCGGCCATTTTTATATTTAACTTTTTTGGTTGTTTTATAATTTTAGATGGACGCAAAAAATTGCGTCGGCCTCATTGGGCGCACGGGCTGATCCAAAAAAAACTAACACACCCGTCCACTCGGCCAATCCGAACGAAACAAAAGTAGACAAAATTCGCTTCCCTTTACGTCGGTGCGTTGAAGATGCGTTAACCTTTCCGCGACGAGGAATTTCTAGGTGCATTTATGTTTGGATGCCAGGATATCAAAGTCTATGTGTAAACCTGAAAGCTATGAAAACAAGAGGTTATGCGATTTCCTAGTCCTAGTATATATCTCTACTCCTAATGTCTCAGTTGGTAGTCTCCGTTTCGGGTTTATTTTCGTCCCACCTACCATGGCTTTTTTTGGTACCTGATCCCACCAATCGCTGTGCATGTAAGAACCAAGAAAACCGCCGGCCGAGCCCCCCACCACGCCACCACTTGCCTACCACTCGCCAACAAACTGAAAAAATCTACGAAATTAAACCAGCGAAAATTAATCGACGAAAATTAACCAACGAGAATTGACCCCGCAGGTACGACCGATTGGTTGTGCCGTCAAGCGAGCAATAGTCCCGCTCACGAATCCATTCACCCGTTCGCCCATCCATCGTCCCTTCGCCGCCACCGCTCCATCGCTCTACCGCTCCATCGCTCTGGTCTTGCCGATCCCTTACAAGATCCATCGCTGTGATCCATCGTCCCTTCACCGACACCGCTCCATCGATCCCTTACAAGACCCGGCGCTGTTCCGGGTTCCGCCGCCGGAGACACTCACCTTTACAGCTTGTTCCGTACAGCCGGATCCATACAACCAGATCAGAGTTGGGACAGTACGAGGTCATCCAGGATCCGGCGCTGGAGACACTCACCTTATATATGTGGATCGATACAAGCCATCACATTTCATACAGCCAGATCCATACAAGTCAAATCAGGTTTCTTCGCATGATCTAGATCCATCACAATTTACAGCCATCACAATTTACATCCATAGAATTCAAAACTGGTATCTTCTCATGATCTAGACTCCCTTTTTGCAGTTTGTTCTCCTGATCCTGAATCTGCCTGTGAAATAAATCCTTTTTGCAGTTTGTTCTCCTGATCCTGAATCCTGATTGACTGGTATGCAATTTGGATCAATGTAAAACGATAAACCGCTTCCACAAAGTAGATCCTTGTACCTATAGTGTCAACCAGAAAAATATGTCACTGAGTTCAATGTTTCAGCTTTTGATGATAAGACATTTTTCTATGTGATCCAGGTGCAGATGGGTAATTCAAAAAGTAAGGCCAGCGAACATCAAAAAGAAGATGACGTATCTACATGTAAGAATCATTCTATGAGTGTCATGTGGTGCCAGACGTTCAATTTTGACACCGTAAAAATGTGATGCAGGCCCTAGGTTGGGTACAAATGTTGAACAGTACGATGCAAGCATTGAAACCATAGCTGAAAGTGTTCTAAGCATTGAAACCATAACTGAAAGTGTTCATGCTACTAACACAACGGCACCAGGTATGTACCTCATTTGCTGCATGCTTTGCTTCTAATGTCCTCACTTACACATGACAAGACTTTGTTTCTCACCCTGATTCTACTTTGATCAGGGAACACCTATACACTGAAATCAGACATATATGTCCCAGGGAAATCACACATATATGGCCCAGGATAAATACTACATTAGGCCCAGGGAACTCACATATTTCCGGGAGCACGAGTACTAAAATTCCGGTGCATTTATTTTTCAACATAAAATTGCCACTAAACGGACCTACTACTACTAATAAAATATAGCAAATCAAACGTTCTTTACCCCCTATGTATCGGTTGTCGCATTTTTATCCTGCCTATACATGTACAGATGGATCAAAATTGATAAGGCCGGCAGAACATCATACCTCTTCGTTGTCGGCTGATGAAACAAGGGAGCAGTTTAGCGCAGTGAGGCGAGTAGCTTATCGCAAGAAAAAAGAGAATGATAATGTCAGTTTACAAATGGAGAATCAGGCTTCCCTTGCAAAATCTGGTTAGTTTTTTAACAAATGTTTGCTGGCTGCTGTTAGGTGGACTTGCAGAAATATAGTAGGCGAAGTACTCGTTGTATTAACCTGTGTGTGATGTAAGCTTGTGATTTTGTGGTTCACTGACTGTCATACTTTTTTTTATATATGGTAGACCATAGGGATCTTATCAACGCTCGAAGGCGGGCGTCTTATCACAGTAACAATTCAGATGGATCGAAGATCCAACAAGACGATGAGCATTCTGTTTCCCGTCGACCTCTATGTGATGTCACGAATTTAACCAAAGCTGGTCAATTAAACAGACCCGCCCGAGAGTATCATCAATTGAATATTGATCTTGTCCCCCTAAATATTTCAGGTAAGAGTGTAACCAACGCTGGTCGTTTGATTTGAATTTTAAGTTTTTACATTTGGCTTTTAAGATAACGACATGAATGGCACCATTAGATGACTTGAATGACACCAAACGAAGAACGGAAGAAGATCGCATAAGAGACCATAGAAACGCCTTGAGGAGAGAAGCCTATCGGCGGAAAAAATTACCAAATGTCCAAGATGAAAATGCACAGGCCCATACTTTATCAGGTAAGCTTATTATCTTTTAACCATTATAGTCAGTACCGTCTTAACCATTACCCATTAATAATATGTGTGGACAATTTGGGTGACCAGACAGCCCAAATAGTTCTAACTATACATCATTCTCGCACGATGCATCAATATTTGCTGCCACAACTACGGAAACATCTGGTATGAATAATGAGAATGAGCTACAAGGTAATCATATTGGGCATGCACATACATTATCAGGTGAGCTTATTATCTTTTAACCATTATAGTCAGTACCGTCTTAACCATTACCCATTAATAATATGTGTGGAAAATTTGGGTGACCAGACATCCCAAATAGTTCTAACTATACATAATTCTCGCACGATGCATCAATATTTGCTGCCACAACTACGGAAACATCTGGTATGAATAATGAGAATGAGCTACAAGGTAATCATATTGGGCATGCTCATACCACTATTTCTGTAATGTTTATATTTTATTCAATAAGTTTCGAGAATGTCTTGCATCACACCAGAATTATTCTTGAATGGCACCCAAGAAACAAAGGAAAAACAGACGAAGAACGGAAGAGAGATCATAGAAACGCATTGAGGCGAGCTGCTTATCGGAGGAAAAAGGATAAGCTTATCGAAAAAGAAAACGCATGTCCACTTTCGACATCAGGTATAAGCTAACCTTGAGTATCAATTTCTACATCACAACATGTTTTGAGTGATTCGGCTACCTCCGGGACCTCAAAATAAAATTATTCTAACTATGTTTTAGAAACATGGTTCATGCAGACAACCCGAATAGCCCCAGCGTTACAGAAATATTGCATGAGGATGCACATAGAGGTGAGTGTTTAACAGGTCAGATTATAAGTTTATAACAATTATACTCGGCACCATCTTAACCATTAATCATTATTATGTCTGTACAACTTTGCTTCACCAGAAAACGCGAATAGCTCTACGTATACATGGCCTGCCATAAGTACGAGCACATCTGGTCTCATTAATGACAATGGGTTACAAGGTAATCATTTAGTGATGACTCATGCGTCTATTGCATCTGCTATATGTTACTGTTGTATTCTCTGAGTCTGAAATGTCCTGAACGTCGCCAGGTGTAATCTTGAATGAGACACAACAAACAGAGCAAAAAACGGACGATGAACTCAGGAGAGATCATAGGAACGCCCTGCGGCGAGCTGCTTATTGGAGGAAAAAGGAAAAGCTTATCGAAGATGAAAACATACGTCAAGTTTCGACACAAGGTATCAGCTTACCTTGATGTTCACTTGGGTTTTTATGCCCCTAATATGAGTGATGACACTAGCCCCAACGCCGTATAATCTAATTGTTCTAACTGTGGTTCAAAAACATTGTTCAACAACCAACCTATGTGACTCCGATGTTTCGCAATTATTGCAAGAGGAAGCAACCTACCCCCTACAACTTTACACGATTCTGAGTTCATCGACAGCGCTGTTGTAGCTAGGAGGCAACGTGACAAAGAGAGAGAAAAGTAATTTAACTATCCAGCAGAGGGACCAGAAAAACGCTGGCAGCAGAGCATGTTATCAGAAGAAAAAGGACGAAGTAACGGTGGATGTCAAAGAAACGCTCAATGAAAAAATACGAGAGAAGCGTGTGCAACGCCGCAGAAGCATGTCTGTTATTGAGAAGAGGGAGTCAAGTGCTCAAAGGAAGGCCAATTATGAGAAAAGGAAAAATACCCCTGTAAAGAATGCATAGCAATCCCACTTACAGACCTAGCAAACTCAACCTCCGAATGTCCGGCTTCACCAACCCGCGCATCACCAGTCTCTCTGGCCGCAGAAGATGATTCTTCTGATGGCGATCTGAGGACGAACATTCCCAGTTACACTGTAGGTGCTAATGGTATGAAATTGCTATTGTCATTTTCTTCCGCTCATTCACAACGACTTTATACTGAAATGATGTTGTCTACCGTCGCATTCTGCATGACGACAATGCAGATGACATCGATGTATTCCTAAGCGGCACCATGGGCGATGAGCCAACACCTGCAGACTTGATGGATGAGGAGTACTACATGTTTCGCAATGAAGGTATCGTCAACTCTATACTATGAAGCTTTGTTGTAGTTATAATTATTAGTTATTATTGGTTTAAACGTGATGTATGAACAAATGCGCGTAGGATCCGATGATGACAGATTGGATGATGACGATGAAGTGAGCATGTCTAGCGCTAAACCATGCGAGGTTGATCCATTTGACAGTGTCTACTCAAACATCCCAGGCAGCACTCACATCCTCAAACTCACTGAAAACTGCAAGCACTGCAAAGCCAGAAAGTTTGTGTCTGAGACTGACGGGTTCTGTTGTCGTAATGGCCAGATCGAGCTTAAGCAACCAGAACCAATACCAGAGCTGATAAGGTTATGGTCCAGCATGGATGCAGATTCTAGACATTTTCGAGAGAACATACGGTTCTTCAACGGCCATTTCGCCTTCACAACACTTGGCATCAGTCTTGATGAAAACTACACAAACATGAGGTCTGGTGTGTACACATTCCGGGCACACGACACCATCTACCACAATGTGCATTCTTTCGGGCCTAGCTCCCGTCCAGAACATCTCCAGTTGTACTTCTATGATGACGACCCAAACCTTATTCATCGTAAGGTGGCCACCCAGCAGTTAGACCAGGATGTCGTGAAGAGGTTAGTAGACATACTCAAAGAAAATCCATACTCCCAGCAATTCAGAAGTTTGGGCATACACAGGGACAACCTAGATGATTATAGGATAGACCTAAACACTGATAAGAGGCTTGACCAACGTAGATATAATAGACCGGTGTCATCTGAGGTCGCTGCAATTTGGGTTGAGGGAAATGACCTAGCAAAGAGGTTTGACCGGAGGATAACACTTTGTGGTAACAACAACGAAAGGCATAGTATACGTGTGACGTCAGGAGCATATGACCCATTGTCTTATCCCTTATTCTATCCAAGGGGGGAGCTGGGTTGGCATCCTAAACTACCAAAACAAAATGTTTCTTGGGATGTTGTACAACATCCTCGACTGGACCATAATGATGAGGAGGATGTAGGTATGTCGTATATGTCCCATTTTCTTACACTTAATATGTTATTTCTCAAAAGAATGTTCATGTGATGGTACTCGAACTCTTGCAGAGGGGAATAGCAGGTTATGCGTGTCCGTGAGAGACTACTACTGTTACATGCTACAAACACGCCCTGCGATCTTCAATCCCATACTATGCGGAGCACGCCTCCTGCAGCAATGGTCTGTTGACATGTACATCAAAATTGAGAGTTGTCGGTTAAGGTGGTACAGGAAGAACCAGACGCAGATACGTGCCGACTTGTATAAATGAGTTGTTGATGCGATCACATCGGGGGAGACACGAGCAAGCGCTGTTGGGGTAAGAATAGTTCTCCCTGGAACTTACCCTGGTGGCGACCGCGACATGAAGAAGAGGCATATGGATGCCATGGCAATTGTCCATACATACGGGAAGCCTGACATCTTTTTGACCATGACTTGCAACCCTAGATGGGAAGAGATAACAGATGAGTTGCTTCCTGGTCAGACGGCGCAAGACCGACCTGATATTGTGGCTCGTGTGTTCTACGGCAAGCTAGAGGCTATGAAAGACATGTTGTTTAAGAAGATGATCCTGGGTGTTGTTGTTGCTTATGTATACGCAGTCGAGTTCCAAAAGAGAGGCCTCCCCCACGCTCATTTTTTATTGATCATGGATTCAACTTATAAACTTCTCGTCCCGGAGCAATATGACCAACTCATTTCCGCAGAGCTACCAGACAAGCAGAAGTATCCGGAATTGTATGCATTGGTGGTAAAACATATGATGCACGGACCATGCGGTGCTCTCAACCCGAAGAATGTTTGCATGCAAGATAATGAATGCAAGTGCAGATACCCACGGCCATTCAATGAGAACACGGTACAAGGCAAGAACTCGTACCCAGTTTACGGGTGTAGAGACGATGGAAGACGTGCTAAGGTCCAAGGGAAAATGCTGGACAACCGTTGGGTTGTCCCATATAACCCTTACCTTCTGCGGATGTTTAATTGCCACATCAACGTTGAGGTCTGCTCTAGCATAAAGGCCGTCAAATACACCTATAAGTACATTTACAAGGGGCATGATAAGGCTTCTTTCAGCATTGACCAACCCGACGCCGATGGTAACATTGATGAGATCAAGAGATACGTTGATGCAAGATGGGTCACCCCTCCGGAGGCTATGTGGAGGATTTTTGGCTTCCCACTGTGCGCCAATCACCGGCCTGTCTTGCATTTGCCTCTTCATCTGCCGAATATGCACAGGGTTGCGTTCAATGCTCAGGCTGACTTGAAGAATGTTGTCTCATCCAAAAATGCTTCAAAATCCATGTTAACAGAGTACTTCAAGGCTAACAAAAAACACCCTTGGGCAAGGTATATATTGTACAAGGATTTTCCCGGAAGCTTCACGTGGGAGAAGAAGAAAAAATTCTGGAAGCAGCGGGAGGAGCGTTTTCAAATAGGCAGTATCGTGTCTGCCAATCCTGCTGAGGGGGAGCGCTACTACCTGCGCGTTTTTTTGACCCATGTCACGGGCAAAACAGGCTTCGAGGACTTGCTCACCGTGGAGGGCGTGTTATGTGGTAGCTTTAGGGAGGCTGCTGAAAGGTTAGGACTCATCGAGGCTGACAACACGCTCGACGAGTGTCTTACTGCGGCGGAATAGTGGGCTATGCCATGTTCTCTTAGGAGGCTGTTCGCAACCATCTTGGTGCACTGCGAGCCTCGCGATGTGCGAGGTTTATGGGATAGGCATCTCGAGAACATGTCTGATGTCTACCGTCGAACACGCACGTCCCCGAACGAGGTGGAGCAGATGTTGTTGCTTGACATTAGCGGTATGTTGCAGTCCATGGGTAAAGACATTCTTGATTTTGCTCTACCAACCATCGATGATGCGTTTGACCCAACCGAGGGCGAGGCCAGAGAGGTCATTGAGGAATCAACCGTTCAGTTTGACGATAATGACACTAAATTGTCATATTCCCTGAACTATGAGCAAAGGGCCGCATACGACGAGATACTATCGGCTGTTGAATGCGGCGATGGAGGTGTATTCTTTGTTGATGGCCCTGGAGGTACAGGGAAGACCTTCCTCTACAGGGCGATGCTCGCCAAGGTGAGGGGCGAGGGCAAGATTGCTATCGCTACCGTGACATCGGGCATCGCTGCTTCTATAATGCCTGGTGGCAGGACTGCCCACTCGAGGTTCAAAATCCCACTAAGTTGCGATGATGGAGTGATGGCTTCTCGCCCCTCGTTGGTTACCCCAAGTGGAAGGTTTGACATGCAGTGTAGCGGAAGTTTTCCCTTGGCAAAGATACCAAGGATCGATTTCCCCTGAGACTCCAAGGTTCAACAAGAAGGTGTCAACTGCTAATGGCGCCAGATACTTAGCAATCAACTTGGACCTGCACACAGATACAAATAACTTTGCTCCCAACGAGTACAGAGAGGTTGTCAATCCCTCCGGCCTTGTCGTTTACAAAGGATCAAACGCAAGAGATAATAGTGATAGATATTGCTGCAACTAGTAAGTAAAGACGGAAAGTAAATAGCGGATGTGATCAATGATGGTAATATGGACCGGGATCCCATGATGTTCACTAGTGATGTCTCTCTCCCAAAAGACGATAAAACAACTATGTGAGGTAAACGAATTACAGCTGGGCAATTGACAGAATTATGTGCGCAAACCAATGCTAACTATGTTGCAAGAAAGGTAGAGGTTCAAAGCATGGGCGGTACGCCAAGGCAAGTAGACCGAAATCCATCTGCATCTACTACTAATCATCCACCTTGAGATATCTATCCAGAACATCTCGCTGGTATTAAGTTGCGAGTCCCACCCATAGTGTAAACTCAAAGCAACACACAACTGCATTAAAAGAACTTTGCGTAAAGTAAACAATCCTTACACCCGCGGGTACAAGCACCATTGTTTTCCCTCTTGTGGCAACAGCACATCCCCTAGACTCATGTTTCTGTCACTCAAGCTAGTCATCGAGGGGCATGAACCCACAATCGAGCATAACGTTCCCTCTTGGAGTCACTACCTACTACTTGGCCAAAGCAATAAATAGCAACGGAGAACATGCAAGAATTACTTAAGAACATAAATACTCCCTCCGTTCCTAAATATTTGTCTTTTTAGACATTCAAATGGACTGCAACATACGGATGTATGTAGACATATTTTAGAGTGTAGATTCACTCATTTTGCTTCGTATGTAGTTACTTGTTGAAATCTCTAGAAAGACAAATATTTTGGAACGGAGGGAGTATAAAAGAGGTAAATCAAATATATTACTCAAACACAATCTGAACATAATCTCACAATCCATCGGATCCCAGCAAACTCATCATAGCAACAGCATAAGGATTACATATGTGCCTCGATCATGTAGGGCAGCCACGAGGTCTAATTAGTGAAGCACAAGAAGGGGAGGAGAACATCACATAGCTACTGGTCATGGACCCATGGTCCAAGGGAGACTACTCACAACTCATCCGGGAGGCGTCCATGGTGGTGGAGAGGCTCCCGGTGGTGATCCTCCCCTCTGGCAGGGTGCCGGGAAGAGTTCTCCTGGTGCTCCCGATCTTGGAAGCGCGGCGGCGGCGGAACAGAGATGAGATCGCGAAAAAGGGTTCCGTCCTCGAGGGTTTCGGGACGCGTGTTAAATATATGCCAAAGGGGGGCATCAGCGGAGGCCTGGGGGGCCCAGGCGCCCCCCGGCGCGGCCAGGAGGGGGGCCGCGCCACCAGGGCGCATGGAGCCCTGGTGGCCCCCCTCCGGCCCTACTTCGGCCATGTGGAACCTTCCGGAACGCTGATTTTTTATACAATTTTTCCGGGATTTTTCTGACAGTTTTCGTGACGGGAAAACCTGAAATACAAAAATAGCAGAAAACAGAAACTGGCACTGGGGTGCACTGAGTTAATAGGTTAGTCCAAATGTGATCAAAAGTGTATGGAAGTGTATAAATATCATAGCAATATCACCCAAAAGAGGCATGGAGCAAGCAGAAATTATAGATACGTTTTAGACGTATCAACATCCCCAAGCTTAATTCCTGCTCGTCCTCGAGTAGGTAAATGATAACAAGAATAATTTCTGTGGTGACATGCTATTAACCATATAAGGACTTTTCATAGTCATATGACAAAGCTTACTGAGACAATGAATCTGTAGTAATTAAGTTGCCTCATGAGAAAATCACAAAGAACTGAAAGTTTTACAATATGATACTGAAACATCAAAAAGATTTGTAATGAGCATGGTGTGCAAATATGATAAAGTGATATCTCGCTTGCCCCCTTTAGTGAAGCAAAACATAAATGCAGGGGTACCTCCAAGTTTTAAGTGATGACTAGATACAATAATTTCAGAATAAACGATATCACAATCATGCAGAAGACAATGCTACTTTGGGACAATGCACATTACACTCAGAATGACAATCATGCTCTTAATAGTTGGTGCTTTAAAAGAAGGTGGGGACTCTCAAACCGTGGATTTTGTTGGCAAAGTTGAAAACCCGTAGTGGGAAACAAAGACAAAACATGTACCAGAGTTCTTGGTTTTAAAAACAGAGGTAATAATTATTGTTTTAGATTATGCATGTTTCGTCAACGAATGCTAGTAGATAACTCAATCACTTCTTGAGATGGACAAGTTTCGAGGAACGGCTCCCGAATGAGGACGATCACATCCTCTTAATCTCCTTTGTTTATCACTGCCAAAGTTTTCTGATTTCTCATGAACAAAGCATGAAGGAGGGTTTGTTTGTTATATTAATTTTGAGCCGGGCGCACTCTTTGCCAGTTCCTTCTCGTATTATGGGTTTGCACATTAGACATGCAATCCCGGGGTGAAGCTTGTCCAACTTAAAAAGATCATGAATTAACTACTACTTCCTCATGAACTAAAACAGAGGCACAAAATAGGAATGCTTTTTTTTGAATAATTTCAAGATGGTACATGAAAGTCTCCGTTAGGAATGGCAGGTAAATACCATGTATAGGAAGGTATGGTGGACTCATATGGCATAACTGGTTTAAAAGAATTTGGATGCACAAGCAGTCAGTCCGCTTAGTACAGGTGGAGGTTAGCAAAAGACTGGGAGCGACCAACTAAAAGAGCAATGATGGTCATAATCATGAAGAGCGACAAAGCAACATTGAATCAGGCATGGTAGTTATATCGCTACTCAGAAACAAAAGATCATCAAGGCTTGACAGACTTTCTTTACAGTCTTAAATTTGCGTGAGCATACGCCAAGTCAATCAAAATAAATTCTTGAAGGAAGATATCACTAAACCATACCACATCATAGGCAAACAAATCATGTTGGTACTCCAATAACACATTGGGACCCCCCCAGCTATTTGAGACTAACCATAAGAAAACATGAACTACTAAGCACCATTATGCACGTAGCATTTTTATCATAGACATATCGACCAATGCAACAGAAGCCAACTCTCTTAATAAGATAAGCATGATAAATAAAGAGAGTTCCAACGACCAACTAAACAAAAGCTCTTTAAAAAGATTAGCATGAAAACTAAAAGCTAAACATGATAGTAGCTATTGAAAGACAAAGAACACACACAGCAAGGATAGACATGAAAATTCTATGTTATGTTCTAGGTTGAAGTGGAGCGTGTTTCTCTCCCACACAAAGAAAGCTGAGTTCCGACTCGTTATGAAAAGCTAAAGAAAACTAAAAAGGAAACTTAGAGCAAGACGCTCCAAGCATAGCACATAACACATGAAGTGATAAAAATATAGTGGAACGAAAGACGAACTGATAATGTGGATGGAGAAGGGGATGCACGGGGGCATCCCCAAGCTTAAACGCTTGAGTCTTCTTGAATATTTCTTGGGGTGCATGGGGGCATCCCCAAGCTTGAGCGTTTGACACTCCTGAATCTTTTTATCATCTTCCCTCGCACACTTGAAAACTCCCTTCATACATAACTCATCATAATCTGATTAGCGAGGTTAGTACCCATAATAATATAATTGTTCCTTGCTGGAAATAAGGATATTCTTGAAGGTCTACTGTTTCTCAAGATTGCCAAAAGGTTTTTGCAAAGAAAAAAAAAGCAAGCTCAAGGTTTGCAAAATGAAGGAAAGGCAAAACAGGACAGAATCTGTGAAAAACAGACCAGCAGGTAGTAAATGATTTTTTCGGGGCACTCCTGCAACTCTAATCAAAAAACTCAGAACAGACGCACGAAAGAAAATTGTATAGAGCACGCTGTCGAAAAAATTCAGACCAAAAATATGATCTGGTGATTTTATACGAATTTTTCTATCCAAGGACAGAATCTGTTTCCTGGACAGCACGTCACAACTTTTGAACTTTCTTGAAATCAGAGGCTACACTTGGCACAAAGTTGAAAAGTAAAGATACAATGATGATGCTACTGTAGTAACAACATCAAGACACAACAAAAGCAAAATAAAATTTTATTCATGTGGGCTGCCTCCCAAAAGCGCTTTCTTTTATGCCTTTAAGCTAGGCATAATGCAAAGAGATCAAGTTTTATCAAGAATAAAAGAATAGCTAGCCCGTATAACGGACTCAAAAGGTTACTTAATCTTCTTTCTAGGGAAGTGTTCCATCCCTTTCTTGAGAGGAAATTGGAATTTTATATTCCCCTCTTTCATGTCAATGATGGCACCAACGGTGCGAAGAAAAGGACGTCCCAAAATAATTGGACAAGAAGGTTCACATTCAATATCCATAATAGTAAAATCAACGGGAACGTAGTTGTCATTGACAATGATAAGAACATCGTCGATCCTCCCAAAAGGTTTCTTTATGGAAGAATCAACAAGACGAACACCAAAAGAACAAGAATCAAAAGGTTTCAATTTAAGCATATCATATATTCTTTTGGGCATAACGGAGGTACTAGCTCCAACATCACATAATGCATAGCAAGAGAAGTTATTCAACTTAATTTTAATCATAGGATCCCAGTCATCTTCTAGCTTTCTAGGTATGGAGGCTTCTACTCTAAGTTTCTCCTCCCTAGCTTTGATGAGAGCATTAGTGATATGCTCTGTGAAGGCAAGGTTAAGCGTGCTAGTGCGGGGAACTCTAGACATCTTGTGAAGGAAATCAATAACTTTGGTAAGAGTGCAATTGTCAAAATCAAGGTCACTACTATCAAGTAAGGTGGTAGTGGTGTCCTTTAGGTTCATTTGTTTGGTAGTTTCTATAGTTATAGCATCACCATTAATAGGTCCAATGGGACCAGGAGTGCATTGGGTGCTAAGAGTTTGGATATCCTCAACAACTTGGATAGTAGCAACAATATGGTGGGTAGGAAGGTTCTTAATTCTATCTTCTTCCTCCCTTTCTCTAGCCCATCTCTCTTTAAGTTTAGCCAACATCCTAATGTTTTCATTAATTTGCACTTGAATAGCATTCATAGGAGTGACCTTCCTCTCCTCAAGAGGAGAAGTTCTAATTTTAAGCAACTCTACCTCATGGGCTAAATTGTCTACCTTCGAAGAGAGATTATCTAGTTTGTTTAGTTTCTCTTCTACACTATTATTAAAAGCTTTTTGGGTAGTGATGAAATCTTTAAGCATAATCTCTAGTTCAGTAGTGGAGTTCTTGGTGTTAGGATAAGCATTGTTGTTCCCATAAGAATTAGAGGGGAACGGTCTAGGATTGCTACCAAAATTACTCCTATAAGCATTGTTATTAAAATTGTTTCTAGAGATAAAGTTCACATCTACTTGTTCTTGAGCAATCAATGAATTTAAAGGAACATCACGAGGATCAATAGAAGATTGCTTCGAAAGTAGAGACATGATCAAGTCAACTTTTTCATTTAGGGAGGAAATCTTCTCGACAGAGTTTACCTTCCTACCTGTTGGAGCGCGTTCGGTGTGCCATTGGGAATAATTGGTCATCATCTCATCGAGAAGCTTCGTGGCAGCACCAAGTGTAGTTGACATAAAGGTTCCTCCCGCGGCCGAATCTAACAAGTTCCGCGAGGTAAAGTTCAAGCCTGCATAAAAAGTTTGGATAACCATCCAAGTAGTCAAACCATGAGTAGGGCAGTTCTTGATAAGAGATTTCATACGTTCCCAAGCTTGGGCAACGTGTTCATTATCCAATTGTTTAAAATTCATTATGTTACTTCTTAGTTGGATAATTTTAGCAGGTGGATAGTATTTTCCAGTAAAAGCATCTATGCACTTGTCCCATGAATCTATGCTATTTCTAGGCAAAGATTGAAACCAAATTTTAGCTCCTCCTCTCAAGGAGAAAGGAAAAAGCTTAAGCTTAACAATATTACCATCTATTTCTTGGTACTTTTGCATATCACAAAGTTCAACAAAATTGTTTAAGTGTAAAGCAGCATCATCTCCAGCACCGGAGAATTGATCTTTCATGACTAAGTTCAGTAAAGCAGGTTTAATTTCATAAGAAGGTGCTGAAGTGGCAGGTGTAGTGATAGGCGTGCAGATAAAGTCATCGTTGTTATGACTAGTGAAGTCACACAACTTGGTGTTCTCGGTGGAACCCATAGTAGCAAGCAAGAAAGATAACTATTTTTGTGATTTTCGATAAAAGATACTAAAGCAAAACTGAAAGGTAAACTAACAAGACTAAAAAGCAAAGGTAAAAGATAGCGTGCAACTCCCCTATCTTGAAGAGTGGAGTCCCCGGCAACGGCGCCAGAAAACTTTGCTTGATGGCTTCTCGCCCCTCGTTGGTTACCCCAAGTGGAAGGTTTGAGATGCAGTGTAGCGGAAGTTTTCCCTTGGCAAAGATACCAAGGATCGATTTCCCCCGAGACTCCAAGGTTCAACAAGAAGGTGTCAACTGCTAATGGCGCCAGATACTTAGCAATCAACTTGGACCTGCACACAGATACAAATAACTTTGCTCCCAACGAGTACAGAGAGGTTGTCAATCCCTCCGGCCTTGTCATTTACAAAGGATCAAACGCAAGAGATAATAGTGATAGATATTGCTGCAACTAGTAAGTAAAGACGGAAAGTAAATAGCGGATGTGATCAATGATGGTAATATGGACCGGGATCCCATGATGTTCACTAGTGATGTCTCTCTCCCGAAAGACGATAAAACAACTATGTGAGGTAAACGAATTACAGCTGGGCAATTGATAGAATTATGTGCGCAAACCAATGCTAACTATGTTGCAAGAAAGGTAGAGGTTCAAAGCATGGGCGGTACGCCAAGGCAAGTAGACCAAAATCCATCTGCATCTACTACTAATCATCCACCTTGAGATATCTATCCAGAACATCTCGCTGGTATTAAGTTGCGAGTCCCACCCATAGTGTAAACTCAAAGCAACAGACAACTGCATTAAAAGAACTTTGTGTAAAGTAAACAATCCTTACACCCGCGGGTACACGCACCGTTGTTTTCCCCCTTGTGGCAACAACACATCCCCTAGACTCATGTTTCTGTCACTCAAGCTAGTTATCGAGGGGCATGAACCCACAATCGAGCATAACGTTCCCTCTTGGAGTCACTACCTACTACTTGGCCAAAGCAATAAATAGCAACGGAGAACATGCAAGAATTACTTAAGAACATAAATATAAAAGAGGTAAATCAAATATATTACTCAAACACAATCTGAACATAATCTCACAATCCATCGGATCCCAGCAAACTCATCATAGCAACAGCATAAGGATTACATATGTGCCTCGATCATGTAGGGCAGCTCACGAGGTCTAATTAGTGAAGCACAAGAAGGGGAGGAGAACATCACATAGCTACTGGTCATGGATCCATGGTCCAAGGGAGACTACTCACAACTCATCCGGGAGGCGTCCATGGTGGTGGAGAGGCTCCCGGTGGTGATCCTCCCCTCCGGCAGGGTGCCGGGAAGAGTTCTCCTGGTGCTCCCGATCTTGGAAGCGCGGCGGCGGCAGAACAGATATGAGATCGCGAAAAAGGGTTCCGTCCTCGAGGGTTTCAGGATGCGTGTTAAATATATGCCAAAGGGGGGCATCAGCGGAGGCCTGGGGGGCCCAGGCGCCCCCCCGGCGCGGCCAGGAGGGGGGCCGCGCCACCAGGGCGCCTGGAGCGATGGTGGCCCCCCTCCGGCCCTACTTCGGCCGTGTGGAAGCTTCCGGAACGCTGATTTTTTATATAATTTTTCCGGGGTTTTTCTGACAGTTTTCGTGACGGGAAAACCTGAAATACAAAAACAGCAGAAAACAGAAACTGGCACTGGGGCGCACTGAGTTAATAGGTTAGTCCAAATGTGATCAAGAGTGTATGGAAGTGTATAAATATCATAGCAATATCACCCAAAAGAGGCATGGAGCAAGAAGAAATTATAGATACGTTTTAGACGTATCATGGAGCCTCGTGCATCTTCACCAAGCAGAGTGGTACAGCCAAGCTGCTAAGGATGGCCTCATTGATATTATGGGACGAGGCCAGCATGACTAAGCGACAAGCGGTTGAGGCATTGGACAATAGCCTGCACGATGTCATGGGCATATGTGACCGACCTTTTGGAGGAAAGACTTGAAGGAAATATGCCCTAGAGGCAATAATAAAGATGTTATTTGTATTTCCTTATATCATGATAAATGTCTTTTATTCATGCTAAAATTGTATTAACCGGAAACTTGATACATGTGTGAATACATAGACAAAATAGTATGTCCCTGGTATGCCTCTACCAAACTAGCTCATTGATCAAAGATGGCTATGTTTCCTAGCCATAGACATGAGTTGTCATTTGATCAACGGGATCACATCATTAGGAGAATGATGTGATGGACTAGACCCATCTGTTAGCATAGTACTATGATCGTTTAGTTTTTACTGCTATTGCTTTCTTCATGACTTATACATGTTCCTCTTACTATGAGATTAGGAAACTCCCGAATACCGTAGGAGCACCTTGTGTGCTATCAAACGTCACAACGTAACTGGGTGATCATAAAGATGCTCTACAGGTGTCTCTGAAAGTATTCGTGGTGTTGGCATAGATCAAGACTAGGATTTGTCACTCCGAGTGTCGGAGAGGTATCTCTGGGCCCTCTCGATAACACACATCATAATAAGCCTTGCAAGCAAAAAGACTAATGAGTTAGTCACGAGATGATGTATTACGGAACGAGTAAAGAGACTTGCCGGTAACGAGATTGAACTAGGTATAGAGATACCGACGATCGAATCTCGGGCAAGTAACATACCGATGACAAAAGGAACAACGTATGTTGTTATGCGGTTTGACCGATAAAGATCTTCGTAGAATATGTAGGAGCCAATATGAGCATCCAGGTTCCGCTATTGGTTATTGATCGGAGATGAGTCTCGGTCATGTCTACATAGTTCTCGAACCCGTAGGGTCCGCACGCTTAACGTTTGATGACGATCGTTATTATGAGTTTATGTGTTTTGATGTACCGAAGGTTGTTCGGAGTCCCGGATGAGATCACGGACATGACGAGGAGTCTCGGAATGTCCGAGATGTAAAGATTGACATATTGGACGACTATATTCGGACACAGGAAGTGTTCTGGAAAGTTTCAAAATTTACCGGAGTACCGGGGGGGGGGGTTACCGAAACCCCCCGGGGGAATGGTGGGCCCTAGTGGGCCATAGGGGAGAAAGAGAGCAGCAGCCAGGAGGTGGCGCGCCCCCTCCCTAGGGGCAGTCCGAATAGTACTAGGGGAGGGGGGCGTGGCCCCTCTTTCCCTCTCCCTCTCCCTCTCCTTCCTTCCCCCTCTCCTTCTTGGTGGACTCCTACTAGGAATAGGATTGCAATCCTATTCCTAGTAGGATTGCCTCTCTAGGCGCACCATAGAGGGTCGGCCGGCCTCCCCCCTTGCTCCTTTATATACGGGGGCAGGGGGCACCCAAAGACACACAAGTTGAATTGTTTTAGCCGTGTGCGGTGCCTCCTCCACAGAAACACACCTCGGTCGTACCGTTGCAGTGCTTAGGCGAAGCCCTGCGCCGGTAGATACATCATATCTGTCACCACGCCGTCGTGCTGACGAAACTCTCCCGTGAAGCTCAACTGGATCAAGAGCTCGTGGGACGTCATCAAGATGAACATGTGCTGAACGCGGAGGTGCCGTACGTTCGGTGCTTGATCGGTTGGATCGCGAAGAAGTTCGACTACATCAACCGCGTCACTTGACGCTTCCGCTCCCGGTTTACGAGGCTACGTAGACACACTCTCCCCTCTCGTTGCTATGCATCTAGTAGATAGATCTTGCGTGATCGTAGGAAAATTTTAAAATACTACGTTCCCCAACAGTGGTATCAGAGCCAGGTCTATGCGTAGATGATATGCACGAGTAGAACACAATGAGTTGTGGGCGATACTAGTCATACTGCTTACCAGCATGTCATACTTTTCTTCGGCGGTATTGTGAGATGAAGCGGCCCGGACCGACATTACGCGTACGCTTACGCGAGACTGGTTTCACCGTTATGAGCACTCGTTGCTTAAAGGTGTCTGGCGGGTGTCTGTCTCTCTCACTTTAGCTGAATCAAGTGTGGCTACGCCCGGTCCTTGTGAAGGTTAAAATAGCACATACTTGACGAAACATCATTTTGGTTTTGTATGCGTAGGTAAGAACGGCTCTTGCTAAGCCCGTAGCAGCCACGTAAAACTTGCAACAACAAAGTAGAGGACGTCTAACTTGTTTTTGCAGGGCTTGTTGTGATGTGATATGGTCAAGACATGATGAGTTATACAGTTTTGTATGAGATGATCATGTTTTGTAAAGTTATCCGCAACTGGCAGGAGCCATATGGTTGTCACTTTATTGTATGAAATGCAATCGCCATGTAATTGCTTTACTTTATCACTAAGCGGTAGCAATAGTCGTAGAAGCAATAGTTGGCGAGACGACAACGATGCTACGATGGAGATCAAGGTGTCGCGCCGGTGACGAAGGTGATCACGATGGTGCTTTGGAGATGGAGATCAAAAGCACAAGATGATGATGGCCATATCATGTCATATATTTTGATTGCATGTGATGTTTATCTTATTATGCTTCTTATTTTGCTTAGAACGACGGTAGCATTATAAGATGATCCCTTACTAAATTTCAAGGTATAAGTGTTCTCCCTGAGTATGCACCGTTGCGAAAGTTCGTCGTGCCGAGACACCACGTGATGATCGGGTGTGATAAGCTCTACGTTCAAATACAACGGGTGTAAGCCAGTTTTGCACACGCAGAATACTCGGGTTAAACTTGACGAGCCTAGCATATGCAGATATGGCCTCGGAATACTGGAGATCGAAAGGTCGAGCGTGAATCATATAGTAGATATGATCAACATAAGATGTTCACCATTGAAACTACTCCATCTCACGTGATGATTGGACATGGTTTAGTTGATTTGGATCACGTGATCATTTAGATGACCGGAGGGATGTCTATCTAAGTGGGAGCTCTTTAAGTAATACGATTAAATTGAACTTTAATTTATCATGAACTTAGTCCTGATAGTTTTTTGCATATCTATGTTGTTGTAGATCAATGGCCCGTGCTACCGTTCCTTTGAATTTTAATGCAGTCCTAGAGAAAGGTAAGTTGAAAGATGATGGTAGCAATTACACGGTCTGGGTCCGGAACTTGAGGATTATCCTCGTTGTTGCACAGAAGAATTATATCCTTGAAGCACCGCTAGGTGACAAGCCCCCTCCCGCTAATCTAGACGCTTTGAACGTCTGGCAGACGCGGTCTGATGACTACACGATAGTTCAGTGTGCCATGCTTTACGGCTTAGAACCGGGACTTCAACGACGTTTTGAACGTCATGGACCATATGAGATGTTCCAGGAGTTGAAGTTAATATTTCAAGCAAATGGCCGGATTGAGAAATATGAGATTTCCAATAAGTTCTACAGCTGCAAGATGGAGGAGAATAGTTCTATCAGTGAACACTTACTCGGAATGTCTGGGTACTACAATCATATGACTCAACTTGGTTGCAAAGTTGACGACGATAGTGTTATTGATAGAGTTCTTCAATCACTACCACCAAGCTATAGAGGCTTCGTGATGAACTATAATATGCAAGGGATGCAGAAGACAATTCCCGAGCTCTTCGCTATGCTCAAAGCTGCGGAGGTAGAAATCAAAAAGGAGCATCAAGTGTTGATGGTTAACAAGACCATTAGTTTCAAGAAAAAGGGCAAGGGAAAGAAGGGGAACTTCAAGAAGAATAGCAAGACAGTTGCTACTCCCGCGAAGAAACTCAAGTCTGGAGCCAAGCCTGAAACTGAGAGCTTCTACTGCAAAGGGACTGGACACTGGAAGCGGAACTGCCCCAAGTATTTGGCGGATAAGAAGGATGGCAAGGTGAACAAAGGTATATGTGATATACATGTTATTGATGTGTACCTTACTAATGCTCGTAGTAGTACCTGGGTATTTGATACCGGTTCGGTTGCTAATATTTGTAACTCGAAACAGGGACTACGGATTAAACGAAGATTTGCTAAGGACGAGGTGACGATGCGCGTGGGAAATGGTTCGAAAGTCGATGTGATCGCCGTCGGCACGCTACCTCTACATCTACCTTCGGGATTAGTTTTAGACCTAAATAATTGTTATTTGGTGCCAGCGTTGAGCATGAACATTATATCTGGATCTTGTTTATTGCGAGACGGTTATTCATTTAAGTCAGAGAATTATGGTTGTTCTATTTTTATGAATAATATCTTTTATGGTCATGCACCCTTGAAGAGTGGTCTATTCTTATTGGATCTCGATTGTAGTGATACACAAATTCATAATATTGAAACCAAAAGATGCAAGGTTAATAAAGATAGTGCAACTTATTTGTGGCACTGCCATTTAGGTCATATTGGTGTAAAGCGCATGAAGAAACTCCATAGTGATGGACTTTTGGAATCACTTGACTATGAATCACTTGGTGCTTGCGAACCATGCCTCATGGGCAAGATGACTAAAACTCCGTTCTCCGGAACTATGGAGCGAGCAACAGATTTGTTGGAAATCATACATACTGATGTATGTGGGCCAATGAGTGTTGAAGCTCGCGGCGGGTATCGTTATTTTTTGACCTTCACTGATGATTTGAGCAGATATGGGTATATCTACTTAATGAAACACAAGTTTGAAACATTTGAAAAGTTCAAAGAATTTCAGAGTGAAGTAGAGAATCATCGTAACAAGAAAATAAAGTTTCTACGATCTGATCATGGAGGAGAATATTTGAGTTACGAGTTTGGTCTTCATTTGAAACAATGTGGAATAGTTTCACAACTCACGCCACCCGAAACACCACAGCGTAATGGTGTGTCCGAACGTCGTAACCGTACTTTATTGGATATGGTGCGATCTATGATGTCTCTTACCGATTTACCACTATCGTTTTGGGGCTATGCTTTAGAGGCAGCTGCATTCACGTTAAATAGGGCACCATATAAATCCGTTGAGACGACACCTTATAAACTATGGTTTGGCAAGAAACCAAAGTTGTCGTTTCTTAAAGTTTGGGGTTGCGATGCTTATGTGAAAAAGCTTCAACCTGATAAGCTCGAACCCAAGTCGGAGAAATGTGTCTTCATAGGATACCCAAAAGAGACTGTTGGGTACACCTTCACAGATCCGAAGGCAAGATATTCGTTGCTAAGAATGGATCCTTTCTAGAGAAGGAGTTTCTCTCGAAAGAAGTGAGTGGGAGGAAAGTAGAACTTGATGAGGTAATTGTACCTTCTCCTGAATTGGAAAGTAGTACATCACAGAAAATTGTTCTAGTGATTCCTACACCAATTAGTGAAGAAGCTAATGATGATGATCATGAAACTTCAGATCAAGTTTCTGCTGAACGTCGTAGATCAACCAGAGTACGTTCCGCACCAGAGTGGTACGGCAACCCAGTTCTGGAAGTCATGTTACTAGACCATGATGAACCTACGAAGTATGAGGAAGCGATGATGAGCCTAGATTTCGCAAAATGGCTTGAGTCCATGGAATCTGAGATGGGATCCATGTATGAGAACAAAGTGTGGACTTTGGTTGACTTGCCCGATGATCGGCAAGCCATCGAAAATAAATGGATCTTCAAGAGGAAGACCGACGCAGACGGTA
The DNA here is from genome assembly GCA_902687465.1 of Secale cereale. Classification (NCBI taxonomy): domain Eukaryota; kingdom Viridiplantae; phylum Streptophyta; class Magnoliopsida; order Poales; family Poaceae; genus Secale; species Secale cereale. The sequence continues at coordinate 607,514,005 of LR738713.1, read as the reverse complement.
ATGTTACTGTTTACAAAGCTCAACTTGTTGCGAAAGGGTTTCGACAAGTTCAAGGAGGTTACTACGATGAGACTTTCTCACCTGTAGCGATGCTTTAGTCTGTCCGAATCATGTTAGCAATTGCTGCATTTTATGATTATGAAATCTGGCAAATGGATGTCAAAACTGCATTCCTAAATGGATATCTCAAAGAAGAGTTGTATATGATGCAACCAGAAGGTTTTCTCGATCCAAAAGGTGCTAACAAAGTATGCAAGCTCCAGCGATCCATCTATGGACTGGTGCAAGCATCTCGGAGTTGGAATATACGCTTTGATGAGGTGATCAAAGCATATGGTTTTATACAGACTTTTGGAGAAGCATGTATTTACAAGAAAGTGAGTGGGAGCTCTGTAGCATTTCTAATATTATATGTGGATGACATATTGTTGATTGGAAATGATATAGAATTTCTGGATAGCATAAAAGGATACTTGAATAAGAGTTTTTCAATGAAATACCTCGGTGATACGTCCAAAACGTATCTATAATTTCTGCTTGCTCCATGCCACTTTTGGGTGATATTGCTATGATATTCATACACTTCCATACACTTTTGATCATATTTGGACTAACCTACTAATCCAGTGCACCCCAGTGCCAGTTTCTGCTTTCGGCTGTTTTTGTATTTCAGGTTTTCACGTTACGAGAACTGCCAGGAAAAATCCAGAAAAATTATATAAAAAATCAGCGTTCCAGAACCTACCGTGCGCCCGAAGGACAGCCGGGGGGGGGGGGACCAGGGCTCCAGGCGCCCTGGCGGCGCCCCCCCTGGGCCACGCCGGGGGGGTGCCTGGGCCCCCCGAGACCCGTCTGGTGCCCCCCTTCGGCATATATTTAGAGCGTCCTTCGAAACCCTCGGGACAGGAACTCTTTTTCGCGATCTCATCTCTGTTCCGCCGTCGCCGCCGCTTCCAAGATCGGGAGCACCAGGAGAACTCTTCCCGGCACCCTGCCGGAGGGGAGGATCACCATCGGGAGCTTCTCCACCACCATGGACGCCTCCCGGATGAGTTGTGAGTAGTCTCCCTTGGACCATGAGTCCATGACCAGTAGCTATGTGATGTTCTCCTCCCGTTCTTGTGCTTTACTAATTAGTCCTCGTGAGCTGCCTTACATGATCGAGGCACATATGTAATCCTTATGCTGTTGCTATGATGAGTTTGCTGGGATCCGATGGATTATGAGATTATGTTCAGATTGTGATTGAGTAATATGTTTGATCTACCTCTTTTATATTTATGTTCGTAAGTAATTCTTGCATGTTCTCCGTTGTTATTTATTGCTTTGGCCAAGTAATGGGTAGTGACTCCAAGAGGGAACGTTATGCTCGATTGTGGGTTCATGCCCCTCGATGACTAGCTTGAGTGACAGAAACATGAGTCTAGGGGATGTGCTGTTGCCACAAGGGGGAAAACAACGGTGCTTGTGCCCGCGGGTGCAAGGATTGTTTACTTTACGCAAAGTTCTTTTAATGTAGTTGTTTGTTGCTTTGAGTTTACACTATGGGTGGGGCTCGCAACTTAATACCAGCGAGATGTTCTGGATAGATATCTCAAGGTGGATGATTAGTAGTAGATATTGATGGATTTCGGTCTACATACTTTGGCGTACCGCCCATGCTTTGAACCTCAACCTTTCTTGCAATGTAGTTAGCATTGGTTTGCGTTCGTGGTCCTGTCAATTGCCCAGCTGTAATTCGTTTACCTCACATAGCTGTTTTATCGTCTTTTGGGAGAGAGACATCACTAGTGAACATCATGAGACTCCGGTCTATATTACCATCATTGATCACATCCGCTATTTACTTTTCGCTTTACTTACTATTGCAAACATTATCTATCACTACTATCATTTGCGTTTAATCCTTTGTGAACTACAAGGCCAGAGGGATTGACAACCTCTCTGTACTCGTTGGGAGCAAAGTTATTTGTATCTGTGTGGAGGTCCACGTTGATTGCTAATCCGGCGCCGTTAGCAGTTGACACCTACTTGTTGAACCTAGGAGTCTCTGGGGATTCGATCCTTGGCATCTTTGCTAAGGGAAAAACTTCCACAACACTGCATCTTACACCTTCCACTTGGGGTAACCAACGAGGGGTTAGAGGCCCATCAAGGAGTTTTTATGGCGCCGTTGCCGGGGACTCCACTCTTCAGGATAGGGGAGTTGCATGCTATCTTTTACCTTTGCTTTTTAGTCTTGTTAGTTTACCTTTCAGTTTTTGCTTTAGTATCCTTTATAAAAAATTACAAAAAAAAAATTATTTTGCCTTCCTGTTAGTAGTCCTATATGTTTAGCTAAACATGTTAGGATATGGTGCTTTGAGGGAATCAGAAGTTCTAGATTTCCATCAAAGGGATGGAGAAAATATGAAGAAGGCATGGGACAGAATTTCTGATGCACATAGGAGAATTATGCCTTGGATACCTATAAAAATTGTGCTTAGGAATTTTTACCAGGGTCTTTTTAAATGGTGTAAACACTCTCTTGACATTATAGCCGAGGGAGATTTCCTAGAGTGTGATGAAGCTAGAGCTCTTGAAATTATACATGGTCTATCTAGTTCCTTTGTTTATGATCATAATTTTGATACTGTCATAGATAGACTTGCTACTATTGAAAAGAGAATGGATGCTCTAGACTTAATGAAGGTAGAGAAACCCAAACCCAATAAGAGAGATATTTTGGAAATAGATAATGATTGGGAGCCTCTTGTTAGGATTAGCATCTCTAATCAAGACTTCCTTGCTTATTGTGATATTGGATCTATGGTTTCTACTATGCCAAAAACTGTTCATGATTCTTTAAAATTTAACATGGATATACTACCAGCTTATCATGAACACACTAATGGAGATATTTCTGAAATCCAGGGAAGAATAAAAGATGTGCCAGTTAAATTCCTTAAAGGGATTGCAATGGTTGATTTCTTCATCATGGAGCCAAACCAAGGAAATATAGTGCTTGGAAGGGACTTCCTCCGAGCGGTAAAAGGCTTCATCGATATAGGTAAGGGACAAATCCGCTTACGCGGTAAGGCAAAAGGTGTGTACCCCTTTCCTAGAAGGAACAAGAGTGAACTTGTTGAGGAACCATATGACTCAATTTATAACTCCGATTATTATGATGGTTATTGATTCCTTTATGCATTATGCCTAGCTTAAAGGCATAAAAGAAAGCGCTTTTGGGAGGCAGCCCACATGAATAAATTTTTATATTTTGCTTTTGTTGTGTCTTGATGTTGTTTACTACAGTAGCATCATCATTGTATCTTTGCTTTTCATATTTGTGCCAAGTATAGCCTCTGATTGCTAGAAAGTTCAAAAGTTGTGAGGTGCTGTCCAGGAAACAGATTTTGTCCTTGGATAGAAAAATTCGTATAAAATCACCAGATCATCTTTTTGGTCTGAATTTTTTCGACAGCGTTCTCTATATAATTTTCTTTCGTGCATCTGTTCTGAGTTTTTTTATTTGAGTGGCAGAAGTGCCCCGAACAAATCAATTACTACCTGCTGTTCTGTTTTTCACAGATTCTGTCCTGTTTTGCTTTTCCTTCATTTTGCAAACCAAGAGCTTGCTTTTTCTTTGCAAAAACCTTTTGGCAATCTTGAGAAACACTAGACCTTCAAGAATATATTTATTTCCAGCAAGGTATAATTATTTTATTAAGGGTACTAACCTCGCTAATCAGATTATGATGAGTTATGTATGAAGGGAGTTTTCAAGTGTGCGAGGGAAGATGATAAAAAGATTCAGGAGTGTCAAGCGCTCAAGCTTGGGGATGCCCCCGTGCACCCCCAAGAAATATTCAAGGAGACTCAAGCGTCTAAGCTTGGGGATGCCCCCGTGCATCCCCTTCTCCATCAACATTATCAGTTCGTCTTTCGTTCCGCTATATTTTTATCACTTCATGTGTTATGTGCTATGCTTGGAGCGTCTTGCTTTTAGTTTTCTTTTTAGTTTTTCACAACGAGTCGGAACTCAGCGTTCTTTATGTGGGAGAGAAAGACGCTCCACTTCTACCTAGAACATAACATAGAATTTTCATGACTATCTTTGCTGTGTGTGTTCTTTGTCTTTTAATAGCTACTATCATGCTCTGCTCTTAGTATTCATGCTTATCTTTTCAAAGAGCTTTTGTTTAGTTGGTTGCTTGAACTCTCTTTAATTATCATGCTTATCTTATTAAGAGAGTTTGCTTCTGCTGCATTGGTTAATATGTCTATGATAAAGATGCTACGTGCATAATGGCGCTTAGTAGTTCAGGTTTTCTTATGGTTAGTCTCAAATAGCTGGGGGATTCCCAATGTGTTATTGGAGTACCAACATGATTTGTTTGCCTATGATGTGGTATGGTTTAGTAATATCTTCCTTCAAGAATTTATTTTGATTGACTTGGCGTATGCTCACGCATATTTAAGACTGTAAAGAAAGTCTGTCAAGCCTTGATGATCTTTTATTTCTGAGTAGCGATATAACTACCATGCCTGATTCAATATTGCTTTGTCGCTCTGCATGATTATGAACGTCATTGCTCTCTTAGTTAGTCGCTCCCAGTCTTTTGCTAACCTCCACCTGTACTAAGCAGACTAACTTTGCAATACATAGCTCATGGGAAAGTAGCTTAAAAACTATTGTGGTAAAGAATATGTTGCCTATGTATCTTATTTCTTATAAGTTGCTTGCTGAGCGGTAACCATGTTTCTGGGGACGCCATCAACTGTCACACTTTTGTTGAATATCATGTGAGTTGCTATGCATGTTCGTCTTGTCTGAAGTAAGGGTGATTTGCCATGGGTTGAATGAGTATGCATATTGTTAGAGAAGAACATTGGGCCACCAACCAAAGCCATGTATCATGGTGGAAGTTTTAGCTTGGACATTAATCCTCAATCTCTTATGAGAATATGCTTATGCATTAAAGAGGAGTCCATCATCTATTTTCTATGTTGTCCCGGTATGGATGTCCTCAAGTTGAGATCTATCAAAAACGAGAAATCAAATGCGATTTATCTCCTTGGACCTTTGTACAGGTGGCATAGAGGTACCGCTTTGTGACACTTGGTTGAAACATATGTAATGCAATGATAACCCATGGAAATCCGAGCTAATTAGGACAAGGTGTGAGCACTATTGGTATTCGATGCATGAGGCTTGCAACTTATAGGATGTCTTATGCATGACACATATGAAGTACTACTACCGTTGACAAAATTGCTTCTATGTTTTCAAAATAAAAAAGCTCTAGCACATAACCATTCTTTTACTTTTATGTTGAGTCTCCACCTTCTTTCTTCAAGCACCAACTACTGAGAGCATGATTGTCATTCTAAGTGTAATGTGCATTGTTCCAAAGTAGCATTGTCTTTTGCATGATTGTGCACTACAAGAAATATGTCAACTTATGACCTTTTGTTAGTGACCCTGGAAGAATTGGTCATAGATCTATGACCATTTCAGACCAATTGGTCAAAAGCTGTTCGGGGGGCTCCAAACCCTAAACTATAACGACCATTTTGGTCAGAAAGGTCATAATTTCCTTACACGAAATGGTCACAAAGCAGATAGCACTGGTTCGCTGCCTTATTTCTAGCTGTTCATGACCAATATAGATGGTCATAACCTTGAAAATTGTGGTGGGTTGCTACGACTAGGCGCCACCTCATCAGTTTTGCCTATGTGTCATGTCCATGTGGCAGTTTTTGCCCTGGGTTGTGAAGCAACCTATATTTCTGTCATTCCCAAAATTCCCCAAAAAATCTCATAAATTCTTTGGGTCATATCTTCGTCAAATATGTAAAAAACCTTCCTTGCCTAGTTCAAAAATAATTCAAAAATATTCATTTTCCTATTCTGTTCAAAAAAAACACTTTGTGAAGGAAGTACCACTTTGGCATGTCCAAATGGTATCCATTTTCTACAGTGCTTTCCTATGCCCAAATAACTATCCTCCACCAAATGCCAGCTCAATCCATTCATTATTTTGAGCCCATCTTCAACATTCGTATTTATGTCCAGTGTGGTACTTTGCAAAGCAAGTACCACCTAGACTCCTCCTTTTGAGCTGAAAATTTGTGAAGACGGTCTTCTTAGTAACTGATCATCCTCAACCAAAACTCACGCCCATTAGCCATGTGCATTTTCCGTACCGCTAATCAAACACTTGGCTGCTAATTCATGTTTGAGCATCGATCGGTCTCCTCGTGAGAATCTTATGTTGTAATTTTCTTCCTAGCACCTACCTGGGGAGTGGCAAACCCACTAGACATGCTTAGGCCGCCCAGAACACATGGCAACGCCACAGTCACGCGGTGACCACGCAGCGGGCATGCAAGTTTACGCGCTCTAGAGTTGGGGCCCTCGACCACCGCCCAAACCTCGACGTATCGCCACCAAACCATGTATTTATGATTAAATAGGTACTTATGTACCTAGAAATGATTTTTTGAAAAAATAAATAGCAAACTATGAGGCAGCCATAGTTCAAATTTGACCCGCTTCGAGCTGAATCGGCGGAAATTTGTCTTTTTCACGAGAGGTGGATCAAAACTTTTTACACCCAACCATTTTGTCAATTGTGCATTAAATATGTCCTAGTATTTTAGAAAATTGATTTGGTCAAATTTTGCAACAATTATTTGGGAGGTCCTTCACAAAAAAACCTCCTTTTGGGCACTCGAAAAATGGAAAATGAATTTTTTGTCCAAAGAAAATGAAAACTTCCTTAGGCAACATTGTTTGCCATTCCAAGATACACCCTTGTGCACAATATGAGATCATTTGAACAAACTATGCCATGAATGTGGCCATAGGATTGATCATTTGGCTTGAAGCCATGAATCTTCACGCATGATAGCTCATTTCTGAGAACACTTTTTTAATAGAATTTCCGTATTACAAGTTTATTATTTTTCCTGGTAACTTGGTCATATATAATGACACAATGCGAAGGTGTTCCAATTTTTTATTTTTATTTTAATTTTTTATGCCCGTTTCAAAATGCGGTCAAAACGGCGGGAATGACCGTTCCTAGCTAGTGGTTGAATCTTGAAATTTTTTTGGTGTTTCTCTGATTAAATAGGTACTTATGTACCTAGAAATGATTTTTGGAAAAAATAAATAGCAAACTATGAGGCATCCGCAGTTCAAATTTGACCCGCTTCCAGCTCAATCGGCCGAAATTTGTCTTTTTCACGAGAGGTGGATCAAAACTTTTTACACCCAACCATTTGGTCAATTGTGCATTAAATATGGCCTAGTATTTTATAAAAATGATTTGGTCAAATTTTGCAACAATTATTTGGGAGGTCCTTCACAAAAAAACCTCCTTTTGGGCACTCGAAAAATGGAAAATGAATTTTTCGTCCAAAGAAAATGAAAACTTCCTTAGGCAACATTGTTTGCCATTCCAATATGCACCTTTGTGCACAATATGAGATCATTTGAACAAACTATGCCATGAATGTGGCCATAAGATTGATCATTTGGCTTGAAAGCCATGAATCTTCACGCTTGATCGCTCGTTTCTGAGAACACTTTTTAAAAATAATTACCGTATTACAAGTTTGTTATTTTTCCTGGTAACTTGGTCATATATAATGACACAATGCGAAGGTTTTCCAACTTTTTGAATTTTTTTGAATTTTTTATGCCCGTTTCAAAATGCGGTCAAAACGGCGGGAATGACCGTTCCTAGCTAGTGGTTGAATCTTGGTATTTTTTTGGTGTTTCTCCGATTAAATAGATACTTATGTACCTAGAAATGATTTTTGTAAAAAATAAAGAGCAAACTACAAGGCAGCTACAGTTCAAATTTGAGCCCCTTCCAGCTGAATTGGCCGAAATTTGTCTTTTTCACGAGAGGTGGATCAAAACTTTTTTCACACAACCAGTTTATCAATCGTGCATTAAATATGGCCTAGTATTTTAGAAAATTGATTTGGTACAATTTTGCAACAAATATATGGTAGGTCCTTCACAAAAAAACTCATTTTGGGCATTTGGAAAATGATTAAAAATAGCTAGAAAGATCAGCAATGCATACAAATTGGTACTTATCCATAATACGTGGTCTAACTCTAGTGAAAATTTGTATGGTGCCCTTTTGCAAAATATTTTTGGTAGCTACTTCACAAAATCCCTTAGATATTTTTAGTACTTAGATACTTTTTTACATCACTGGTTTTCCGAACCAATCAGGACTCTTCCCCCGGATCGATGACATGGCGCCCATCCATCCATCCATCCATCTCACCATCCCACATCCATCCATCCATCCATCCATCCATCTATCTACAGCAAAAAAAAACCCCACCGCAGCCCAAACCCTAGCCCTCCCGATCCAATCACACCCCTCCCCCCATCGCACCCCTCCTCCCCTATCTCCTCGCCGCCACCTCCCGATCCAATCTGACCTCGTCGTCCACTGCCCCCGACCTCGCCCCTCCCTCTGCATCGCCCGCATCTAGCCGCGCCATGGCCTCCATCCCACTCGCCGGATCTCACCTCCATGGGCGGCGGCGCCATGGCTTCCCCCAACCCCACGGCGTGGGCCTGAGCCACCCGCTGGCCTCGGCTTGGGGCGCTGCTGCTGGCGCTCTCCCTCGCAGGCCTCGCGGGGTCTCTCTGCCGCGCCTCTTGCCTCCTCTGGCTCTACCTTGTCGCGCTCTTCCTCCTCATCGCGCTCCTCTTCGTCTTCACCGTCTTCGCCTTCGTCGTCACCAATCGCGGCGCCGGCTCCGTCGTCTCCGGGCGGGGGTACAGGGAGTACCGCCTCGGCGAGTACTCCACCTGGCTGCAGCGCCGCGTCGAGCACGCCGGCAACTAGGCCAAGATCCGCAGCTGCCTCCGCGACGGCGGCGTCTGCCAGAGGTTCGGCGCCCGGGGCGAGTCGCTGCAGCAGTTCGTCGTCAACCACGAGGACAACATCCTCAAGTAATTACCCACCTCTCCCCCTCTCTAATCGTTCTCTATCATGCTTGGTGAGGGATGACGGATTGATTTTTTGGTTGGGTGTGTATTTTTGGTGTGCAGAGGGCATGGTACGACGGATCAGGACGGGGAGGTGGTGGCGACGCTAGGCGGCGTGGTGGAGCGGGTCAACAATCTCGAATACGTGCGGACGCTCCGGGCGAGGTATTACCCCTCCGCCTTCCTTCTTTTCGCTGCTGCGTCAGTTTCCAGCAAATGCCATTTCTGTGTTCCTGCTGGATAATCCTCGCAATGTTGTGGTGTTGCTATTGTACTAAGTATATCAGTGTGCCTATGAATGAATTAGCGGGTTCGAGTTTGACTCGATGAATGGATAAGTGCAGTTCTCATGGTGATTGGTGAGGTACTGTAGTTTCACACGGAAATATTAGTGTGTTGGATTAGAGCTGGGGTGCTTATGATTTGTGCCGGCTTAAACTGAAGGCAGGGAGTAAAGCATTGAGTTTGTAATTAGTTCTGGTACCCGAAAGGCTCATTTTGTTCTCTTCGACCTTATCAGGTATAAGCCAGAGGTTGGTGATATCATAGTTGCGCGTGTCATCGCGAGAATCCTAACACCAACAGTGGCAAGAAAGGTGAAGAACCATGCGCCCTTGAGTTCTGCTTGCGCTTTGCTAGAATTGTGTTATGCGGAGCCGCTGATTGCATACCTGTTTGCCTCTAGTGTTTTACTAGCTACTACCAGTAGTACAGATTCCTGTGTTGTATGTTCACTTGTCTAGCTCTGTTTCCTTTTTCTTTTCTTTTATTCTACATGACTGACCCTAAATATGTAGTGTAGTTCAGTGGGTATAGTCTCCAATGTCCAAATGCCAAACACACCGCAACTTGCGAAATGTCTCTCTCTGCATCTATGCTTGAAGAGGTAGAAGGCGATGCTTTTTCTTTTCTCAGTAACAATAGTTCTACAACATCAAAGGCTCCGCTGCTGGCACAAGACCTCGGTGCTATAGTACCCACGAGGAGGAGCGTATGCGTATACAGAGAGAGAATTATTCTTAATTTCAGTGCCCGTTGTTTTAGGTTCTACTTGCATATATACTCCTAAGGTGATGCATGCATGATCAGTACTAGTGTAAGTGTGTGGTGAAGAATTTTTGATGGGAACATGGAGGATGAAGCTTTTGTTGTGTAATTGTTTATCACCCCTTGTAGCATGTATATTTAGCGGTTACTACTAAAAGTTTTGCATTTCAGTGCTGGGTAGGTAGGATCTTAGGATCATCAACTATTCTACACTATTTTTACTGGTTCTGCATTTTTACATACATGTGTACAGCCGTAAATCCAAGTAGACATGCTATCTTTTGCAGGCTTATTTCAGGTTGTGGTTGTTTGTCCTAAAATATGTCTGGGTCTGTTTTTTTAATATCCTCGTCCACTAAGTTTTCGTCTCCGCTATGTCCTATTGAAGAAGATTTCATATTCAGTGCCTTTGTAACTGTTGTCTTTAGCCTAAAGCTTTCTATTCTTTATCAATTTTTCCATGTTTCTCATTGATTATGATCCTCCCTGCAGTGGTGTACAGACCAGCACCCGGAGTAGATCCGCTCTCCATACTATGGCCTATGGCGTCCGCTGGTGGATCCCTCGTTGTGGCGCCTGACTGATTGGAACCAAATATGAACATCTTGGTTTAAAGAGACACATCTCACTTTTTTCTTTCTTTCTCCACAGCTTGCATTGACCATAGAGGCACACCACAGAATCCAGCCAGGACCTACACCCTTGAATCAGAAGGTGAAGCCATATGCGTAAGTTTGACCACAACCATGAACACAATATCTACAGCACATGATCCCGCATTAGTATTCTCTAGGAGTGTTGCCATGGCTAGCAATGTGTGACCTTTCTGAGACTTGTTGCTCCTTCAAATATGCTCTTTTTTGCTTGAAGGAGTAATTAACTGAAACATTTTTAGTTAATTAAAATTTGGTGTATACTGATTGCTTGCATCAATAGTGCACTACTCTTATTGCTTGCACTTGTTTATACTTGGAGCACACACACACACACACACACACACACACACTTGGGCTTGGGCTAAATCTAGTAGCTTGGAATTAACTGGAACTCGTTTAAAACTAAATAAATCTTTTCATTTAAATGGAACCTTTTTCTTCAATTAATTTGCTTGGTTGCAGTAATTTAGTGTAGGGCAACAATAGTGTAGCACTTGCGGATGGTTGCATCAGTACAACTCTTTTTTGCATCATTATTCTGCCTAGTGCATCGTTAAGATTATAAGCATCATTTTCACTTAATCCTGGTTACATATTTGTGTGTACTCAAGTTGAAAATGGGACTTGGAATAATATGCAAGTTTCATCTTTTCTATTGCAGCGAGTGTGTCAATTATGCACGGGCAACATCGTTGATACTAGCGGTGTGCGCGATGGTCTGGGCCAAGCAGAGAAAGATAGATGAGATATGCACGGCCTCTGCCACGGTGACTACACGTTGTACAAGTGTGTGTCCCGATTTACATGCTCGCTGTTGTACATGATGTAAGTGGTACTGAGATGCTCATGGGAGTGGTGGTTCTTTATGCGTTGATGGTCTTGGGAAGAGCATGCATTGTCTATTTTAGTAATTTTAGAGTTGTTGTGTTTGTGAAAGATGCCATCTTTCACTCCTGGATATTCCATGTTCACCGAATGTTTATTTTTTCATGTGCCAACTTAAATGCTCTAAACAATATACATGTTAATAACGAGTCTCTAGTTATGTGCTTCCTATCAATTTTGTGAGAATGCAACCTTTTGGGAATTCTGTACTTTTCTTTTGTGGTAATATAATGATATTAGATGTCTGCTGGTTGCTATATATGTGCAAGATGAATTGAAACCTGTTGTTTTCTTTAGGATGTACGCACACAAATGATTGTCACTCATGAACAACAAGCAACCATACTAGTTACTACCTATGTGTTCCAGATATTGTTGTACATATTATTTATGTTCCTTTTACTTCTAGAGCTATACTGGTCTCAGACTGTCATCGTATTGCCTGCTGTTGCTGCATACCTGTATCTCAAGCATTGCACATTTGTGTTTGTTTAGGCGGACAACTACTCGTATAATATGCAAACAACAACAGAGCTAGTGATGCTATGCTAAAATTAATGTGTACTTGTCAAACTCAAGATTATGGCTGTTAAAAGTTTCAAATGTCCTCTTTTTTTTAAATTAAAAGAGAGTCCTTTGTAATACATGATCAAACAACTAACTCATTAGCGTTTTGACTCATATGTTTCTATGCGCGTTTGTTTAATTGATGTTGTTTCAACTTTGAACTGCGTCTGTATATGGCCTATACTGCAATTGAGATTTAAAGTTGTGGTTGTTCCTGTTTTACAGAAGCTCAAGTGTGAAGTGTGAAGCAAGTGTGAAGCCGTGAAGTGTGAAGCCATCAAGTCGTACTCAGTGAAGAGTAGCATATTGTAGCATATATGTGTTGTAAAGATTGTAATCGATTTATTTAGTGGTATATTTGATGAATTTTATGTGTGCTTTTTGATTATGTATGTGATTTGAAAATTTGTGAAATGGAAACTTGACCAATGGGGCCACTTATGAAAATAATCTGTCAAATTTGTACATTTCTGACATGTGGGACCAATTTGAGAGATGATCATGACAAGTGGGACCCATCTGACTAGTGGGACCAGCTTGAATATATAATGGCTGAAAATAGAAAATCAATAAACAATAAAAGGCCATGGGCCAACAATAAAAAATGCAGCAATGTTGGGCTTGGCCCATGAAGCCGACACAAAATTCACAGGGAAAAAATATATTAAAAAGGCCGAATTGTTGGGCTAGGCCCATGTAGAAAACCGAAATGGACCGGGCTGAATCTTGTGCCACATCAGCTTGCCACGCTGGATGCCTACGTGGCCTGGGGAGGCTGCTAGTGACCAAAACACGACAGTAGAAATATTTTGGTCATAAACGTCTATGACCTTCTCACAGAGAAGGTCGCTATAGTCAGTTTATGACGGCCAGCTTTTGACCTTATGTTTTTGGTCACAAAAAGGTCACAAATGGAAATTTGTGACCATTCAGTGACCAATAGTGGTGGTCACAAGTTGACATATTTCTTGTAGTGGTGATATCGTTTATTTTGAAATCATTGTATCTAGTCATCACTTAAACCTTGAAGGTGCCCCTGCATTTATGTTTTGCTTCACTAAAGGGGGCAAGCTAGATATCACTTTATCATATTTGCATATCATGTTCATTGCAAATCTTTTTGATGTTTCAGTTTCATATTGTAAAACTTTCAGTCCTTTGTGATTTTCTCATGACGGAACTCAATTACTATAGAATCATTGTCTCAATAAGCTTTTGTCATATGACTATGAAAAAGTCCTATATGGTTAATAGCATGTCACCACAGAAATTATTCTTGTTATCATTTACCTACTCGAGGACGAGCAGGAATTAAGCTTGGGGATGTTGATACGTCCAAAACGTATCCATAATTTCTGCTTGCTCCATGCCACTTTTGGGTGATATTGCTATGATATTCATACACTCCATACACTTTTGATCATATTTGGACTAACCTACTAATCTAGTGCACCCCAGTGCCAGTTTCTGTTTTCGGCTGTTTTTGTATTTCAGGTTTTCACGTTACGAGAACTGAAAGGAAAAATCCAGAAAAATTATATAAAAAATCAGCATTCCAGAACCTACCGTGCGCCCGAAGGACAGCCGGGGGGGGCCACCAGGGCTCCAGGCGCCCTAGCGTCACCCCCCCTGGGCCGCGCCGGGGGGGCGCCTGGGCCCCCCGAGCCCCGTTTGGTGCCCCCCTTCGGCATATATTTAGAGCGTCCTTCGAAACCCCCGGGACGGGAACTCTTTTTCATGATCTCATCTCTGTTCCGCCGCCACCGCCGCTTCCAAGATCGGGAGCACCAGGAGAACTCTTCCCGGCACCCTGCCGGAGGGGAGGATCACCATCGGGAGCTTCTCCACCACCATGGACGCCTCCCGGATGAGTTGTGAGTAGTCTCCCTTGGACCATGAGTCCATGACTAGTAGCTATGTGATGTTCTCCTCCCGTTCTTGTGCTTCACTAATTAGTCCTCGTGAGCTGCCCTACATGATCGAGGCACATATGTAATCCTTATGCTGTTGCTATGATGAGTTTGCTGGGATCCGATGGATTATGAGATTATGTTTAGATTGTGATTGAGTAATATATTTGATCTACCTCTTTTATATTTATGTTCGTAAGTAATTCTTGCATGTTCTCCATTGTTATTTATTGCTTTGGCCAAGTAATGGGTAGTGACTCGAAGAGGGAACGTTATGCTCGATTGTGGGTTCATGCCCCTCGATGACTAGCTTGAGTGACAGAAACATGAGTCTAGGGGATGTGCTGTTGCCACAAGGGGGAAAACAACGGTGCTTGTGCCCGCGGGTGCAAGGATTGTTTACTTTACGCAAAGTTCTTTTAATGCAGTTGTCTGTTGCTTTGAGTTTACACTATGGGTGGGGCTCGCAACTTAATACCAGCGAGATGTTCTGGATAGATATCTCAAGGTGGATGATTAGTAGTAGATATTGATGGATTTCGGTCTACTTACTTTGGCGTACCGCCCATGCTTTGAACCTCAACCTTTCTTGCAATGTAGTCAGCATTGGTTTGCGTTCGTGGTTCTGTCAATTGCCCAGCTGTAATTCGTTTACCTCACATAGCTGTTTTATCGTCTTTTGGGAGAGAGACATCACTAGTGAACATCATGAGACTCCGGTCTATATTACCATCATTGATCACATCCGCTATTTACTTTTCGCTTTTACTTACTATTGCAAACATTATCTATCACTACTATCATTTGCGTTTAATCCTTTGTGAACTACAAGGCCGGAGGGATTGGCAACCTCTCTGTACTCGTTGGGAGCAAAGTTATTTGTATCTGTGTGCAGGTCCACGCTGATTGCTAATCCGGCGCCGTTAGCAGTTGACACCTACTTGTTGAACCTAGGAGTCTCTGGGGATTCGACCTTGGCATCTTTGCTAAGGGAAAAACTTCCACAACACTGCATCTTACACCTTCCACTTGGGGTAACCAACGAGGGGTTAGAGGCCCATCACTCGGTGAAGCTGCTTATATATTAGGCATCAAGATCTATAGGGATAGATCAAGACGCTTAATTGGACTTTCACAAAGCACATACCTTGATAAAGTTTTGAAGAAGTTCAAAATGGATCAGTCAAAGAAAGGGTTCTTGCCTGTGTTACAAGGTATGAAGTTGAGTAAGACTCGATGCCCGACCACTGCAGAAGATAGAGAGAAAATGAAAGTCATTCCCTATGCCTCAGCCATAGGATCTATCATGTATGCAATGCTGTGTACTAGACCTGATGTGTGCCTTGCTATAAGTCTAGCAGGGAGGTACCAAAGTAATCCAGGAGTGGATCACTGGACAGCGGTCAAGAACATCCTGAAATACCTGAAAAGGACAAAGGATATGTTTTCTCGTATACGGAGGTGACAAAGAGCTCGTCGTAAATAGTTACGTCGATTCTAGCTTTGACACTGATCCGGATGAATCTAAGTCACAAACCGGATATGTATTTTTATTGAACGGTGGAGCTATCAGTTGGTGCAGTTCCAAGCAGAGCATCATGGCGGGATCTACGTGTGAAGAGGAATACATAGCTGCTTCAGAAGCAGCAAATGAAGTAGTCTGGATGAAGGAGTTCATATCCGATCTAGGTGTAATACCTAGTGCATCGGGTCCAATGAAAATCTTTTGTGACAACACTGGAGCAATAGCCTTGGCGAAGGAATCCAGGTTTCACAAGAGAACAAAGCACATCAAAAGACGCTTCAATTCCATCCACGATCTAGTCAAGGAAGGAGACATAGAGATTTGCAAGATACATACGGATCTGAATGTTGCAGACCCGTTGACTAAGCCTCTTCCACGGGCAAAACATGATCAGCACTAGGACTCCATGGGTGTGAGGATCATCACTTTGTAATCTAGATTATTGACTCTAGTTCAAGTGGGAGACTGAAGGAAATATGCCCTAGAGGCAATAATAAAGACGTTATTTGTATTTCCTTATATCATGATAAATGTCTTTTATTCATACTAGAGTTGTATTAACCGGAAACTTGATACATGTGTGAATACATAGACAAAATAGTATGTCCCTAGTATGCTTCTACCAAACTAGCTCATTGATCAAAGATGGCTATGTTTCCTAGCCATAGACATGAGTTGTAATTTGATCAACGGGATCACATCATTAGGAGAATGATGTGATGGACTAGGCCCATCTGTTAGCATAGCACTATGATCGTTTAGTTTTTACTGCTATTGCTTTCTTCATGACTTATACATGTTCCTATGACTATGAGATTATGCAACTCCCGAATACCGTAGGAACACCTTGTGTGCTATCAAACGTCACAACGTAACTGGGTGATCATAAATATGCTCTACAGGTGTCTCCGAAAGTATTCGTGGTGTTGGCATAGATCAAGACTAGGATTTGTCACTCCGAGTGTCGGAGAGGTATCTCTGGGCCCTCTCGGTAATACACATCATAATAAGCCTTGCAAGCAAAAAGACTAATGAGTTAGTCACGAGATGATGTATTACAGAACGAGTAAAGAGACTTGCCGGTAACGAGATTGAACTAGGTATAGAGATACCGATGATCGAATCTCGGGCAAGTAACATACCGATGACAAAAGGAACAACGTATGTTGTTATGCGGTTTGACCGATAAAGATCTTCGTAGAATATGTAGGAGCCAATATGAGCATCTAGGTTCCGCTATTGGTTATTTACCGGAGATGAGTCTCGGTCATGTCTACATAGTTCTCAAACCCGTAGGGTCCGCACGCTTAACGTTTGATGACGATCGTTATTATGAGTTTATGAGTTTTGATGTACCGAAGGTAGTTCGGAGTCCCGGATGAGATCACGGACATGACGAGGAGTCTCGGAATGTCCGAGATGTAAAGATTGACATATTGGACGACTATATTCGGACACCGGAAGTGTTCTGGAAAGTTTCGGAATTTACCGGAGTGCCGGGGGGGGGGGGG
>LR738713.1:607450195-607496856 GCA_902687465.1 Secale cereale | reverse complement strand
ACCGGAAACCCCCGGGGGAATGGTGGGCCCTAGTGGGCCATAGGGGAGAAAGAGGGCAGCAGCCAGGAGGTGGCGCGCCCCCTCCCTAGGGGCAGTCCGAATAGGACTAGGGGAGGGGGCGCGGCCCCTCTTTCCCTCTCCCTCGCCCTCTCCTTCCTTCCCCCTCTCCTTCTTGGTGGACTCCTACTAGATAATAGGATTGCAATCCTATTCCTAGTAGGATTGCCTCTCTAGGCGCACCATAGAGGGCCGGCCGGCCTCCCCCCTTGCTCCTTTATATACGGGGGCAGGGGGGCACCCAAAGACACACAAGTTGAATTGTTTTAGCCGTGTGTGGTGCCCCCCTCCACAGAAACACACCTCGGTCATACCGTTGTAGTGCTTAGGCGAAGCCGTGCGCCGGTAGATACATCATATCTGTCACCACGCCGTCGTGCTGACGAAACTCTCCCGTGAAGTCAACTGGATCAAGAGCTCGTGGGACGTCATCAAGTTGAACGTGTGCTGAACGCGGAGGTGCCGTACGTTCGGTGCTTGATCGGTTGGATCGCGAAGAAGTTCGACTACATCAACCGCGTCACTTGACGCTTCCGCTCCCGGTCTACGAGGGTACGTAGACACACTCTCCCCTCTCGTTGCTATGCATCTAGTAGATAGATCTTGCGTGATCGTAGGAAATTTTTAAAATACTTCTTTCCCCAACAAGACTATTGTTTTTGGCGGAGATTTTAGGCAGGTGCTTCCGGTCGTCAAAAGGGGGTCGCGGGGCCAAATGATTGATGCAAGCCTCCGAAGTTCACATCTATGGAAGTGTATGCGTCAGCATCGGCTCATCACCAACATGAGGGCTCATAATGACAGGTGGTTTGCAGATTACTTGCTCAGGGTCGGTAATGGCACTGAGGAAGCTGACAACCAAGGCAACATACTACTCCCTGATGACATTTGTGTGCCATCTACAGGTGAGGTTGACGACCTGGAGAAGCTGATTGACCACGTGTTTCCTAGTCTAGATGACACATGTCTGATTCAAATTACATGACATCTCGCGCAATCCTTTCAATGACAAACGACAATGTCGATAAGATAAACATACGCATGATAGAGCGTTTTCACGGATATGAAGTAACCTACCATAGCTTTGACAGTGCGGAGGATGACCCATATGGCTACTACGCTCCTGAGTTTCTGAATGGATTGACTCCCAACAGTCTTCCTCCGCATGCACTCAAACTAAAGCTGAACTGCCCGGTCATACTTCTAAGGAACATTGATCCAGCTAATGGACTTTGTAACAGGACTAGGCTTGTCGTTAGAGGTTTTGAGAGGAACACCATTGATGCGGAAATCGTGGTTGGACAACACGCTGGTAGGAGGGTCTTCCTTCCTCGAATACCTCTGTGCCCATCCGACAACGACATGTTTCCATTCAAGTTTAAGAGGAAGCAGTTTCCTATAAGGCTTAGCTTTGCTATGACGATTAACAAGGCTCAAGGGCAGACCATCCCGATTGTTGGTGTCTACCTACCTAATCCGGTGTTCTCTCATGGTCAACTCTATGTTGCTTTCTCTTGAGCCACCGCGAAGAGAAACATAAAGATACTCATTCAGAAGGAGAAGCCTAAGGAGAAGGCCAAGAAGCAAAATAGCAAATCAAAGAAGCGAAAACGACCAACTGTTTCCTTGCTTACCTCCACGAAGAACATCGTCTACAAGGAAGTACTTACAGGCTGAAGTGCGGTCTTAACTGCTGGAAATATAAATATGCAATTAACTCTTCCGATGGTCAAGAGTTGCTGTAATTCCGTTTTTATACTTATCTTTACAATGTTTCTGAAGTTCTTTTACTCCCTTGAGCTGTATGAGTGTTTCTGGCAATGCACATGTCACACAGCAGACTTTCTTATGTGTAATCTAAGATTCAAAAAGAATCATTGGCTTCATAAAGACTGTCAAGCTGTTAAATTTACTTTGTAAGGTTTGAATACTAAAGTTGATTAAAACCCTTTAAGATCATGCATGTCTTGTCACCATTTAGCATGCAGGTTACATTTGATACATTGAATTTCAGTGCGTGTGATACATGTGTTAACATATGTTATGTATGCTCGAGAGGGTTATAAAATTGGGTCTACTGGAAGGTGAGTGTCATACATGTGCCTGAAGTTCTTTTACTCCATTGAGCTATATTAGTGTGTATGAGTGTCGAATATTCGCTTTGTTCCACCCAATATGAAATACTGTCCACTTTTCATGAGGAAATATGGCTCAAATGGCTTGTTGTTACTATATATATTCATGTATTTGAAGTTCTTTTACTGCCTTGAGTTGTATCAGTGTGTACGACTGTCTAATATTTCGTTTGCACCACTCAGTATTAAACGTTGTTCAGTTTTGATGAGCTATCATGGCTTGCTGTTAGTATATATAGTCATGTACGACATCACTGGCAAGCCCTTGTTCGTCCTATGCACATATCATTCAGGTCTGCAACACCCTATGACATATCTGAACTCCTTTGAATGTCTCTCCTTATTGCCACCGTACATGAATTAAGACGTTCATTATCTTTTAAAGATTATTCATGTTTTCATTCGGGATATTAATTATTCTAACGCATGTCCGTAGTAATTATATTGTTGCACAGATCATATGTGTTTGCGATCTTCAAATAGTAAAGGTGTTCAAAAAAGGTTTGACTATAAACGCAAAATATCTTAACAAAAGCTATAGCATCAGACTTAATTGTGTTTCCTTTTATATCTCCTAATGGGTTGTTGACAAGCCTAATTAGTACTGTTATTATAATATTTAACGACTTCTTCTTTATTTTTTAATTGGTAGTGTTATTAAATATCCATATGAAAACAATCCAAAATCCAACGTCTAATATCCGGAAACATATTCTATATTACGGAAAATGATCATGCCAACCAGACTTAAATGTTTTTCCTTTATATCTACTAATTGGTTGTTGACATAAAAATTGGAAGTGTTAGTTCATTTAATGGCATGTTCACAGTTTTGCATTGTAAAGTACTGCTCGGTTGATCCCGCCGAATCATACTTCTGATTCCAAAAGATTTTATTTTCTGATTGGCATCATCTCTGTCGATTCATAGACGGATTTTGTAATCAATATTACCTTATAAACATCTATAAATTGCTCCTTCCTTGCATCACCAAAACCAGAAATCGACACCCTTTCATCTCCAGTTAGTTTGACATGTCGTCATCCGATAGTTCGAATGATAACCATCAAGATCAGGAAGACACAACTCAACTTCACCCTGATGATGTAGGTCAACTGGAAGATTATGAAGAACCGTGCCGAGATCTTGTTGTCGGTGAGGGTTCTGCACCAAAGTGTAAGAAACTAAAGAAGCATGTTTATAACCTGCCTATTCAGTTTCCCACCATTCTTTCCAGAAACCATTTTGATAACCTAATCCGACATCGTGAGGTCCAACACATCCCTTGTGCACATGTCCCCTCAGGCTGGGATGTCCAGCGCGACATGGGGTCAAATGTAGTGAGGAAAGACGCTTGGGGTACCAGCAACTATGATATTCTGCAGGCACAACAGCATACTACCATGTTGGTGCAAACTTTGATTAACCTAATAAATTAGTTGACGGAGATGGTCGCGCAGCATATCGAAGCATGCGACAAGAAGCCACCACCACCTTCAAGGGACCAAGCATTATGAGGTCTACATTTATATTTATATATCTTAAACTGTTAGTTGTTGCTTTGCTCCTTATGAGCATTTATCAATGTAATCGAGAGGAGTCAAATAATGAAGGTTTAGTAATTAGCTTGTTTCCTCTTATTAAAATGCTCGATGACGGTGTGATTTCCAGTTTTCTATTATTTATCCGAGCAAACATGCTATTGTCATTTTCTTTTCTATCACTACATGTTTAAAAGAACAGAAGACTGTCGTAAGTTGCATGATTGTTCTCAGCCCCATGCCATGTTTTAGCAATGGCAGCAGGTATACAATTGCTTACTAGCAAACTATTTTCTTCCCCACAGGATCATCTGATGGATCCGTAATGAGTTGAAATTTTGTCCTTCCCTCACACAGCGTCAACCTACTATCTTCGGATTAGGAAATAACCGTGATAGTTTAGGCCAATCACAGGAAGCAAGTAAAGGAAATTAGGAGGCATGAATTAATGGAAATAAGTAAGAATTGACCCGCAGAAAAGATAATTGCGGGATCAGAAGCACATGGAAAAAAGATTGGAATTAGAAGTTCTATGGTTACCAACGTTGTGGGAGCGTTATTTTCATATTTTTATTCAGGACATCATCATTGCTCGAAATCAAATCAGCAATTGGTAGTCTATATAAGTGTTGTTACCATGATCTTAACTGTTTAATTAAATGGAAGTGATCAACTTTGCTCCAGCAATTATATCCGAACACCCTATAAGTGGATCTGTATCTTATTTGCATTATCAAAGTATTTGCGCATCTAATATTTTGGTGAGCCACTCTCTCAAATACTCGCTTTTCTCCAATTATTAACTTTGTTGAGCATGTTGAACCTTCTATTTAGCATAACCTTGAATATATATTTGGCCAGCTCACCTCTCAGTCAACTGAGAGAGAGAGGAAACAAGGAGAAGAAGAGAGCAAGAACAGTCATGTTCAATCGATTTAATAGTCGTAGCCAATGCACATGCTTCTAACTATGTATTTTTTTTTGTTTGGTCACAACAATGGGTATCCATAGTAGCAATTACTATAATTTATTTACGAAGCCCGTGCGTTGTGTACAATAACTCACTTAAAATTTGGTACACAAGTGTATAAATTATGATCCCTATACCTATTTTATAGAACTGAACGATAAACTATAATAGCTTTTCTTTGGTCCAATAGTTCAAATGTCTTTGTACATGATCTTAATAACTGATCTAACTGCTTTGCTGAGACGCCTACGCCATTGTCCGGTTAGCAAGCAACTTATAGAGAGCTGCTCATGGTTTTATGAAAATAATTTGTGCGTGATGTTGACGCTTCATAGTGTTTTAATATGTAAAACATGTGGTTTCTATATCAGTTTACTCCCAAACAAAGCAAATACTAAGTCGGAAAAGGCTGAGTAAAGGAACATTTTAAAATATATTTCTCGACATGAACCCATCAATGGCATTAAGCTGACACAATAAGAAATTTGGACTAATGTTGACATCTCCATTTCATTTTATTAGAAGTATTAATAAACCCTTCAAAAAAATATGGGTTGCACGCAATCATCAGCACAACTTATTTGCAAAAGTACAAAGCATTAGACTTAATATTGCACGCAATCAAGGCAAAGTACATTTTGTGGAAAATTAAACTTATCTTCTTCAAGCAAGAGACATATTATACGTGAGTACCCTTACGGTACAGGGTATCGAGATTCATTATTATGGGATCCACAATTATTGTGTTTCTAAATATAAATAAACATTAATTATTTTGATACTCGCCTCGATTGCAATCAGATCGTGATTCGTTTGTTTGCTACAAATAATAAATTGTGTTTATTAAGATGACAAAGATTGATCAATCTTTATTTGGTTTCCAAATATTGTTCAACTTCCTAAGGGACACATCCCCAAAAGTAAATTTGAAAATTATTGCTTTTCCCGCCGCCCACTATGGAAATATATAAATGTCACGCAGCACCATACATGAGCCTCCATATATCTACACAGGTTCATCAATTCAGCAATATCCTCTACATCCTCTACGACCATGGTGATCTCTTACAACTTGACAAGAACTAGGAGGGTGATGGCAAATCCGCTTCTTCCTATCATCGCTCGTGTAGAAATACCTCCGATTAACATGCAAGATATATCATCCTTTACGTTTATCTGCCATCTCGCTCGTTTATTTACCACATAAATTCATTCTATGTTATGCAGAAACTTGACTTTTGAGAACGTCGATATGGAACATATATATCATAATTGTTGGATCATTCGGGCTAAGGTGTTATGGAAGTCCCTGATTAAGGAGAATGCTATGGGAAACCAATACCTTCGTTGTATACTACTTGATCAGGACATAAGTCATTACTCATCACCACATATAGCACTATTTTTAGTATACAGAAGTGATAAAGAGTTCCTCAACCAGATTTTTTAAAGTGTTTATAAAATATTATTAGGGAACAAATATGGAAGCAATTGCCTACAGCAACCAAGCATTACGCTTCAATACCATGCTGCAGACCGGGATGACTTATGACTTCACTTCCGTCGGGTTCAACCCCACGGATATGCTAGATGGACTTTTTTGGTACATATGCATGGAGTTTGTCATCGCCCTACATTCTAGGACCGAGGTTAGCGTGTTGGCCCACAGGATATCATCGACAATTTGTCCACCATGCTTCCCACAGTCCGGGGCCATATTGTCGCTACGTGACAAAACCATTACTGGTGCAGCACTTGTAGCTTTGCTATTGCACATTATGCTCTGAGCATAGTCTCGTCTCATTGTGATTACATTTTTTCAGATGTTGTTGCTATTCTTTTCTATGCTGGTAAGATACAACATCAGTGGGATTCGATATATAGACGGCATGTGCCTTTCGTTGAGATTGGCCTAATGAATTTTCGGTTAGCTCTCCCTCATAGTATATGTGATTTTCCTATGGTTATTTTAATTTTATTATTGTTCCCTATTCCTAACATTTGTTAGTATATGCAGACGGGAGATACTTTTTCTATGCCTAAGTCAAGAGCATGCTGGTCGTCACTTGTACCATTTGCAATGCAGAGAAAATCTCTTTGAGAAGATTGCTGTTACTTACCTACAGTTAAATCGGAGGGATCAATGCCTGCAAACTATGAGGGAGAGCACATTCTTCTTCTCTCCTGTCATTAATGATGATGGTCATTATCTACAAGGTAGGGTTTCTAAAGTATATTTTGCCTCATTGTTTTATTTTACGTAATTCTGTAATAAAGCTGTGATTATTTCTAACACTTAATTTTTATCAAAGATTTGCACGAAGCCAGCCTGATGACTTACGACGAAACACTTTCTTATGTCAATGATCGCGTTCAAGCCAGGAAAAATGGACGCTAGAGTAATTTGTGTATCAACACGGTGCATGCAACATTTCGTGGCCAAATGTCGTTATATATCATTTTTGGTGTAATAGTCTATTATAATCAATAAAATAGTACGAGGAAGTGTCAACATTTTTGCTTGTCAACTTACAGTGAACCCCTTTGGACATTATGGTTGAATGTATGATACACGTACTCCTATTCAAATTTTTTGTTTTATACAAAGGTCAATTTTTTCTTTTCGCTAGGAATGATACAAAATATATATTATGCAATCAGAAGATATTATTCACTCATAAATCCTGAGAATGATCTGATACGTTTCCAATATCAATTACAACCACAACATTTCCTAATTAGAAACAAATGGCATTAATTTGATCGATTTTGATATTTGGAAGGTAATATTTAGTATCCATATATATGGCACATATATTTATATACGCGCCCTTGACCTGCTAATTCTCTACCCACCCCAGTTCACATATATTCCATCAGCATTAACCGATCAATCACTACGCGCGTATATTCCCTACCCTACCCACCCCACCTCTTGAATCATCGATGGACGGGATCATTGGAAACACTGCGCCGCTAGAGGTTGATGTGCCCACTCCCTGGAGGGTGTTGTCCCTGAGACGCAAGAGGTTGTGCCTCAGCCGCATGAGGCTGGGCCCGCTCCCATGCATCTTCTGCCATCACGAATGCATGTCGTGGAAGATGCACTCGAATGCATCTTTCACTTTATCAGTGGCGTTCATGATGAGCAGACATTGGAGTAAGTTATATTATTGTACATTTATTCATTATATAGAAAACTTATTAGAATTATCTCATACACTACTTATAGTAAGTTAAAATTACAAGCAATTCTGGAATGTGTGTACGTACATACATAAGTGTGCGAGTACACCTTTTGATTTCATGCATTAGCCATGTAGTTAGAATTATCTCGTACACTATATTGTATGAATATATTTTTCTCATACGGTCTGCTCTACAATTATTGTAATGTAGAGTTATTCCATCACTATGTTGTACATATGGCCATATTGTGTTAGACAGCTAACATATTCTTAAAAAGAAACAACTTCTTATTTCATTTATAATGTAAGTGAGTGACCATATGTTATAGGTGGGTACCAATTTTTTGCTTCCCTTAATTTGTTGTAAATAATATTGCTTGGTCACAGTAATCAATCTATTTGAGAAAGTTGTTATTTTAACATACTCTTGTTCCAATTTAGCACACTCGTTGATAGATGTTGTTGCGCATTTTTTGTGTTGCGGCACAATCTGGATAAGAAGCGATACACCATACCGGATAGAAATCAGCCTCTGGATGCTACAGGACACCCTCTTTTTAACAAACATAAGTCTTCATCCAGCATGCTTCAATCTTGTTGTTCGTAAGCTTGTGAGCGCGGAAGTAGAAAGGCATGCAGGCACCAACTTGGTTGGAAGCAAACATTTTTTTGACTTGCAGTTTCATGCTCAGTCAAAGGCTGTTAGGTATTCCTGGATGACTCAAGGAGAGCGCACCATGTTGCTAATTAACAATGTTGTTGTCCAGCCCTTCCCTAAATATGATGTATTTAGCTCTATAGTTGTAAGAGACCCTCATTCTTAAATTTTATTTCTTTATCATAATTAATGATTAACATGTGTCGTCCTGCTGCAGTATCTACTACCGTTGACTATCCCGGATTCATCATACGGTCTACTGGTAGTAAACCGTATGAGAAGGAGGGTTATCGTACTGGATCCATCACGAGATGTCGGGCAAGTTGGAGAGAGCACTCATAACAAAGAGATGCTGAATGAAATCACATTGTTGAAGCAAGAGTTCAACGATGTGTTGCAGGCTAGGATACCGGGTTGGAATACCCCACTCATGGATTGGCGACAAGATAGCATGTCTACAAATGCTCGCCGGTAATGTGGTAAAATTGATCTTATACAGCAGATGCATATCGTTTTAATGCTCACCGGTAATGTACTAATATCTGACACTTTTTTTGTGTCACAGCAAAGACTCTGGTTTTTTTTGTCCTACAGGAGATGGCCCACCAGATTGGTTGTTTACGTAGCATGACCTGGATGAACACTACGGTAATTGCATATACAATGTGTTTCTGTGTGTAGTTTTTGAAAAAAAAACACTTCATCATATAGTTGTTTATGTGTTGTATATTTTTTAGGATCCAAGACTGCTCAAGAGCCAATTGACGGTCCAGATGCTGATGGTGAAACACAATAGTGCAGCTGGAAACATCCCACAAGAAATCAGGGTGGCCTTGAGGGTTTTAAGCAACTGAAGGGCATGCAGAAACGACAATAATTTTTTTCGTTACATCAGCTATTTAGGGCTGGAAACAATAATTATTTAACTTCTATGTACGTACATTTGAAAACTTTATTTTGATTCTGTAATATTAATGTTTCGTATGCTACCATAGTGTTGGATTATGTAGCGAGTTGGTTGCAACGTTGTGAGTAGTTTTATTGTTTTTTGTCAGTCTATCATTAATGATCATTCAGCCCCAGTTTAGTTACGGCTTGCGATGCAAGATGATGTGAATTTTCCACGGTACTGTCCTTATAAAATCCAAATAATTATAATGCAAAGAATGGTCAGAGACATACAACAGCATCCACAAGCACGTTCAAACAGCCCTATCATGGGAGCATGAAAGAGCCAAGACAATGCCCGTGCAGTGTATTCTTGGGTAAGGATGTTCTTCAGATAAATGTGGATGAAAGCACGAGGGAGAACCCTTCCCAAGGTTCTATCTGGAATCCCTTTTTATTAGAAAGGATGTCCTAACTGGAAGCATGGAGAAGAGAGATAACTCGCGAGATTAACCGTGGAAAGAGGTATTACAGATTAGATCTTACCAGCCCACGTTGAAAGCAGGTGGACCATATAGATTATAGGGGAGATCTCTTTAGGCCAACCTGTAAATCAGGGGGGCAGAAATATTATAACTAAAACACTGGGCCCCACATCACACGCAACTATCAACGATTTACGTTTGGGGGCCGAGCGTTCAAGCGATCGCTAGGAGTAAACACGGTTGCTTTCCATTATTCGTTTGGTAAAGTTATGGGGAAAGGGAGACTTATTTTAGGAAACATATAATATGTCGCTGATTTATTTGCATAGTGCAATAAACTAAATATCTTGCTTTAATTATTGATAGTTCGTTTGTTATGGAATCATGCAAATAAGGAACGTCAGGGGCACCTTCCTAAACGTTGTCGCACAATTCCCTACGGCCCCCAACTCTACTCAATAAAATCCTACAGGCTCCTTCATACATAGCTGAACCATTGCTACGATATACGTTTTGCCCTAATGGAAGCAATGGTGAATTTTGGGGGAGTGCGTCATGCCGTCGACTACGTGTACGATTTCATAGCACTTGGCTCAGATGGAGAACAACTAGAGTAAGTTCTCACAGCGACATACATCTAATATTTTTTGCACTTCATCGTCAAAGTACACTGCGCTGTACATGTATACCTTTTTGCAAATGTATCTTCTAAGTCCTCCCCAATCACTTCCTATATAGTTGTTAGTATCGAGCTCTTATAACTAGATGATACCCTGTTTGTTGATGACGGTATATTTTGCAATATGTCAGTGTTTTTCATTGTATGATACAATAAGATTTGAAGTACCAATATAAAAAGCTCACACAGAAAATACATTTAATTTTTTACGTTTGAATGTTTGACTACTATATAGTGGTAATTCTGTTACTAATATAAAAACAGCAAAATAGAATGAAATTTCTTATGATAGTGGTGGTGGTGGGCATTTTCTCATCCGTGTTGTTGGATGCTGTGGCGTGCTTGAATCTTGAGAGAAATAGTTAGTGGGTGCTACTTATTTAGTAACAGAATTAGGAAATATGTTTTGCATAGTATTAAGCACTGGAGGGCATCGCGTGTTCCTGTCTAAGGTCATACTGCTGTTACAAAAGCTGATTGTCTACTTATTATACTAAAACCAGTATATCAATACATATTCAATGGGTGTTAACATATATTGTATTGTCTTGGTAAACTATGTCTAGAAGAACTTTGTTTTACGGGTAACATAAAAACAACCGAGGACTTGTTTTTTCATAAACCATGGGCTCCTCTCTCAACTTTCCTGTCTATCCAAATGAATTACTTAAACTTTGGTCGAAAACTATGGGGTCTAACACCTTCTACAACAATGTTGTATAAGTGATAAACTACTATGCTGCCACATCCATCCAAAATCTACCACATTTTTAGTGCAGGTCCATTTACTACTATGAAAACACTGCAATCTGTTAAGTTCTTGCCCGTGCATAATATAAAAATAATTAACTTGGTATAGTTTACAAACTCTTTTAGGTCTTTTGATGTGAGATATACTATTGTTAAATTATTCATATGTTATAGACACCATCACACTTTTATCGTTTTAGTTTACGTTTACTAACAGTCATAATTCTTCTGAACCTTGTTCTTACTTTTTACAGCACAATATGGATTAGGAGCTCCCGCCCATTCCCTATCGATATTAGCCTACGGATCATCCGAGACACCATCCGAGGAGATGGGCTTGTCCATCCGTTATGCTTCAATCTTGCTGTGCGTAAAATAACTACCGACGCAGCAGAGCGGAGCGCAGGCACTAGCTCTGTTGGAAAGACACATTTTTTCAATCTGGGATTGCATGAGCAAGCACGGGCGCTAAGGCAGTCTTGGTTAAGCCAAGAACATCGCACCTCTCTGCTGATTAACAATGTCGTGCTCGAGCCTTTTCCAAGATACGACGTGTTTCACACCCCTACAATTGTAAGTGTTCTCATTCTTATAAATTAGTTTGGCTGCCTTGTTTGCCATTTACCGGTGTCTACCAAATGCAGTATCTTCTCCCACTGTCGCTCGTGGATTCGTCCTACGGTCTTTTAGCAGTCAACATGGAAATGGAGAGGACTATCGTTATAGATTATTCGAACCAGGCTGTATTTCATTTTGATGAGGACTTCCATGACACTGAACTTAAGAGGCAAGCCCTTTTAGTGAAGCAAGAATTCAGCTTTGTCTTGCAACGGGAGGCCCCTGATAGGAACAACCAATTTGTGGAATGGCCCGAACAACAGAACTTTCATGTATCACCTCGGCGGTACTATTCTAACTTTGGCTTCCATATTATTGTGTGCGCTACTATAGCTATTACAATATGGTGTATTTTTGTGACAGCATGGACTCCGGATTCAAAGTCCTACAGGAGATGGCCCATCTGTATGAAACCATCGGTAATGACATGGTTCATAACATGTCTAGGACTGACGTAAGTGCATTTTTAATGATGTTACAACTTTCATATATTTGCCAAATATATCTTCTGACTTTTTTATGCATAATTTGAAGGATCCACAAAGTCTCAGGAAGCGACTAATGGTCCAGATGCTGATGGTCAGGGAGAATGAAGCAAAGGATAACATTCCAGAGCAAGTTAGAGCAGCGTTGAGATTTATTGGTGGCTAAGGAGGACTCCCGCATCGATAAATACCTAAAAATAAAGTATTATTTAGTTGCTTGCTAGGCCATATTGTGTTTTAATACCCGTGCAAATGATGATCAGATGACGTTATCTCTTTTATTTTTTAAGTTTAAATAGTGATTGATGTTGGTATCCACTAGCTATGTTGCTTGTATATTTATCTTTCCTTTTATCCAAATTTTACGAGCAGAAGGCCAGACCAGTTTGGACCAGGTTTGTTGCTCCATGTGAAACGGAGTACTTGTGTGTTAGACCATGGCTGGTTCACAACGTACTCAAAAACCGACATGTGATGTTTTCAGACATTCCATGCCTGCGCATATTATAGTACCTTGTATAGTATAACCCCATCCATACACGCACTGCTATACTATACGAGGTTTTCTTCGTCGTAAATAATCACATTCCAGCTATGGAGTAGTCAATAAAAATGAGACGGTCATACGGCACGTACCTTGCATATATTATATAATTTTCAAGTTATCCTTTATCTTTCTCTCTCGCCATCGCCTTTAATCCCGACTTGTGAAAACACACTCATTATATTATATTATATGTGTTCCTGAATAGAGAAACAAATTTGAGAGTGTAATGTTTTTTCATATTGATGAGTACCTACAGTAAAAAAAACTAAAACCACTATAATAGTATTTATGTTAGTGTGCACGCTGTTAATTTTATATTGCGATACATGCAGATCAACGATAAGTTCATTATTTAATGAGTTAAAATACACTGCGGGTGCCTCAACTTGTACGGCACGGTTGTTTTGGTGCCTAAACTGGTGTGTATTAAGAAATCTCACTTGTATTAAGAATTTGTATATGTGTTAGTGCTCATCATGCATTCAAAAAAATATAAAGAAAGTAACTAAAAAATTCAACAAGTATTTAAAAAATTAATGTGTAAAATTAATAGGGGTAGGAATAATATTATTATTAAGCTACTGTAATGGAACCAAATCTTTTCCTAACATATAAGATAGTCTAGGATTACTTGTGTACGCAGCTTTAAATATTTTGTACTAGGTAATGAATAATGGAAACTTCCATATGTCCTGTCAGACTTCAATGCCAGCTGGAAATCAGGTGGAATCAAAAGTTTGCTTATTATTTGGCTTTGAAAAATGGAAGTTGCCTTATTATTTGGAAGGCACTTAAGTCTCGAAGATGCAGCTGTCAAGCAGGACGTGATCCCTTCATATAACCTTCGACGAGCTCCTCTCTCAACACCCACCCCTGTCTTCACCAATTTCCGATCACCCACCGCTCTTATCAATGGAGGACGTGCAAGAAGCAATGGATGTTCAAGTCGCACCACAAGAGGCTTTGCCCGTCCCTCAGGAGGCTGTGGCCAACGTGAATGCCCTAGCAGATGCCATGGAATTCATTTATCAATCTATCACTAATGTCCAAGACGACGAGGCACTAAAGTAAGTTGTATTGGTCTGCCAATTACTTGGTTTCAATATGCATGGCTTCTGATTGCATAAAAGTAATTTTATAATCCAAGTGTGTAGTCATGTAAAGATAAATCTGATTTATTGCCTCATTAGCTATTCATCTAGAATTTTGTAGTACTGACTATTAGGAAAATATTGATGAACGCTAAAATTTCGTTTGTTGCTTTTCCTAACTGATTACTTCTAATTAGAAGCTCACGTGCAAATGATGAATAATAATATATCCAAACAAATATGTTAGTTTATAATATGCATTTTTTTTATTTTTTTATTAATCAGCCTACACTTAATTTTTTATTGCCCTATAGCAACCCAAATGCATTTGCCTATGTAATGAATATGTTGATTGGTTGTCATTGCCCTACATTGTTACATACTCCCTCCGTCCCAAAATAAGCGACTCAAAAATGATCCAACTTTGTACTAACTTTAGTACAAGATTGGGTCACTTTTGAGTCACTTATTTTGGGACGGAGGAAGTAACTATTATTGGTAATTGTTAATTGTCTGCTACAATTTTTTACCTATGGTACATGTGGCCATGTTAATTTGGTACAGAAAAAATAGCTACCAGATTATCACACAGGAGTTAGGTTGTTATCATTTAATTAATGTTTTTCATTGATCTTTACTATACAAAAGAATTATACTATATGTGATGTGTTTTTGTTAAAGAATGGTCTGCATTATTTGGGCAGCACAATCTGGATTAGAAGCGAACGACCATATCGGATTGAAATCGGCCTATGGATGCTCCAACAATCAATTTTCCTATTTGGACAAATTCATCCTGAATGATTCAATCTTGCAGTCCGTAAGCTTGCGAGTGCTGAAGTAGAGAGCACCGCAGGTACGAGAATGCTTGGAAACAAACATTTTTTCGACTTGCAATTTCATTCTCAGGCACATGCCCTCGGGCACTCTTGGATGGATCAAGAAACACGCACCGCAGTGCTGATTGACAATGTCGTAGTTCGACCGTTTCCTAAATATGATGTGTTCAACTCTAACATTGTAAGAGACTCATTCTTATCATTTATTTTGCTTATTATATTAGCTACTAACATGTGTCTATTTACCGTAGTATCTACTACCATTTGTTTCTGTGGATTCTTCATACGGACTACTTGTAGTCAACATGGAAAGTAGGAGGGTTCTACCAATTGATCCATGTATTGACGCCTATGGTGGACCATACAGCTTCCATAGCACTGAAACGAGTAAGGAAATCACAATGTTGAAGCAAGAGTTCAACAATGTGTTGCAGATGAGAATCCCTGGTTGGGATACCAATCTCATGAACTGGTCAACGTATGGCAAATCTTCTACCGGCAGGCGGTAATATACTAATTTGAGCACATACATTAGAAGCACAACGTTACAATATTAATATAGTTACTTTGTTTGTAA
Organism: Secale cereale; assembly: GCA_902687465.1. Classification (NCBI taxonomy): domain Eukaryota; kingdom Viridiplantae; phylum Streptophyta; class Magnoliopsida; order Poales; family Poaceae; genus Secale; species Secale cereale. The sequence continues at coordinate 607,481,348 of LR738713.1, read as the reverse complement.
CAGCAAAGACTCCGCTTTGCTTGTCCTACAGGAGATGGCCCACCAGAATGGTACTACTCGTTCTGGTAGGATGACCACTCACGTAAGTACACAATAACAAGGTTTGTCATGCAATTTATTTGTAGAGCAAATTATTAAATTATTTTTTCCTTCTTTTATAGGATTCAGTACAGCTCAGAAAGAACCTGATGGTCCAGATACTGACGATCAAAAACAATGAATCAGCTGGAAACATACCGGCTGAAATTAGAGCTGCTTTGAGGGTTTTAAACGACTGAATATGGTCCGATGCATATTCATATGTCCTAAATAAATTTATACTACAGTTTTGTTAGGGATCGAATTGATAAATATATATTTGACAATACGAACAACTATATAATGCATTGGATTATATCTTTATGTTTAAATACTTTTTCGTGTTTTGGAGGTATTAAACGTTGGTTTTGCGACGCACCCTATAATTCCATCGAAGATATGTGAACTATAACTCTAAATATCACGTCAATGAGAACAGTAAAGTCATGAACTATATATTTGGCAATAATAACTATATATAACTATCACGTCAATGCCTGCTTATCAACATCAGCGCTAAAAGAAAAGCAGTTGTTGTAAATCATATGCTGATGGAAAGTATGTACCTCATTTTCAAGTCTTACTGAAATCCAACGATCATTTACTACATGCTTTGCCAGCAAGTTAAAGTGGAACTTGACCCTATTAGAATGTTGTAATGGACTCACTTATCAAAATTGAGTTGATCATGCACTTACATGAGAAGGCTTCAATTCTCACCCTGATTGTACATTCACCAAGGTTTATTTGATCAAGAAACACATTTACACTGAAAACAGACATATGTAATACTATACATTAGGCCCAAGGAAATCCCATCTTACAAGGAGCACGACGAGTACAAGAAAGAAGGAAAAATGGCATACCAGTCGTATGGGGTGTATTCTAAAAGCTTCATGGGGAATCTCTTGAGAACTCATACAAATAACTACCAGATCAGATGTGTGTATACAAGTGTTATTTCATAATAAAAGCTGCCAAATCAACACATCAAAAGATCACTACACTGAGTTAATATACAGTCAACCAAACAACTAACAAAAAAGGCCAAAGCATTATTTTATAGTGAGAAACTAAGTGAACAAAAAAGCCTGGTACTGTTTTATATACACCGCGGGTTGCCACGGGCATCCAAAGCATTTTTTATATGCAAATCAATGATAAATTCATTATTTAATGAGTTAAATACACCGCGGGTGCCTCAACTTGTACGACGCGGTTGATTTGGTGCCTAAACTTGTGTATTAAGAAATTTCACTTGCGAGTACAGGAACTTACTACTACTAAGCTACTATACCAATGAAGGATAATGTTGTTCAAGTTGCTACCGTGTAGTCGTGTAGAGGATGTACCTGGCTGGGCAAAGTCGATGGAGTCTGCTGCGTCTCACCACATGCTGCACCACCTTGGTCGTGCATTGGCGTGCAAACAACAAAATCAGAAGGTTGTTAATTGCCGTATTTCAGAAACAAAACATTTTATTGTAATTGTTTGTTAATTTAAATTTATTTATAGTACACGTTGAACTGATTGAATACACATAAATTATAAAGAACGCTCGTGTTTACCTCTTCAAACTGAACAGTAATAAAATTAAAATAAATATTTAAATAGACAAAAAAGATAGTTCGTTTTTATATGGGAAAATTTTATACCTCATATGGAACATGTAGGTATGTTAGTGGCATGCAATCAATGTTAAGTTGTACCTTTAACTAATATACAACACTTTAATTCTTTAGTAAGTTATGATTTCTGACATCTTTTCTAATTTATTAGGATGTGTGCGTTTGATGAAAAAAGGAAAGATATCTGCACCATATATTGATTGGTAGAACTAGGATATGCCATGATCTGCTACCCTGCCTTCCTCTGCATGGTCTACCTATATATGTAACCTCCTCTGCCATCCCTAACCTCCCTCCTTACTCTCCCTTCGCCCATCAGAGATATCAAAGGAGAAAAATACTCAGACTTGGAGGACAAATTCCCGAGGAGTACCTTCTGTAAGCAAGGAGCACCAAATAGCCGAGTTCCTCTAGGTATGATAATTTATGGATCTTTCTCTTCTGTAAAGCTAATAGTAGCAGTACATGCTCACGTTGCCTGCAAGTTTACCAAAAGAAATATTGTCATTAGATGACTCTAAGGACTTGTAGTGTCTATAAGTCATGAAGATATGGTCACCTGATGGACCTCTGTTATTAGATGACTCTAATGTACAACTGAAGATCAAAAAAAATTTGGCTATACCAACGCATCAACGTACATACCCCTTTCTTTCTAAGTTGTTTTGTTGAATCAAATTGTCCTATAATCTGCTTTAGAATACCTCTCTTAGGTTCCATAAGTATTCTCCATCTAGCTTTGACCTTTGAGATACAATGATGACTCCTCAAGCAGGACAAAGAGTACAAAGGCATCAGAAAGATAAAAAATGGATCAATTAGCAAAAAAAATATAGATATCTCTTTGACATTAAAAACCGAGCCCAATAACATGTCAAAAGACCATATTTTTAGGAATACCAGACCATTCCATCTAAATGGCACAAGACACAACCACTGCACCTTTCTATGGATGGCTGATTAGTAGTAGAAAGATTGCATTGCTATCATTTGATTGTGTCAAGACTACATTAGTTATTAGATATTATTGTTATGGGCTAACCTCATCCATATATAGAGAGGAACTATATGATAAGGCAAAACAGTACTTCCTCAACATTTTGGCAAACCATATATGCCCATGCAAAGACTCCAGTCCTTCTAATCCACCTACTGTAAAGTAAAATTTCAAATGCAGGCATATTGGCAAACTGGAAGTTATTTGTGACTTGTGAGGGAGGAACTATGCAGACTACACATATGAAGAATTTGGTAGATGGACAATAGTAAGATAAATGCGCAATTTTTAACATAGAACAGAAATAACCTGAACATGACCAGAGAAAATAAGAAACACAATAATAGAGCACATTCAAATGCAGAGTCACTGGATGTCCTGCAGAATGAGCGCACAAGCTTTGCAACAAACAACCCTTGCATCTTTGGTTCATTTAGGTGATTTGTAAAATGATCATTTTGGTTGCAAAGGAGAAACAAATGTTACCACATCCAAACTTTTATCAACTCTATCAGTCTCCCCAGGATTTAATGATGCTAACATTAGGCTTTCAAAAGAAGGGGCTCTGCACACATCCTATTAAGCAATATCCCATTTGGCACGTTCCGTGAAAGATAAAAATTGACAGTTTAGCATGCATACTGGGGACTCGTATTACGAAAAGAAAAACAGCAACTTCTACGGCTAATAATTTGGGAGATGGGAGGCCGACAGTTGAACCTGGAGGAGGGCCGAGATGCCGGACTCGACCTGGGTGAGGTTGACGAGTAGCATGACAAGGTTGTGAGCGAGCTTGGGCTGCTCGCAACCGCGCTTGACCATCATGTCCAGGGCGGCCGCGACGGCGCCGAGCACCACGAGGCGCGCGGCGAGGTTGCCGTCCTGGCTGAGGGTGACAAGTGAGTCGGCCGCCGCCTCGCCCGCGCCGCCGGCCCCCACGGACGCGAGCAGCCGGAGCAGCACCGGCAGCGAGGGAGTGCAGCCCGACGCTGTCCCCTGTGAGCCCCCGCACAAAACAATGGATCTGCAAAGTATATACAAATCGATCCGTATGAAATTCGCAAAATAAATGTTGTGCCTCTCCCTGGGATAGTCATGGCAATTTCAAGGGGTAAACTTCAAGGTGAATTACCTGCTGGGATGGTGCCAACGGCGGCCGCGTTGGAGCCCACTGCATTCAGAGTTGCCACTGCAGACGGAGACGTCGCCCCGCCGACCCCAAATTCGTCGTCGCCATCTGCCTGCTCGTCCTCGAACAACCTCCATGGCGACGGACCCCGCCACCCCTGCGTCAAGCCGCCATCAACCAAAGCCAACAGGGCCTCGCGCCCCAGCCCATCAGATGAGCTCCTACCATGGTCTTGAGCTGCTGTCGTCCCGCGAGTCACCGGCCACCTCGCCGGAGATGGCCACCGCCGCGGGTCCGGCCAAACCGCGACTGGATTGAGCACCCGCGCCCGAATCAACGCGTGCCTTCTTCCGTCGCCGTCGGTCACGCCACACCCAAGCCACGACCCGCACCCAGATCGACGGATCCCCAAGACCCGCGCTTCACCTCCAGCCGAGGCCGCCGCGGGACCAGCGGTGATCTTCGTCGCGCGGCGATCGTCGATGCATGCAACGGATGCGGTGGTTGGCCGGCGGAGCTCGACGACGCACACGGCTGATCTGGCTGCGGGGAGGTGGAGGGAGAGGGGCTCTCGCGCAGGTGACGGCTGCGAGGAGGTGAAGGGAGAAGGGCTCTCGTGCCAGTGACGGCTGCGGGGAGGGGAAGGGAGAGGGGCTCTCGCGCCGGTGGCGGCAGCGGGGAGGGGAAGGTAGAGGGGATCTTGCGCCGGTGGCTGGTGGCTTCTCGCCCCTCGTTGGTTACCCCAAGTGGAAGGTTGAGATGTAGCGTAGCGGCAAATTTCCCTTGGCAAAGATACCAAGGATCAAATCACGTGAGACTCCGAGGGTCGACAAGTAGGTGTCAACGGCGCCAGAAACTTAGCGGTTGACAGGACCTGCACACAGATACAGATAACTTCGCTCCCAACGAGTTCAGAGAGGTTGTCAATCCCTCCGGCCTTGTTGTTTACAAAGGATCAAACACAAGAGATAATAATGATAGCTATGACTGCAACTAGGAAGTAAAAACAGGAAGTAAATAGAAGGTGTGATCAGCGGTGGTAATATGGACCGGGGTCCCATGATGTTCAATAGTGATGTCTCTCTCCCAAAAGACGATAAAACAGCAAAGCGAGGTAAACAAATTACAGCTGGGCAATTGACAAGATTATGTGCGCAAACCAATGCTAACTATGCTGCAAGGAAAGGTAGAGGCTCAAAAGCATGGGCGGTACGCCAAGGCAAGTAGACCGAAATCCATCTGCATCTACTACTAATCATCCACCTTGAGATATCTATCCAGAACATCTCGCTGGTATTAAGTTGTGAATCCCACCCAAAGTGTAAACTCAAAGCAATAGACAACTGCATTAAAAGAACTTTGCGTAAGGTAAACAATCCTTGCACCCGCAGGTACAAGCACCGTTGTTTTCCCCCTTGTGGCAACAACACATCCCCTAGACTCATGTTTCTGTCACTCAAGCTAGTCATCAGGGGGCATGAACCCACAATCAAGCATAACGCTCCCTCTTGGAGTTACTACCTACTACTCGGCCAAAGCAATAAACAGTAACAGAGAACATGCAAGAATTACTCAAGAACATAAATATAAAAGAGGTGAATCAAATATATTACTCAAACACAATCTGAACATAATCTCATAATCCATCAGATCCCAGCAAACTCAGCATAGCAACACCAGAAAGATTACATATGTGCCTCGATCATGTAGGGCAGCTCACGAGGTCTAAACCATGAAGAGCAAAGAGGGGAGGAGAACATCACATAGCTACTGATCATGGACCCATGGTCCGAGGTGGACTACTCACGACTCATCCGGGAAGCGTCCATGGTGGTGGAGAAGCTTCCGGTGGTGGTTCTCCCCTCCGGCAGGGTGCCGGGAAGAGTTCTCCTGATGCTCCCGATCTTGGAAGCGCTGCGGCGGCGGAACAAAGGCGAGATCGCGAAAAAGGGTTCCGTCCTCGAGAGTTTCGGGACGAGAGGAATATATATGCGAAGGGGGGTCACCAGAGGCGGAGCCGGGGCCCCAGGCGCCCCCCTGGCGCGGCTAGGGGTGGGGCCGCGCCAGGTGGCCGCCTGGGCCCCCCTGGCTCCCCTCTGGCCCCGCTTTGGTTATTCGCGAAGCTTCGTGTACGCTGATTTTTCCTGTATTTTCCCGGAATTTTTGGGACACTTTTAATATGGGGGAAACCTGAAATAGAAAAACAGCAGAAAATAGGAACTGGCACTGTGGTGCACTGAGTTAATAGGTTAGTCCAAATATGATCAAAAGTGTATGGAAGTGCATAAATATCATAGCAATATCACACAAAAGAGGCATGGAGCAAGCAGAAATTATAGATACGTTTTGGACGTATCAACATCCCCAAGCTTAATTCCTGCTCGTCCTCGAGTAGGTAAATGATAACAAGTATAATTTATGTGGTGACATGCTATCAACCATATAAGAACTTTTTAAGTAAAGCAATCAAGGCATGTAATGCAATTGAAGTCATAACAAGCAAGAGTCTATATTAGCATTGTAACAAGCAACATAAGAATATAAAGGTGCAAGAGCTCTCGCTGTCCGTGACTCGAATGTCTCCAAATGGTGTTTGCGTGCAAGAAAGGGGATAGGGATATACGAGAGAGTAAAACATAGTTTTTGTATTGTTGAGAACTTAATCTACTGAAGTTTCACACTTGGTCTTCTTTGGAATCTTATCTTGACTCATCCCCAGACCACCAGTCAGGTACAAGTCAAAATGATCCACTCCCTTTCGATATTTTGAGCACTCATGCAATGGATGAGCGTAAGCAAGAAAGTTAACACTTAGGATGGCAAAAAGAGAAAAATGATGGAGGGGGAAGACAAAAAAGGTGTGAAAGGCTCACATCAATGAGGACAATCATAGGCGAGAGAAAGCCAAATGATAGATATGATGTGAGGAGTAGGGATTGCCATGCAACGGATGCACATATGAGCTAAGGTAAGCTCTCCAATGGAACTAGTGGGGCTGTATTCAACTTGCTTGCTCAAGAAGACCTAGAGCTCTTTTGAGGAGGCTCATCATTGGAATATACAAGCCAAGTTCTATAGTGTGAAGGTCCCCACATAGCTATATGCATGAATGATAATCTCTATGGAGTACAAGGTATAAGATGGAGTACGAGTGTGGATCTCTCAAAAGGAATAGTAGTGTGCCCTCAATGGCTCTTTCTATTTATCTCTCATTTTTCCTCTTTGGGATCTTTTGATTTTGTCCTCTTTGGGATCTTTTGATTTTGTCCTCTTTGGGATATTTTCCTCACTTTAGGGGCAACACTCTATGTTTCACAAGAAGTATAGAAGATCTTTCACACTTTACAAAAGTACTCAACATAAAGAAAATGAAACTATCATGATGTATGCAAATGTATGCCTCTGCCAGTGTAGCAGGATATGCAATGATACTAGCGCGTCATGTAGCAATGATTAGGGCAAGGCCCAACTAGCATGCGGCTCATCGATCAAGCAAAAAGCATGTATGACATGAAGATCAAGTCATGAGAAGATGGATGTTGCATGGCAATGTATCTCGGAAAGGCTATGGAAATGCCTTGATAGGTAGGTATGGTGGCTGTTTTGAGGAAGGATATAATGAGGCTTATAATGACAGAGCGTATCGTGCCAAGGATTTGGATGCACCGACGAAGTATGCGCCAACTCTCGAGGTGAGAAAGGGCAATGCACGGTACCGAAGAGGCTAGAAAAATATGGCTAGGTGGAAGTGTCAACTTTCGAATACTCACATTAGTCCGAAGAACTCATGCACTTATTATCGGTAACTCTCAATCTAATTAGGAGGTTCACAAAGAGACAAGTACCCCGAGGAGGAGTGTATGGGGGTTTGGTTATCCTTGCGCATCCTCGACTCATGGTACGTGAGTGTACTCTAATATTCGATCCCTCCAAAGATTAGTGATCCATCTAGTAGCTAAAGTTCTCAACTATTTTGTAGGTTTTCGAAAATAAACACGGATTGCCCAAAATACGACATCTATCACTAATAGGCTAAAGCTCTTGACACCAAAAGTTCAGACATTACTCATGGCAATACCTCAAAACTATTGCAAGTTACTACTAAAATTAAATAGCACCCTCAATTACCTACTTTAAGTTAAGACACACAACTCAGTGCAACAGGCAAACTCTCTTAACAAGATAAACATGAAAACTCAAGAGAGTTCAGCAACCAACTAAACAAAAGCTCTTTAAAAAGAAAAGCATGAAAACTAAGAGCTAAACATGACATCAGCTATGGAAAGACAAAGAACACGCACAGCAAAGATAAGCATGAAAATCCTATGTTGTGTTCTAGGTTGAATTGGAGCGTGTTTCTCTCCCACACAAAGAAAGCTGGGTTCTAACTTGTTATGAACATCAAGCAAAGCTAAAGAAAACTAAAAAGGAAACTAAGAGCGAGACGCTCCAAGCATAGGACATAACGCATGAAGTGATTAAAATATAGTGGAACGAAAGACAAACTGATAATTGTTGATGGAGAAGGCAATGCATGGGGGCATCCCCAAGCTTAGACGCTTGAGTCTTCTTGAATATTTCTTGGGGGTGCACGGGGGCATCCCCAAGCTTGAGCGTTTGACCCTCCTGAATCTTCTTTTATCATCTTCCCTCGCACACTTGAAAACTCCCTTCATACATAACTCATCATAATCTGATTAGCGAGGTTAGTACCCACAATAAAATATTTTTCCCTACTGGAAATAAGGATAATCTTTAAGAGCTACTGTTTCTCAAGATTGCCAAAAGGTTTTTGCAAAGAAAAAGCAAGCTCAAGGTTTGCAAAACGAAGAAAAGACAAAACAGGACAGAATCTGTGAAAAACAGACCAGCAGGTAGTAAATAATTTTTTCGGGGCACTTCTGCAACTCAAATCAAAAAACTCAGAACAGAAGCTCGAAAGCCAATTGTATAGAGCACGCTGTCAGAAAAATTCAGATCAAAAAGATGATCTGGTGATTTTATTCGAATTTTTCTGTCCAAGGACAGAATCTGTTTCCTGGACAGCACGTCACAACTTTTGAACTTTCTTGCAATCAGAGGCTAAACTTGGCACAAAGTTGAAAAGAAAAGATACAATGATGATGCTACTATAGTAACAAACATCAAGACACAACAAAAGCAAAAATAAAACCTAATTCGTTGTGGGCTGCCTCCCAAAAGCGCTTTCTTTTATGCCTTTAAGCTAGGCATGATGCAAAAAGATAAAATCAAGTTTTACCAAGAGTAAGAGAATAGCTAGCCCGTGTAACGGACTCAAAAGGCAACTTAATCTTCTTTCTAGGGAAGAGTTCCATCCCTTTCTTGAGAGGGAATTGGAATCTTATATTCCCCTCTTTCATGTCAATGATAGCACCAACGGTGCGAAGAAAAGGACGTCCCAAAATAATTGGACATGAAGGTTCACATTCAATATCCATAATAGTAAAATCAACGGGAACATAATTGTCATTGACAATGATAAGAACATCGTCGATCTTCCCCAAAGGTTTCTTTACGGAAGAATCAACAAGACGAACACCAAAAGAACAAGGATCAAAAGGTTTCAATTCAAGCATATCATGCATTCTTTTGGGCATAACGGAGGTACTAGATCCAACATCACATAAAGCATAGCAAGAGAAGTTATTCAACTTAATTTTAATCATAGGATCCCAACTATCTTCTAGCTTTCTAGGTATGGAGGCTTCTACCCTAAGCTTCTCCTCCCTAGCTTTGATGAGAGCATTAGTGATATGCTCTGTAAAGGCAAGGTTAAGTGTGCTAGTGTGGGGATCTCTAGACATCTTGTGAAGAAAACCAATAACTTCAGAAATGGTGCAATTATCAAAATCAAGGTCACTACTATCAAGTAAAGTGGTAGTGGTGTCCTTTAGGCTCACTTGTTTGGTAGCTTCTATGGTCATAGGAGTTTCTTCTTCTACGGTTGAGGTCGTAGCATCACCATTAATAGGTCCAATGGGACTAGGAGTGCATTGGGTGCTAAGAGTTTGTATATCCTCAACAACTTGAATAGTAGCAACAGTGTGGTGGGTAGGAAGGCTCTTAATTCTATCTTCTTCCTCCTTTTCTCTAGCCCATCTCTCTTTAAGTTTAGCCATCATCCTAATGTTTTCATTAATTTGCACTTGAATAGCATTCATAGGAGTGGTCTTCCTCTCCTCAAGAGGAGAAGTTCTAATTTTAAGCAACTCTACCTCATGGGCTAAATTGTCTACCTTCGAAGAGAGATTATCTACTTTTTCTAGTTTTTCTTCTACACTCTTATTGAAGGCCTTTTGGGTAGTGATGAAGTCTTTAAGCATAATCTCTAGTTCAGAAGTGGAGTTCTTGGTGCTAGGATAGGTATTGTTGTTCCCATAGGAATTAGAGGGGAACGGTCTAGGGTTGCTACCAAAATTACTCCTATAAGCATTGTTATTGAAATTGTTTCTAGAGATAAAGTTCACATCTACTTGATCTTGAGCAATCAAAGAATTTAAAGGAACATCATGAGGATCAATAGAAGATTGCTTGGAAAGTAGAGACATGATCAAGTCAATTTTTTCATTTAGGGAGGAAATCTCCTCGACAGAGTTTACCTTCCTACCTGTTGGAGCGCGTTCGGTGTGCCATTGGGAATAATTGGTCATCATCTCATCGGGAAGCTTCGTGGCAGCACCAAGTGTAGTTGACATAAAGGTTCCTCCCGCGGCCAAATCTAACAAGTTCCGCGAGGTAAAGTTCAAGCCTGCATAAAAAGTTTGGATAACCATCCAAGTAGTCAAACCATGAGTAGGGCAGTTCTTGACAAGAGATTTCATGTGTTCCCAAGCTTGGGCAATGTATTCATTATCCAATTGTTTAAAATTCATTATGTTACTCCTTAATTGGATAATTTTAGCAAGGGGATAGTACTTCCCAATAAAGGCATCCTTGCACTTGTCCCAAGAATCTATACTATTCCTAGGCAAGGATTGAAACCAGATTTTAGCTCCTCCTCTCAAGGAGAAAGGAAAAAGCTTAAGCTTAACAATATCACCATCTATTTCTTGGTAATTTTGCATATCACAGAGCTCAACAAAATTATTTAAGTGCAAAGCAGCAGCATCCCCAGCACCGGAGTATTGATCTTTCATAACTAGGTTTAGCAAAGCAGGTTTAATCTCATAAGAAGGTGCTGAAGTGGCAGGTGTAGCAATAGGCGTGCAGATAAAGTCATTGTTGTTATGACTAGTGAAGTCACACAACTTGGTGTTCTCGGTGGAACCCATAGCAGCAGCAAGCAAGATAACTATTTTTGTGATTTTTGGTAAGGGACACTAAAGCAAAAACTGAAAGGTAAACTAACAAGACTAAAAAGCAAAGATAAAAGATAGTGTGCAACTCCCCTATCTTGAAGAGTGGAGTCCCCGGCAACGGCGCCAGAAACTTGCTTGATGGCTTCTCGCCCCTCGTTGGTTACCCCAAGTGGAAGGTTGAGATGTAGCGTAGCGGCAAATTTCCCTTGGCAAAGATACCAAGGATCAAATCACGTGAGACTCCGAGGGTCGACAAGTAGGTGTCAACGGCGCCAGAAACTTAGCGGTTGACAGGACCTGCACACAGATACAGATAACTTCGCTCCCAACGAGTTCAGAGAGGTTGTCAATCCCTCCGGCCTTGTTGTTTACAAAGGATCAAACACAAGAGATAATAATGATAGCTATGATTGCAACTAGGAAGTAAAAACAGGAAGTAAATAGAAGGTGTGATCAGCGGTGGTAATATGGACCGGGGTCCCATGATGTTCACTAGTGATGTGTCTCTCCCAAAAGACGATAAAACAGCAAAGCGAGGTAAACAAATTACAGCTGGGCAATTGACAGGATTATGTGCGCAAACCAATGCTAACTATGCTGCAAGGAAAGGTAGAGGCTCAAAAGCATGGGCGGTACGCCAAGGCAAGTAGACCAAAATCCATCTGCGTCTACTACTAATCATCCACCTTGAGATATCTATCCAGAACATCTCGCTGGTATTAAGTTGCGAATCCCACCCAAAGTGTAAACTCAAAGCAACAGACAACTGCATTAAAAGAACTTTGCGTAAAGTAAACAATCCTTGCACCCGCAAGTACAAGCACCGTTGTTTTCCCCCTTGTGGCAACAACACATCCCCTAGACTCATGTTTCTGTCACTCAAGCTAGTCATCAGGGGGCATGAACCCACAATCAAGCATAACACTCCCTCTTGGAGTTACTACCTACTACTCGGCCAAAGCAATAAACAGTAACGGAGAACATGCAAGAATTACTCAAGAACATAAATATAAAAGAGGTGAATCAAATATATTACTCAAACACAATCTGAACATAATCTCATAATCCATCAGATCCCAGCAAACTCAGCATAGCAACACCAGAAAGATTACATATGTGCCTCGATCATGTAGGGCAGCTCACGAGGTCTAAACCATGAAGAGCAAAGAGGGGAGGAGAACATCACATAGCTACTGATCATGGACCCATGGTCCGTGGTGGACTACTCACGACTCATCCGGGAAGCGTCCATGGTGGTGGAGAAGCTCCCGGTGGTGGTTCTCCCCTCCGGCAGGATGCCGGGAAGAGTTCTCCTGATGCTCCCGATCTTGGAAGCGCTGCGGCGGCGGAACAGAGGCGAGATCACGAAAAAGGGTTCCGTCCTCGAGGGTTTCGGGACGAGAGGAATATATATATGCGAAGGGGGGTCACCAGAGGCGGAGCCGGGGCCCAGGCCCCCCCTGGCGCGGCCAGTGGTGGGGCCATGCCAGGTGGCCGCCTGGCCCCCCTGGCTCCCCTCTGGCCCCGCTTTGGTTATTCGCGAAGCTTCCTGTACGCTGATTTTTCCTGTATTTTTCCCGGAATTTTTGGGGCACTTTTAATATGGGGGAAACCTGAAATAGAAAAACAGCAGAAAACAGGAACTGGCACTGTGGTGCACTGAGTTAATATGTTAGTCCAAATATGATCAAAAGTGTATGGAAGTGCATAAATATCATAGCAATATCACACAAAAGAGGCATAGAGCAAGCAGAAATTATAGATACGTTTTGGACGTATCAGTGGCGTCTGCGGGGAGGGGAAGGGAGAGGGGATCTCGCGCCGGTGGCGGCTGCGGGGAGGGGAAGGGAGAGGGGATCTCGCGCCGGTGGCGGCTGCGGGGAGGGGAAGGGAGAGGGGTGAGAGCAGCTCAGTGAGTGGATAGGGAGCGGAGTGGAGATAGTTGAGGGGATAAACTTCCCTTTTTAGGGTAGATTGTGTGCTGGTTGGGCCCGTGATATTGGGTGCTGGTTGGGCCGCGGAGGTTGTTTGGGCCGCGCTTGTTGGGCCGCGAAAACTCCAAAACTAAATTATATATGTTTTTAACACAAAAAATGTTTAAGTGTGTATATATATATATATATATATATATATATATATATATATATATATATATATATTAAATTAAACATGGTTCATACAGATAAATATTTTTATACTTATTAAATATATTGTGAGTATCATAACAAATTTTGACCGAATATAATTGGTTTATATTTGTTTGCTTGCATGTTTTTATCTTCTTTTTTTTGACAATTTTCCATAGCCTATATAAATAATTTATCTTGATTTAAGAAATCCTAGATGGCTACTTATTTACATATGAACATTATAGTTGGTTCTTCTCCCCGAGAGAAATGCAACTTCTTTTTCTAATTGTATGAAAAAGATTTTTTTTACGAAAAAAAACCGTTGTGTTAGTTTCCCTTTTATTTTTATTATATTTTAGTATATATGTTCATTTTAATGATGCACTATAAAATGTCGTTTATATTTCATCAGAGATAAAAAGTGATGGGTTCCGACATACGCACGGATGTACCGATGACAGACCGCACTAAAACACCACGAGAAGAGGTGCATATAGTTAACAGTTTTTTGTTTGTATATTATACATAATAATACAAAAAGGTGTATTTTATTTGTAATATTTTTTTTCAGAATATAGGAGACATGGACATGGATTTTGGAGATGCACAAAAAGAGTCCATTGAGGGTTCCGAAGCGACATCGCTGAAAGGGGCCGAAAATTCACCGTGTTTCTTAGAACATAATGATGTCGAAGCGGTGACATCTCATGACAAACCAAAAAAGGATGCCAATTTAAGTCTTATTGCACAAGGTATTTTTTTTATATTGCCTTTTGTATTCAACTAATTTTGCTCATTTTGTTTACTAAGTTGGCTCACTTTTTTTATGATATCGACAGACTATGTTTGTACCCCTATAGATATTACAGTCATCGAATCAGTCATGATTGCCCAAAAAAAAACCATATTTGTTTGCATTGGAGATGCCTTGTTATCAACAGACGATTTGGAATGCCTTATGAAAGATATGTTTTTACATGACGGTGTAAGACCAATTGCATAAACTTTGTTTATAATAATATGAATAATATATAATATCATAAATTATACCTGTTGATTATAGGTGATAAATGCTTACATATATTGCATGCTTGCTCACGACCATCTACGAGATAGGGCGGGTAAAAAAGTACACATTATTAGCACATTTGTATCTGGACAATTAAAAGAAGACGGCGAAAAAGACATAGACCCATCAAAATATTGTCACATCATGCATCATGTTAATACTTATCTACAACAAGATATGGTTAGTATTCTCTCGTAATCCATTCATAAAATTATGTGTTATTTTTATTTAATTAATAAATATAGTGGATTATTATTGTTTATTAGATCTAATTGTGACTATGACTTGTATGTTATTCACACCAGTTATTCATTCTGATTAACATTCCGGGCAGCCATTGGTATCTAGCAGTCGCCAGTGCAGAAAAACGTGAGATTCAAGTATTGGACTCACTTGGTTCTCGGGTAAAACGCAATGACCTTGCTACTACGGTAAATATCTTATGTTTTTGCTCATCTTAACATATGTTTTGTTTGCTTTAATCCCTAATTCTTTTCCTATATAAAATAGTTATTAGGACTTGAGAAGCGTCTGAAACTTTTAGAGCATAGTCCGGAGTTTAACAGAGATCATAAGTGGCCCGATCTCAATATTACAAAATGGACGGTCGTAGAGCAGTTTCATGAGGCAAAACAAACCGATGGGTAAGCACTTGTTACAAATTGTTTGTCTATTACTCTATTTGATTCATCAGGGTGATATTCTAAAGCTTTATTTTATAATATTATAGCGTATCATCTGGACTATTTATGCTAAATTTTATGGAATATTGGACATCAGATGCACTGTCAGATGAGTTCACCCAGGTATTTCATTTTTACACATTATCTCATTATTCTATCTCAAAATATTATATCAATAAAATTTATATATTTCATAGGAGGATATGAAACAATTTCGACAAAAAATAGCTGTCATTTTGCTCGACTCAGAGCTTAATAAGCTAAAAGGAGGTCCCATATACCATCATCAATCAGATGATGAAGAAACTTTAGCTAATTCTGATCTCGAGATCCTGGACAATCCACCTGATGTAGTCAAAGACAAACTTCCTGCCCTAATCACTATCATGCCTACGGACCAACGTGAATTAGTTGCCGGCCTATGCAAGTACATCATGTCGATCGAAAATGCCGGGTGTTTGGAGTAAGTATGATATATCAATATTTAAAATACGGTTGTACATTATTATTGTTCTTACCATCAAACTTTTAGGAAGGAATGGGTCCGGAGCTCGACACCAGATCCAATGAGCTTAAGTCTTAAGAAACTTCAGTGCATACTTAACATGGAGCAGCCTATAAACAGTGACTCCTTCAACACCGCCGTGCGTATACTGGCATGTGACGAGGGAGTATTGTTCACAGACCCTCCTATACACTTCATGCATCTAAGATTTTGTGTAAGTTATCGTAATCTTCATTATATGCGTCATTAGTATAAACATATTGAAACAAATATTTCTTTTTTTACTTAGTCCATGATGTTAGAGTCAACACGAGGTCGGAAATTTTGCGAAAAGGAAACTATCCAGACGTTGGCAACATTATTCGATAGCTGGCCTACGATGGACAACGACATCTCATCGTGCAACATGGTAAGTAAAGTATTTTATAGATTGTTATCATGGTTTATTGTTGTTTCTAATAGATCCACTCGTAGATTTATCTTCCCTATGCATCCATCGGCCGATACATCTTGTACGTCATCGACAAAGAGGCGCGTCGTCTACATGTTATGGATCCTATTGAAACATCACAATCGCCAGAGGATAAAAATTTGAGGCATGCACTGAAATTAAAAAGTTTTGCAAGGGATTTCAAAGAAGCACTCGAAATAAAGCTGTCAGGTTGGAATTCCGATATATCTAAATGGCAACGTTTATTTCCGTTTGGTATTCCAACGAGTATAGACGGGTAATGAATTCATAACAAAAACATTTATTTTTGTTATTACTATATTCTTTATATTATTAATTTAAAGTTTTGCAGGAATCTGTCTGGCTATTTTGTTTTTCATTTTATGCTCTGCTGGAACGGCAAAGAATTTGTCAAGCCAGTTTGCGCGGTGAGTACTGTCCGTTACATGTTTAAAGACCTTCGGCATGAAATTTTCATACTAACTAGATGTATTGTTTGTACATGATGGGTATGAGTTGAGGAAGCAGTTTTTATTATTCTTGCTAAAACATCGTGGGAATGAAGCTACAGGAAACTTTCCTCATATTATGAAAGAATTTCTTAAGCGCATCATCTAGATATTAGTAGTTTTGTAATTGATGTTTAGTTGAAACATCGCTCAGTTTGTTACATTGACATGTCGTTGATTTTTCTTTATGATATAAATTTACATTGCTAAAATGGACTTCAATTATTAAATTATTGTGTCTATGTTATATTGTTTGTATGTATGGAATTTAACATGTAACTCTTGCAACCTATTTCAAAAGCCCGTGGCAACGCACGGGCACTCTATTAGTAATGTGCTAGTATTTGTGTTGGAACGAGATCCGGACTTCGATCTGCTACCAGGGACGTCGTTCGCGTATCACCGTTCGCTGGGAGCTCCTATAGGGCGCATAACTGCGTAAGGCGCCGACCGTAGCAAGCGCGCACCCCCCCACTTCACCTTCGTGCCCATATGGGCCGGCCCATGTCGGGCCGGGATGCTGCCTATTTGTTTTTCTTTTTCGTAGTAATTCGGGATATCAAAAACTTTTAAATTTCAGAAAAAGTTTCTAATTTTAAATAAAACAATCATGATTTAAAAAAATTGTTTGAGAATTCAAAAAATGTTCAAAAATTTGTAAGAAAATGTTCATGATTTCAAATAATGTTCATGAATTCTAAAAATGTTCAAAAATTTGTAACAAATGTTCATGATTTCAAAGACTTATTCTTGAATTAAAGAAATGTTCATCATTCAAAAAAATGTTGATAATTTCTAAAAATGTTCTCGAATTCAAAAACATTTTCATGATTTAAGAGAATGTTCAACATTTCGAAAAAATGTTTAGGATTTCGAAATAATGTTCGTTTGTTTTAAAAAATGGTCACAATTTCGGAATAATGTTCATGAATGCTCACAATTTCAGAAAAATGTCATGATTTAGGCGAAAATGTTCACGGTTTTGAAAAACTGTTCATGATTTTTAAAAAATTATTTGTGAGTTTTAGAAATCTTCATGATTTAACAAATGTTCATGGTTTCAGAAAATGTTCATGATTAGATAGAAATTTTCACGAATTTGCAAAAAAGCAAAACCTAATGTTTAAAAAAAAAATCATATCTAAAACTGTTCATCATAATTTTTTTTGCCTATTTAAAAGATTTTTTCAAATTGAAAAACAAAATAAGAAGGAAAACGTTCTATTTAAGCCGGCTGATTTCTTGTTTCTGTAAGTCGCCTTGATAGATCGACACGTGTCTGGTGGGAACAACACAACGCATCGCCCCGCAATCTTATCCTTTCCCAGACCAAGTCGTCCTCTTCCTCTCAATCGTCACAACCGATCCCCTCTCTCCCCATTCCGCCTGCAGCCTTGCTCTCTTCTCTTCCTGAGCGCCTCTGCCTCTGTCCCTGACCTCTCCCACCCCCACTCGGCGAGCTGCTGCTGCTACAGGGAGCGTTGCTGCGCTGCGATGGCTGCCACTTGACAAGGAGGCGTAGCTGTGAGGGGATCGATGGTGCGCATGGTGTGGGCGGCGGCGTAGAATCCTGTTGGGGCTGCGTGGTAGTGGCCATCGGAGCTGCAGGAGACGACGGCGTCGGAGACGAGACGCCACTCGTTGCATCTTCCCGAGGAGAGGACCAGCGCAACATCGGGTTGCCAGAGCTCCGTCGCCACCGCGTGCGGCGTCCCAACATCTTTGTCGCCACCGCTTGATTCGCCATCGCCGTCGCGTTGTGCTACAGTGAAGCTTCGCCGGCTCCCATCGGGTGCGGCGAGGTTGCAATGAAGCGCCAGCGAAGCTGCAGTGAAGTGTCACGGCGGTCGCCGGAGCTCCAGCGAGGTTGCAATGAAGCGCCAGCGGAGCTGCAATGAAGTGTCGCGGCGATCGTCGGAGCTCCGGCGTGGTTGCAATGAAGCGTCGTCGAAGCTGCAGTGAAGCGCCACGGCCGTCGTTGGATCTCCGGCGAGGTTGCAATGAAGCGCCGTGGAAGCTGCAGTGAAGCGTCGTGGCGGTCGTCGGAGCTCTGGCGTGGTTTCAATGAAGCTCCAATGAGGTTGGAATGCAGCGTCACCCAAAGCCATCGGTGCGTCCATGGGAGCTGCTGCGTGGTGCTGACACAGGAGCTGCGTGGTGTCGCCTGATCCTGCGGGCTGTGGCTAAAAGCATCTGAATCGGATGGCTGTGGGGGTGGCTTAATTTTGTAGCAAATCATCCGGCTTATTCCTAGCAGCCGCCAAATAAGAATGATAACAAAAAAAGAAGAATAAAAAAAAACAAAAAAAAAATAGTACAAGGATAAAAAATCAAGAAAAGAGAAAAAATAAAAAATAAAACAAAAACAGAAAACCCGGTTTATGGAAGGTTCTAGAACCTTTCCAAAACCGGTTGATATGAAACCCCGTATTTTTTTTTGAACACAGTACAGACGCAAGGCCAACAGAAACAGCAGCGGGCGAGGGGTTACGCGCCATGGCGGTACGCGGCCACCTACGCGCCGTATAGGAACCCCGCCGTTCGCTAGCCATCCGACGACAGCAGGTGGAAACCAGGGAAACCGAGCCGAGAAGCAGCGAACAGCCATCAGCCCCAGAAGGGATGCGGCCCAATTAAAAAAAGAAGAAGAAAAAACACCCATCCGTTTGCTCCCTGTGGTTCGCTCGCCATCGCCATGACCTGCCTAACCCAGCGCCGCTGCGGGCCATTGCCGCACGAGTGCGGGAGTGCGGCCGCCGCCGCCGTCCGCGTCACGGCAAGAGGGAGAGCGGCTGGCAACGCCATGACCGCACCACGCCGTCGAGCTTGCGGCCGCTGCGGGAGGCGCAAGCAGCCGCCGATGTAGGCCGGCCGACACAAGCCTGGAGTGCGACGCGGCCTGCAGTGCAACGCTGGAGGAGGCATGCAGGAGCCAGCCAGAGTCTGAAGCCAAGTTTCAGTTTTAGAAACTGAATTTGCAAGGCAGTAGTTGAGCAGCAAGAGCCTGAAGTGGAGTTTCAGTTTTAGTCACTGAATTTGTACTGTATTTTGTGAGGAATCTGCAACTGAAGTTGATCTCAGATTGTATAGTAATGTTCTTAATTAAGAGCAGATCACTGATGCTTGTCAAAATGTAAACACAACGCTCGTTCATGATCTGGGTTGTGTACAGCTAGGGGTTGGCCCCTGTACTGATGCTGTGCATTTGTCAGCATATTGGTGGAAAAGGAGATCAATTAAACTATCAAATTGAATTGGCTAATTTGAATTTCTGACAGCAGATTAATAAAACCAT
Organism: Secale cereale; assembly: GCA_902687465.1. Lineage (NCBI taxonomy): Eukaryota > Viridiplantae > Streptophyta > Magnoliopsida > Poales > Poaceae > Secale > Secale cereale. Next base: position 607,461,556 of record LR738713.1, on the reverse strand, counting down.
TGTAATATAGTGCAGGAGGGAAAAGTGATTAAATAAATTAACTAAAGTGAACTGATCCATGAAACTAAATTAAAAATCATTGCAAATGGTGCATCAGGCAAGAGATCAACTAAACTTGACTGAAGTGAACTATAGCCCAAACTAAATACTACTCCCTCCGTCCCAAAATAAGTGTCTTGAGCTTAGTACAAATTGTAAATATGGTTGAAGCGTATGCCTAAGCAGGGACGCGTTGTGTGTTATATAGGGCATAGATTACAAGGGAGGTGGTTTAGGTTGTTATTGGATTGATCCTCAAGATATGATCTATACAAGATAAGGATCGATCTCAACTAACCCTAAACCACCTAAAGTACAATACGCAACGCTGCATACACGTGTACGTGGTTTATACAACACCACGTACATGTTACATTATCTAACACTCCCCCTCAATCATAACTTACCAAGTTGAGATTGTTCTTGAAATCTTCCAATTTGCGTCATGACAGGGCTTTGGTGAAGCCATCTGCAACTTGATCATTGGTGGGAATGAAACGAATGTCCAACAGCTTCTTGGCTACTCTTTCTCGTACAAAGTGATAGTCAACTTAAATGTGTTTTGTTCTTGCATGAAACACTGGATTTGCTGAAAGATAAGTGGCTCCAATGTTATCACACCAAAGACACGCAACTGGTGAGTGTACCACACCTAGTTCTTTTAACAGAGTTTGGACCCATATAATTTCAGCCGTAGCATTTGCCAATGCCTTGTATTCTGCCTCAGTGCTAGATCTTGACACTGTTGCTTGTTTACGTGCACACCAAGCTATCAAGTTTGGTCCAAAGAAAACAGCAAAGCCACCTGTGGACTTTCTGTCATCTGCCCAATCTGCATCTGAAAAGGCACTTAGGTGGCGTTTGGTTCACGGGCGAGGTTGGCTTGGCTGAGGATATCCTTAACCACCTGGTTAGGGATGGCCAGTTTTTTTCGTTTGGTTGCGAAGGATTAGATGAGATGGATAACCTCTTTTTATTGTTTGGTTTCAATGATAAAAGGTGGATATGGATAGTCATTAGCTATCTTTTTAATGTTCATCTACACTGCAATATTAATACATGCTCTTCTTTGTACAATCAAATACATGTATACATGTTCTTCTTTGCACAATCAAATACATGTATACATGTTCTTCTTTGTACAATCATACATGTGACTATCCATGCAATTTAATACCATGAACTGGTCACTATTTACCAAATATTCATACATGTATACATGTTCTTCTTTGTACAATCATACACGTGACTGTCCATACAATTAAATACCATGAACTGGTCACTGTCCACCAAGTATTCTGCTACTTCTCATCAACGCAAGCGCGGTTGGCTGCCCTCATCCGCCATAATCTCGCGACTCTCGTTAACCATGTTTTGAAGGAATATTCTCTGGTATTTGGTTATCCCTATCCTTCCTGGCTGGTAAACCAAACAAGTGATATCCTCTAAAAATTTGGCTATCCCTGTCCCTGTGGTGGATAGCCTCTAAACCAAACACCACCTTACCAGTGTAGAGCTTGACTTAGAAATTTGAGTCCAGTACTCATGGTTCCCCTAAGATATCTGAGAATCCTTATTACTGCAGTCCAATGTTCAAGAGTAGGAGAGTGCAAGTATTGACATACTTTATTGACAGAAAAGGATATATCAGGCCTTGTCAAAGTCAAGTACTGCAATGCACCTACCACACTTCTATAATTTGTAGAATCATGAGCTCCCAAAGGTTCACCTTTTTCCTTAGAAAGCTTCTCGGATGTGGACAAGGGCATATTTGATACTTTGCAATTTATCATACCAGCACGTTTTAACACACCTGATACATATTTTCCTTGAGTTAGGAGTATACCATCTTTCACCTTCTTCACCTCTATTCCCAAGAAATAATGCAAGTCACCAAGATCTTTCAGAGCAAAATCCCTCCTGAGATCTTCCAACAATGCTGTAGTTCCCTTCTGTGAAGAGCTTGCCACAATAATGTCATCGACATAGACAAGCATAAATATGGTGATCCTGCCTTTGTTATAAAAGAATAGTGAAGTGTCAGCTTTTGATGATTTGAAACCAAGCCTCTGAAGTTTTTCACTTAACCTAGAGTACCATGCTCTAGGTGCTTGTTTCAACCCATACAAGGATTTGTCAAGCTTACATACATAATGTTGCTTGTTTCTCACTTCATACCCAGGAGGTTGTTTCATATACACTTCTTCCTCTAGAACGCCATGAAGAAACGCATTCTGCACATCCAATTGCCGAAGACTCCAACCTTTTGACACTGCAATAGATAAAACAAGTCTGATAGTGGTTGCCTTAACAACTGGACTAAAAGTGTCCTCATAGTCAATGTCATATCTTTGTTTAAAACCTTTTGCAACTAATTTGGCCTTGTATCTATCTATTTCTCCTGTAGCCTTTCTTTTAACTCTATAAACCCATTTGCAGTCGATGATATTTTTGCCCTTGGCCGGAGGAACTAAATGACAAGTTTTGTTTTTAATTAGTGCACCATACTCCTCATCCATTGCATTTTTCCATTTTTTATCTTTAAAAGCTTCATGTAGACTGTTTGGTTCTTCTGTAGTAGCAAGACAAGCAAACTTGGTTTTACCATACCTGACCGTACCGTCTGTACGTATTTTGGGTTTTACAATACCGTGCTGAGACCGTGTATGCCGAGTTGGTTCGGGCACGGCTGTTGTTGAAGATGGCGCAGAAGATCCCACAGCCGGCGCAGAAGATCCCGCAGGATCCGCAACAGATGGGCCAGGCGCGCCCGATCCGAGGTGGATCTCGGCAGAACCAGCGGGATTGGCGCTGTCGGGGGCCCGTCGTTCCCCCGCGTGGAGTCGCGGTTGAGAGGCCGCCACTTGGCGGCTTGGAGAGGCCGCCGTACCGCTCCTGGGCCCGCCTGGTGAGTGCGTCGTGGGGCTGCTCCCGCCGGGCCCGCTGTCAGCATCTGCATGCATGGACGGGTCGCTGTCGCTGTCTCCACCTGCGGGTGCGGCGTGCGAGAGATTTTCCTCGGGATTGCTGCTGCCAGAACTGTCGTCGCCGGTCGCGCCAGCACCTGAATCCTCCTCGTGTTCCGCGTTTGTCTGGTGCTGCATAAAATCATGGCACACAACAGGATTTCCGCCAAAATTGATAGCAGGATTTGCATGAAAATTAACCGATGGATCGGCACTAATTTCATCCCCATGATCAAGAGGCTCGGTGGTGGAATTTTCGGAAAGAAGGAGAACTTCTGACCTAAGAAGAGCACCGGCATTGGGGTTAAGAAAGGCAAACGGAAACACAGTTTCATCAAATACTACGTCACGAGATATATATATATATATACTCGTCCAACGGCTACATCCAGACATTTAAACCCTTTGTGGAGGTTGCTGTAACCAAGGAAAACACATCTTTTGGAGCGGAATTCAAGCTTCCTGGAGTTGAATGGCCGGAGATTAGGCCAACATGCACAGCCAAAGGTGCGGAGAGCATGATAGTTTGGTTTTTCTCAAAACAATCGTTCAAGAGGAGTTTCAAGATTTATCACCTTGCTAGGAGTTTTATTGATAAGATATGCGGCAGCTATAAAGGCCTCATCCCAAAATTTTAAGGGCATGGAGGCATGAGCTAAAAGTGAGAGACCAACTTCTACGAGATGCCGATGTTTCCTTTCGGCTGATCCGTTTTGTTGGTGTGCATGAGGGCAGGAGACATGATGGGTAATACCAATTTGCCGAAAGAAGGAATTCAGGCGCTCATATTCGCCACCCCAATCGGTCTGCATGGTGATGTTCTTGCGGGAAAATCGTCTTTCAACAAGAGCTTGGAATTCATGAAATATTTTGAACACTTCAGACTTATGTTTAAGAGTGTAAATTCAAGTAAACTTGCTGAAGTCGTCAATGAAACTCACATAATAATTCTTTCTATTGATAGAATCACGGGCAGGCCCCATACATCAGAAAAAACTAGCTCTAAAGGAGCATTGGAAACACTAGTGGAATTTGGATAGGGGAGTTGGTGACTCTTGCCTTGTTGGCAAGCATCACATATACTCTCTTTATTCAACTCATTATCTAAAAAAGAAATCTTGTTCTTCCTAAGACCTTGGTGGCACCAAGCGCCTGCCTGCCCGTGCTCAGAGGTGCAGATGAGAGGGGATAGAGGCCACCCCTACATTTGCCTTGGAGGAGGGTTTTCTTCGTTGCCTTGTCCTTGACAAAGAAGTAATGCGGGTGATTCTCAAGAAAGGCATGATTATCTTGTGATAAGCGATGAGCAGAGATCAAGTTTTTGGTTGCTTTAGGAACATGCAATATATCTTTGAGATGGAGATTGCGAGTAGGGGGTATGAATATAGGCTTGACCAACGTGGCTAATTTTCATACCTGCGCCATTAGGCATGTTCACTTGATCCTGGCCAGAATACTTCTCCCGCAGGGTGAGCTTGTCAAGCTCGCTGGTGATGTGATCTATTGCCCCGGTGTCGACATACCAGTTGGTGTCGACGCCATAGGAGTTGGTGTTGGTGTTGACAGCCGCTGCACTCTTCTCCTTGGTGAACGCGATGTCGAAGCGGCGGTAGCACTCCATGGCCACATGATTGGGCTTGGAGCAGATCTGACCCACGGCCTCAGGGAGATTGTTGTGGCCTCCTCCTTGGCCGCGACCTCCACGGCCTTGTCCGCGGCCGCCGCCACCTCTGCGGTCGCCGCCACGTCCGCCCCCTCGTCCGCCACGGCCGCCACCACGAGAGACGATGTTGGCAGGGGAGTGAGAGGATTGATGCCCGCCGTTGAACATGGCGAGCCTGTTCTCAAAGCCGACGAGGAGAGAGTATAGTTCATTCACCTTGATCGGCTCAGCTCTGGCGCACAGGGAGGAGACGAAGCCCATGTAGTCGAAGTCGAGGCCGGCGAGGATGTATGACACCATGTCATCGTCAGTGAGAGGCTTCCCAACAGAAGCCAGTTCCTCTCCGAGCGCCTTCATACGGCCGATGTACTCAGCAATGGTTGAGGTGCCCTTCTTGGTGTTTGAGAGGGCAATCCTCGTGTTCACCACGTGCGCCTGGGTTTGGGAGATGAACATCTCCGTGATGGCAGTCCATGCTGCCGATGCCGCGGTGCAGTGGGCTATCTGGATCATCACGGCAGGTGAGACTGAATTGAACAGAAAGCTTAGAACCTGGGAGTCCTTGGCTTTGGCGATCTCATACGCCGGGTTGGGCACATCTGTTGGCTTGCCATCTTTGTCCGTGAGCTTGGGCGCCGGTTCCTCTCTCTTTGGGTCGATGTAGGAGATGAGCTGGGCGCCGCGGATGGCAGCGATGGCTTGGGCACGCCACACCAGGAAGTTGGAGCGATGGAGGCGATCGGCGATGGGGATGAGGGCTGGTGCGGCGGCGGCGGTGGAGCTTGAGGCCATGGCTTGGGTTTTGCGATGTGCTAGAGGTTAGGCTCTGAATACCATGTAAAGATGGTTGAAGCGTATGCCTAAGCAGGGACGTGTTGCGTGTTATATAGGGCATAGATTACAAGGGAGGTGGTTTAGGTTGTTATTGGATTGATCCTCAAGATATGATCTATACAAGATAAGGATCGATCTCAACTAACCCTAAACCACCTAAAGTACAATACGCAACGCTGCATACACGTGTACGTGGTTTATACAACACCACGTACATGTTACATTATCTAACACAAATTTGTACTAGAGCTAGTACAGTTGAGACACTTATTTTGGGACGAAGGGAGTATTTGACATTCCATAATGGAAAGTGTTCCAGTTGCTTGCTTCTTTAGGATCACTCAAGTTAGAGCACATGACTTCCAATTCCAAGAACAAAAGTACATCACCAAGACCCAGTAAAAACATCATCTGTGATTGTGGTCCCTGTAAATTAAGTAAAAATGTTTCCACCTGCTGCCGTCGGATAGCTAGCGAATGGTGACACGCGAACGACGTCCCTCAGCAGTAGATCATAGTACGTCAGAGGATCTCTTTCCCTTTGTGTTGTGCTTCACACTATAGAAATGACAGCAGAAACATGATGTATTGCGCGACTCCTAAACAAACAAACAAACCATCCAGTGCATAATTGTGACGCCAGATACCAACCCAAACAAAATGCGCCACCGCAAAGAACAATGATTAACATGCTGCCATGGCAGGAAAGAAACAACATCCAAACGAAATGAGCCACCGCAAAGAACAAAGATTAACATGCTGCCATGGCAGGAAAGAAACAATATCAGAGTTTCATCTATGGGATATTTGCTACTCACTGAACATTAAGCCTAAGCCGGCGTTCCTCTACGCCACGGTTCACCAAATCTCAAGGTACCGTGAGTTTGTGACAGTATCATCCATGCGAAACCAGCAGAGAATCAGATCACCACCCAACAAGATGTTTTAAGGGCTCCATCCATGTTTGCCAAAATTGCACCTACATAACGTAGCGGACAGAAGAGAGACTATTTCATTGCCTCATGTATCATAAGAACGTATGCAGAAGCTTCCTGCAAGCTGATTTTGAACAAAAATATGTGCCCCCAAAGTCACCGGTCAATGGTCGCCAACCTGGATCATAAGAAAAGAATTATCAGCAAAGTTACATATAGGGTGCGTACAATTACAGAGGGGACAACAATGAAACTGGCACGTTACTAAAACCCGCAGCAAGATCAAGAGCGTATGTATGGCAGCTGTATGTCAGCAACGTCGATTGTACTGCACACAGGATCGTGTAATTATCCAGTAACAATATGTTCAGCTGTGTGATCTACAAATGTAAGTTCGTGACCCAAGCTTAGGCTAAAATGCGTGGCTAAATAATCCCAGTAACACAATGAACACCCCAAAGGGAAAGGCGTGTAGACTTTATCACCACGATTTCCGGTGAATTAAATTAATAGAACTTCGCTGAACAAATAAGCAGCATGGTGTTTTAAGTTTGAATAGAACTACCAATTAGGAAATCCATCTGCTGATGGCATGTAAACTGTGACACTAAGTCTGTTGCTACGGAAATTTACGATGCTAGATAATATATGCAAAACACTAGGCACATGTGCAACAAATTCTAGCCATCTGGTTATCTGAAAATGCGGTGACTATTCAGGTTGCCGACACTGTATGGTTAATTTGCAGCATATCGAATCAATATGTGCTCAATCAAATAATAGGAACCACTACATATTTGAAGCATCAAGCAACTAATCTCTTCGAGTGGTGCAATATAAGAAGTTGATAGCTAGCTTGTGTTCTGAACTTCTGATAGAATGGATACTAAGAAGAACCACATGCAAAAGGTTCTGTCGCAAGACTGAAAAAATTGAGAAGCAATTGAACTGATTGTGATAATATAAAAACATCATTGCCTCTAGGTGGAAATTAAGGAAATGTGGCTTTATAATGCGCGAAATAAGCAGATTTATAAGCACAATTTCCAGTGAATCAAACTAATAGAGCTTTGGAATAAGCATCAAAGGTGGTAATAACTAATTAACTTTTCCAGACAATATGTATGGCGTCTTACGTTTGAAAGAACTGCAGAGGAAATCCAACAGTTGCTGAGACGTAAATCCATGACACCACGTCTGCTGCTATGAAAACTTACGATGCTGTAGATAATATATGCTACTGAGTTTTATGCTGTCACTTTTGAAGACGAAATAAAATGATGGTCATTCATTGACCAATTTACAATCTGCTAAACTGAAAATATTTATCCAGGCACAAGAGGGAGCCAGGAACAACCATTCCAGGTGCTTAGAAATGAATTGTGCATTGAGCACTGAGCAAGGAATCAAAGTAGTATCAAACTTGGAAGGGAGGATCCAAACTAACCATTCCAACAACTCAAAAATGCCACAAGTATTTGTAATGCTAGAATGAATCTCTCAAACAGAAGTAATCACTGAAAGAACATGGCTGAGACTGAATATCTTATCTTTTTCGGGATCAAGAAAATATGACATGATGATACCAAACACTGTTTCCCAGAAAGAAAGCTGGATGGTATACTTATTCTGGAGTGGCACGAAGTAATATCAGAAAATATCTTAGGGCGGGGCAATTCCCAGTTTCTAATTGCGACCATGTCTTTCGTGGTTCTTACAAATGCAAACTGAAAGTAAATGAGGGGAATGCAACACAACAGTTCACTAGCACAAATTCTCCATAGTTCAGAACTTCCATATGATGCTGAAGGCAAGATAATAGGCACGGAATGATGATATCAAAGGAGCTCTGCTGTCATCCAAAATGCTCAGTAAGAATAACAACCACGAACACAAGATCAGACGTATCTAGTGTTTCGTCCTGCTAGTTTTACTAAACAGAGGAACTAAGAACAACGACGGGACTCACTTATCTCGAGTCCAGACGAACCAATGCATCCAAACGAACCAATGCAACCTAATGAATGCCCTAGGAAAATTGGAGGCTCCGCAGTCCACAGTCACACCTAATTTCGCAAGCAACACAGTCGCAACTCGCAACAACGAAACTCAGGCGGATTCAATCGATCGATCCAACGAAACCTGCAGGTGGAGGATGCAGACGAAAAGGGAACTTGGGGATGCGCTTGACCTGATGAAGTCGATCATGCAGGTGGAGGTGGAGCCTCGCCAGTGGCCATGAGGATGGCCAGCTCCAGCTCCTGCTGCAGGGGGGTCTCCATCTCCCGCAGCTCCGTGAGCGCCCTGTCGACCTCGTGGATGGCCCGCTGCAGCCTCACCTCCGCGTCCGACAGGTGCGCCTCGGGAAGCTCCCCCGCCGCGCGCTGCACCTGGCAGAGGCCGAGCGCCTGATGGGCCGCGAGGCTCGCGTCGTCTGCGGCGTCGAGCCGCCGAAGCGCCTCCCTCGCCTGGGCGCCGGCCTGGTGGTAGTGATCGGGCCAGAGCGCCGCCGCTTCTTCGCCGCCCGGGGCCGCATCGAAGTGCTCGGTGAAGTAGTCGAAGCGGCGGATCGCTTCTGGGTGGCTGCGCAGGATGACCTCCACGAGCTCGCGGCGCGCCTCCTGGAGCAGTCCACCGGCCGGCGCCGCGAAGGATAGGTTGGTGCGCACGAGCTCCGCGGCCTCGCCGATGTCGGAGAAGTCCTCGCCCGGCTCGAAGAGCAGGGCCGCCGCCTTGCCGAGCTCCTCGCGCGCGGCCTCGCAGCGCTCGATGACGGCGCCCACGTGGGCGGCGACCCGCTGCGCGGCGCCCCGCAGCGCCGCCGCCGCCTCCAACCTCACCAAGTCCAGCTGGAAGCCCCCCTCCTCCGCCACCTCCTGAGCCAAGGGCAGCGGCACCGCCATCTCTCCCCTCCCTCCCTCTCTCGGGCGCGCGTGTTGTGTGGGGGATTGTAGTGGAGCGAGCGAGAGAGGGGTGGGGTGGGATGGGAGGGGTTTATATCGCCACCGGAAGCGTATACGGCTTCGCCACCACGTACGGGACTGCAAGTTGCCAGTTGGGAGGGGTTTGAATTTGATCATCATCTCGGCATCCAAAGTTGATGGTGTAATTAGAGCTGATGCAGATAGTACCGAGTAGTAACAGAAATGCAGAAGAAACATCATAATTAACGTTATGGCAACAACACTACTCAAGAAACCATCGTCTCGCCCAGCGGGTTTTCAAGCGCATTTGCTACATTTTCAGCTCAATTTTGCACCACGTCATAGCAAAAGTGTTAGTAAACGGCCCACGTCTATTAATTTCAACTCTTTGTGATATGCAATATGGGAAAAGGTACTTCTCATCAATGACAACCATTTTTGATTTTGTTGCACCTGCGAGAGTCAAGCACCGTCACCTCCCGAGGAGCAATGCTACACGTACAAACAATTTACAGGCTTTTACAGGGTGGGTTAACCTTGATTGGTCAATAGGTGAGCGGGGCGGCCCACCCCCCTTAAAATCAGGGAGGGAGAGGTTTGTGATTGGTTGTTAGATGGAAAGAGCGTGTAAAAGCTTGTAAATCTTTCTATGTCTAGCATTTTTGCCTCCCGAGTCCTTGTCGATAGAATATCACATAGCAATAATGCTAAACATACAAAGAGTTACACGCAATTACACGCTGATTAGGATTCTTTCTTTCTAACTAACCACTCCCCCCAGATTTTCATGGGGGTGGGCCTCTCATCCTCCTTAATCTCTAATCAAAACCCACCTATTTGTAAAAGCCGTGTAAACTTATGTATGTGTAGCATTACTCATCACAGAGTATACAAAATGTATACACAACGTGATGTTATCACCTTATCAAGGGTATATTTATAGGCCGGCAAGAGCTTAACTAAAAATAGTAATTTTGTCAAGGGACTTTTTGTCGATTCTAACAACGGAGTACGTGGAATTTGTAGTCCAAATAACGTCAAGTCAAGAGACCAGGGAGGGTCTTAGGCATAGATCAAAGAGGCACACAATTTTACCCCGGTTCAGGCCCACCATGAGGGTAAAAGTCATACTTTCTTTCTTGCTCTTATCTTATACTAGATCATACATTGTGCCAAATGGAGCAGTGTCCAAATATATCCAAGAAGTGAGGTAAGGAATTCACACATTCTTTGGCTATAGGCAAGACTGTCGTTAAATCTACCATTTTCATACATGCAGATAGAAAGGAGCTACATTTCAAATGAAAATCTGTTAGCACCTCAAATTAGACTGGAAAATCTGTTGTTGCCACCTTGTCCCCTGAAGATCCGCATTTTCCTTTGGCAATGGGTCCGCGGTCACCTACCCTCGGGTACGGAGGTCCGCAAACGTAATGGCCCTGGGGATGGTCTTTGCCCCATTTGCTTGGTACCAGAAGACTGCAACCACATTTTCTTCCGATGCCCGGTGGAACAATTCCTATGGAGTTGCCTCCGGGAGGTGGTCGGTGGCAACTGGTGCCATGACAACCTCCCGGACTTGTTTGGGGAGGCCCTTAGACTCCCCGTCTCTAGCCGCCCACCCATGTGGGTGGTGTTGGGCACCCTAGCATGGACCCTATGGTGTAATCGAAATAAGCTAGTCATAGAACGCGTGATTCCTTGGCGTGTGACTGATACTATCTACAAATTGTGTGGCCTTCTACAGCTTTGGAGACCGCTTAGCAAGCGGAGAGACCGGGACACCATCGACATCATCATAGCGGGTCTTCGTTCTTCGGCATCGGCTTTTGCGCCACCTCCACCATCTCCTTCGCCACCTCCCGAGCCGGATTAGCTTCCTTTTTAGCTTTATTTGGGGCTTGTCTTGCTGTGCCCCCAGCACGACTTTGACTTGATTTCTCTCTGTACTGTGATGTTGGATACTTGGTCCGTTGTTTTATAATATAAAGCGGGGGGGG
>LR738713.1:607419248-607450102 GCA_902687465.1 Secale cereale | reverse complement strand
TTTTTCGTACATCCGGCATGTGGAAGTAGGACCCACCCTGTTAAAATTGGACTCAACATGTGGAAGTCGGACCTGGGATGTCAAAGTCCGACTCGGCATGTGTAAGCCGAACTCTAGCTATGGAAGTCGGGCTCGAAATGCCTAAGTCAGACACGAAATATGGAAGTCGGTCTCAGGTGGGAGGAGGCCAACAAAGGCCTATAGGCGAGGAGTAATGGTAAGAGATGGCTAGTCTTTGGAGTAATCCTACATTTGTAATCAAGTGTTACATTCAAGTGTTTGTAGTCTGACAAGCGAGGGGGGCGCCTTCACTCACTCACATTGGCATATCACGCAACCAGAATTTGTTGTCCTCTAAACGCACGTTGCATGATATGCGCCTCTCCTTTTTTTTCTTTCTTGGTTGCTGCATTGTAATAACTTGTCCCCAACATTTCGCTTTTTTTGTTTGAGTCAAACATGCATTTGAGTCGAGGACCTAGAAGGGCGGATCACAGTCTTTTGTTCTTGATGTGGAGCAATGGCGTATGGATGACCCACTGCACCAACTGGCGCAAAGACCAAATGCAAATGAGAAGTAAGGAAACCATAACCGAAAGGAACGCCCCTGCAGCAATGGAGTTGGAATCGACCTTGGGAGTCGGATTTGACCATTGCATGGGTGATCCAGGTTCGACCATGGGGAGTCAGTCTCGACCATTGCATGGGTGAGACGGAGTCGACCTTGGGAGTCGGATTTGACCATTGCATGGGTGATCCGAGTTCGACCATGGGGAGTCAGTCTCGACCATTGCATGGGTGAGACAGAGTCGACCTTGGGAGTCCAACTCGACCGATCAATGGGTAAGTCGATCTCAGCCATGGGAGTTAAACCCGGTCATTGCAAGGGTGAGTCGAACTCGGCCATTCCATGAGGGAGGCGGACTATACTGTGGTTGTCAGACTCGACCAATGCATGGGTGAGTCGGGTTCGCCCCGTGCATGGGTGAGTCGGGTACACCCCGTGCATGTGTGAGTCATACTCGACCAGAGGAGTCAGACCCGACTGACCCGAGCTCGTGTGTGGGTGAACTCGACCAGAGTAGGACTGGACCTCTCCATTGGTGAACTCGACCAAAAGAGTAGGACCGGACCACTGGTTGGGTGAGTCAGATACCATTCCACTGGTGAGTCGAACTCAACTATGGGAGCCAGGTTTAACCGCAGCAAGGATGAGTCGGACTTGACCAGAGGAGTCCGGACCCTCCCATGTCTTGGATGAGTTGGAATCGACCAGAGAAACCGTGCATGGGTGAGACGTACTCGACCAGAGGAGTCAAACCAACCACTGTATGGGTGAGTGATGACCCACAACCGTAAGGGATCTATTGCAGCGTTTTCGATAAGTAAGAGTGTCGAACCCAACGAGGAGTAGAAGGTATTGATGAGTGATTCTGAGCAAGGAATAACTGCAAGCACTGAAAGGTAACTTTTTAGGGGTTTTCTTGATATAAGCAATAGGAAAGTAAAAGCGAGCAAAGTAAAAGGCACTGGAGAGTAAAAAGTGGCCCAATCCTTTCTGAGCAAAGGAGAGACCTAGCAACTGAACTTATAAAGGCTAAAGTGTTCTTGAGGACACACGAGAGAGGTAGTCATGTGCTTTCGCCATATTCCGTATCGGTACTATGTGATGTGTTGATAAGTGTTGAGTGGGTGGATCTATGCTAGTACACCCTCTAGACTAAGATGAGTGCACTCTTATGATTAAACACCTTGCAAGCATCCGCAAATACAAGATAGTATTTAAGGCAAAAGCCTAACCATAGCAATACGATCGATGATCCATTGTTCCCTCGTGCAAAAGCGTGCGAACTGGGGTTCAGGTTTCTGTCACTCCGGCAACCCACCGTAAGCATTCTTTGTACACAATGTATTCCCCTAGGTCCTTAATAAGGCGAAGTGTTGAGTGTTCGACTCACACAACACCACTAGTAAAATAACAACACAACTTAAGTATCAAACAACGCATATTACTTCAGCATCATATGACTACTAACAACAAGACTTTTCCCATGTCCTCAAGAACTAAAGTAACTACTCACAAGACATAAAAGAGATCATGATCAGTGGAGATAGATGAGTGATAAACAATCTGGACATAATGATATTTCTCCAACAAAACTCAATATCATTCACCACAAAGTAGTAATCAACACCGATAGGGTAGAGAGGATAGATAGTACGGATTACAGCACAAGTTTGCAATTGTGAGATGAGATTGGATGAAGATGGAGATGGTGCTGATGTTGGGGATGATGTTGATGATGATCTCGATGATGCCCGTGATGATGGTGATGACGATGGCGATGATCCCTCCTTCTGGGAAGTGATCTCCCCGGCGGAATCTGCCCGCCGGAGATGGCTTTTTCTTCTCTGTAGGTTTCCGCCACGGAGCGGCGGCGGAACTCCGTCAAAACTCTTCTTTTTAGGGTTTCTGGATGACGAGGAGTATATATGCCAAAGGGGGTCACCAGAAGCGGAGAGGGGAGCCCAGGCGCCCCCCTAGGGCGGCCAAGGGTGGGGCCGCCTGGGGTGGCCGCCTGGGCTGTCCCTGGCTCCCCTCTGGTTGCTCTTTTGCGTGTCTTCATGATCCTTCTGGAAAATACCCTCCGTCGATTTTCAGGTAATTTGGAGGTATTCTTCTTCAGCAACTCAGCGTCCACTTTTTACCGCTGAATCCTGCGTCTGCTGCTTCGGCACCGGAAAGTTGCAAACTGTGTAAAATAGGCCAAAACAACATAAGAACATCATCGTAATGTGAAATATATCAATGAATAAGGATGAATTACGATATAAAATAGTGATGCATTTTGGACGTATCAACACCCCCAAGCTTAGACCTTGCTTGTCCCCAAGCGAATACTGAGCTCGGTAAACCTGTCCACAAGTTTGGAGAGTGAAGTGTCGATAAATAGAATACGGACAAGAAGCATCACAGTTTCTTCACCAAACTCAAATATCCTCAACAGCAATCTTCAACTCATAAGGCCCTTATAAAAGAGTGGTAACACTTATAATCGAAAGTAAGGCTAAGGAAACTTATGAAATCATGGCAAACATGTCCTTTGGTCAAAGAACAACTAATAGCTTTTATTTTTGCTCTTTCTCTTTATGTTTTGATGAGATTAATTGAAGCTTTTGATATAACATGTTATTAGGCAAGAAGTGAAAGTGTTAACACAAAGGAAGATGTTTGCTTTAGCTGGGCTTGACAAACAACTTACTTATCAAATGATAATGTCAACAAGGATATGATATGACAAATCTTAATGTAACTTTATATGAATGAATGCTTGTCAACATCAAATGTCTGCTCTCTTTAAGAATAGAAGGAAGTAGGAATAACTGACTCAACCTAAAACTAAGAGATATGCCCTGCTCTAGGGAAGTAGGGAAAACTCATGTGCTATCCTTAAATCAAACAAAATGAAAACAAGTTTTGAGAGGTGCATGATTTGTCAACGAATGCTAATAGATAACTCAATTACTTCTCGAGCTGGACAAGTTTCGAGGAACGGCTCCCGCACGGGGACGATCACATCCCCTTAATCTCCTTTGTTTATCGCTGCCAAAGTTTTCTGATTTCTCATGAACAAAGCGTGAAGGAGGGTTTGTTTGTTGTATTATCTTTTATGAGCCGGGCGCACTCATGCCATTTCCTTCTCGTATTAAGGGTTTGCAGATTAGACATGCAATCCCGGGGTAAAACTTGTCCAACTTAAAAAGATCATGAATTAACTATTACTTCCTCATGAGCTAAAACAGGGGCACAAAATAGGAGATTTTGAACATTTAAGGATAACACACAAATTCTATACTTTAGGAGGTGGTAGTGGAATACCACGAATAGGAAGGTATGGTGGACTCATATGGAAGGTATTGGTTTAAGGGTATGGACGCACAAGCAGAATTCCGCTTAGTACAGAGTTTAGGCTAGCAAAGGCTTTGAGAGAACAGACAATTGATGATGACTAAGATGCAAAGCAATATAAAGCATAAACACTAAAATAAGCATAACACATCAAGTTGTCTTCCTTGTCAGCATAACACTTCAAGCATAATAACATAAAGGTTTTGGCTATGTCGCTACTTTAAGAAAATCATGCTTGTTGTTATGACCAAAGCTATGTTTGCCAAGATTAAATAAAGTTTTCAAAGCCATACCTGATATAAGGTCAATACTCCCCATAAGAATCATCATATAAGGTCGATTGCGTGAAGAGAATACCGAGTGCAGCAAAGGAACCAATAGACTTCTCATTAATATTCCATCATAGACGACTCCACACTCACGGATACAATCTCTCCACAGAAGGAGTGATAGACCTCAATGCACACACCTATTTCATATAATAACCTCCCTAGACATGATACGACTCTACTTGACTCTAAAAGACAAAAGATAAAGATAAAGATACCGGGCACTCCCCCAAGCTTGGAACAAGCCAAGGGGATGCCATTACCCAAGGAGATTTCACTCCTCATTCTTGTTGACATTGATCACGTAGTCCTCGGCGAAGCGCTTCCATGGAAGGGGTTCTCCAGTCTCATATGAGAAGTTTGTCTTCTCACATCTCTTTCAAGTATCTGGTCGATGAACGGCAACGGGTAGTGATCCTTCCTGGTTGCCTTGTTCAGCTTCCTGTAATCAATACACATTCCATATCCAATAATAATTCTCTGAGGTATTAGTTCATTCTTATCATTAGGAACCACAGTTGTACCTCCTTTCTTAGGAACACAATGTACCGGGCTTACCCACTTACTATCAACTATAGGGTAGATAATACCTGCGGCTAGAAGCTTGAGAATCTCAGTTCTTACAACATCCATCATCTTCGGGTTTAACCGTCGTTGATGATCAACAACTGGTTTAGCATCGGGCTCAAGGTTGATAGTATGTTGACAGATAGATGGACTAATCCCCTTAAGGTCATCAAGGGTATAGCCAATTGCACCTCGGTGTTTACGAAGTACTTCCAATAGTCGCTCTTCTTCATATCCTGAAAGGTTAGAGTTGATAATAACAGGATATACTTTCTTTTCATCTAAATAAGCATACTTGAGCGTATCGGGAAGAGATTTAAGGTCGAACACCGGGTCTTCTTTTGGTTTTGATAAAATTCCCAAAGGTTCAACCGGAAGGTTGTGCTTCAGGATAGCAGGTTGTCTCAAGAATATTTCATCTAGTTCATTTCTTTCCTACATATGCAAATCATTCTCGTGGTCCTCCATATATTGCTGCAAATGATCATTAGGGGGAATAGCAATAGAAGCAATACTTTCAATAATTTTATCATCACTAGGTAAATCGGTACCACGAGGCTGCTTAGAGAACTTAGAAAAATTAAATTCATATGGCTCACCATTGAATTCAACAGAAACTTTACCTTTCTTGCAATCTATTATAGCTCCACAAGTTCTAAGAAAAGGTCTACCAAAAATAATAGGACAAAAATTGTCCCTCACTGAACCAAGTACTAGAAAGTCGGTAGGGTATTTTACCTTTCCACATAGGACTTCAACGTCTCTCACAATTCCGATAGGAGAGATAGTTGCTCTGTTTGCAAGATGAATGATAACATCAACTTCTTCAAGTTCACAAGGTGAAATCTCACCGATGATCTCTTGATAAAGTGAATAGGGGATAGCACTAGCACTCGATCCCAAATCGCATAGCCCATAATAGTTGTGATCTCCTATTTTAACAGATACTACTGGAGTACCTGAAATTGGGCCTTTATTCTTGGCTGTGACAAGGTTAGTGGAAACAGCACAAAAATTTACATTGGAATCCAAAACATCATTAGTAACAAGGTCTTTAACCAATGCAACTTGAGGATCGACCTTGATCTGGTCCTCAGGCTCATCAATTCTTCTCTCACTTTTATTTATTATGCCTGTCACAAGAGAGTGCTCCCTTGTCCTTGCGGGAAAAGGAGGCTTTTCATATATAACTGCAGGCAAAATAGGGTCAGCAACATGAATATTAACAGGTAACTCTTTGAAAGGTTCATGATGCTGATCTCTCTTCTTTTTAAAAGAATCAACGTGAGAGGCAAAATCCTTACAGAAATCAATCATTAGATGGGAATCAAGACCAATCTTAGAGCAAAAGGTATTGAAGTAATCAATTTTCACATAGCTCTCAATATAATCATGCTCATAATTTATAGCGGGTTCAATACCTTTATCGATTTCCCAATCTTCGGTATTCCTCTGGATCCTTTCAATGAGATCCCACCTTTCTTCAACACTCTTCGTCTGAAATACCCCACTAGAGGAGGCATCCAACATCTCCTTATCCTGACGAGAAAGCCTGGCATAAAAATTAGTAAGTATAATTTCCTTGGGGAGCTCATGAATAGGACATTTGAGCATTAGGGACTTCAATCTCCCCCAAGCTTGAGCAATGCTTTCTCCGTCACGAGACCTAAAGTTATAGATATAGTTCCTGTCTCGATGAATTTCATGAAGAGGATAAAACTTGGTATAAAAGAGAGACATAAGCTCTTGCCAATCAAGCAAGTGTGAGTTATCGAGAAGCTTATACCAATCTGAAGCTTTATCTATAAGCGATACGGAGAACAATTTCCTCATGACAAACTCCATTGATACACCTGCAAGCTTAAATAATGAACATAGTTGTGACAGATATAGCAAGTGTTCACCTGGATGTCTGTCTCCTGCATAACGATTAGCCAAAACATAATCGATAATACCAGCTGGTATTTTATAGGGCACAATTTCAGTAGGGGGGGGGAGCAACCACCACAGATGTGGGGCGTCTTCCCTCAAGCAACGATCCAATAGCAAGGTTGTCCATAAGGACAAAGAGCAGCAACAGCAAAATAAAAACAGAAATATAAAAACTTCCTTACCAGCTTCACTTACCAATAGCGCTACACTCCCCGGCAACGGCGCCAGAGAACGGTACTTGATGACCCACAACCGTAAGGGATCTATTGCAGTGTTTTCGATAAGTAAGAGTGTCGAACCCAACGAGGAGCAGAAGGTATTGATGAGTGATTCTGAGCAAGGAATAACTGCAAGCACTGAAAGGTAACTTTTTAGGGGTTTTCTTGATATAAGCAACAGGAAAGTAAAAGTGAGCAAAGTAAAAGGCACTGGAGAGTAACAAGTGGCCCAATCCTTTCTGAGCAAAGGAGAGGCCTAGCAACTGAACTTATAAAGGCTAAAGTGTTCTTGAGGACACACGGGAGAGGTAGTCATGTGCTTTCGCCATATTCCGTATCGGTACTATGTGATGTGTTGATAAGTGTTGAGTGGGTGGATCTATGCTAGTACACCCTCTAGACTAAGATGAGTGCACTCTTATGATTAAACACCTTGCAAGCATCCGCAAATACAAGATAGTATTTAAGGCAAAAGCCTAACCATAGCAATACGATCGATGATCCATTGTTCCCTTGTGCAAAAGCGTGCGAACTGGGGTTCAAGTTTCTGTCACTCCGGCAACCCACCGTAAGCATTCTTTGTACACAATGTATTCCCCTAGGTCCTTAATAAGGCGAAGTGTTGAGTGTTCGACTCACACAACACCACTAGTAAAATAACAACACAACTTAAGTATCAAACAACGCATATTACTTCAGGATCATATGACTACTATCAACAAGACTTTTCCCATGTCCTCAAGAACTAAAGTAACTACTCACAAGACATAAAAGAGATCATGATCAGTGGAGATAGATGAGTGATAAACAATCTGGACATAATGATATTTCTCCAACAAAACTCAATAGCATTCACCACAAAGTAGTAATCAACACCGATAGGGTAGAGAGGATAGATAGTACGGATTACAGCACAAGTTTGCAATTGTGAGATGAGATTGGATGAAGATGGAGATGGTGCTGATGTTGGGGATGATGTTGATGATGATCTCGATGATTCCCGTGACGATGGTGATGACGATGGCGATGGTCTCCCCTTCCGGGAAGTGATCTCCCCGGCGGAATCTGCCCGCCGGAGATGGCTTTTTCTTCTCTGTAGGTTTCCGCCACGGAGCGGCGGCGGAACTCCGTCAAAACTCTTCTTTTTAGGGTTTCTGGATGACGAGGAGTATATATGCCAAAGGGGGTCACCAGAAGCGGAGAGGGGGGCCCAGGCGCCCCCCTAGGGCGGCCAGGGGTGGGGCCGCCTTGGGTGGCCTCCTGGGCTGCCCCTGGCTCCCCTCTGGTTGCTCTTTTGCGTGTCTTCGTGATCCTTCTGGAAAATACCCTCCGTCGATTTTCAGGTAATTTGGAGGTATTCTTCTTCAGCAACTCAGCGTCCACTTTTTACCACTGAATCCTGCGTCTGCTGCTTCGGCACCGGAAAGTTGCAAACTGTGTAAAATAGGCCAAAACAATATAAGAACATCATCGTAATGTGAAATATATCAATGAATAAGGATGAATTACGATATAAAATAGTGATGCATTTTGGACGTATCAGTGAGTCAGACCCAATCATGAGAGTCAGGTTTACATTGCAGGGGTGAGTCGAACCCGACCATAGGAGTTGGACACAACCATGGTTGAGTCGGAATCGACCATTGCATGGGTGAGTTGAGCTCAGCCAATGTGTGTTTCAGTCGGACTCAACCATGCCAATGATGAGTCGGACTCGGATGTTAGGCTGTCGATATAACCACTAGGGAATCAAACTCGGCCATGCCACGAGCAAGTCAGGCTCGACCATGGGGAGTCAAAATTTGGACATGGCATGAGGGAGTCAAACTTTTCAAGGTATGCCAACCAACCTATCAACCCAAGCTTCAACCAAGGCTTTAGTAGTACGCCCACTGTCCCAAATTAAGTGTCACTGATTTAGTGCAATTTTATAATAACTTAGTACTAAATCGATGACACTTGTTTTAGAACAGAGGGAGTACCTTTCCAAGGTATGCCCAAGCTTCGGAGAGATGCATATCCAAAAAATCCTTATAAGAGAATGCCACTAACCCAAACACTTGACACTAACCCAACCTAATACATAAATCCTTATTAATGGACAAAATCAAAACCACATTCAAGCTCCTCTGTGTCATAAAAATAGAGAAAAGTATACTTTTCGTCCTTCAACTCTTGGCAAAGTCTAGATTTAGTCCTTCAACTTCAAAATCGGACAATTTGTACCCTTAATCATAAGACCGGACAAGTTTAATCTCCGGGTTTGTTTCCGTGTTGACTCAGTTTTGATCACTCGTAGGTCAAACACAACCTCCACCTCATCATCATCTTCGGATGTTTTTCGTTGGGGAAGGAAGTAGAATGGGATGTCATTCCATTGGAATGGGTTGATTCCATTCCTATGTTTGGTTTGGGCAAATAGGTGAAATGGAACGGTTCAATTTTACTGTTTGGTTGGAGAGATGAAATGGAATACATTTTGGTTCATCTCACCTCTTGCATAAAAAAAATGATGTTTCTTCTCACATATATATGCACAATTGTCGCTAGTCTTTGTTTTTTAACAAATAAGAAAGAATTGCCAAAGAAAATACTATTTATTCACTCATATACATGTTTAATTAATGTATCAGAATACAAGTCATCCTTACATATTCATGTCAAAATACAAGGCATCCACCAATATAATGTCAAAAGATCTGTCAAAATACAAGTCATTTACCAAGTGGCCCGCTTGCTAAGCTACCAACAAAAATTGCAATCAATTAAAAAAAATACAAGTCATTTGAGCTTGCCGTGATTTGGAAATTGAAGCTAGCAAGGTTCAACATAATTGTCTTCCCAATTCGAGCTTGACGTGATTGCTACCAAGTAAAACGTCCGTTGCTGCCGCTGCTTGCTGCGTTGCGTCTACTTGCCGCTGCTTGCCCAGCTGTGGCACGTAGCCCGGGACGGGCACTGCAGCTGGAGCTCGCAGTCGCTGGCCGGTGCCACAACGAGTGGACGAAGGTAGGGAGCCTCGGCAGTGGCCCGACATGGAGCATGCATGTGCGAGGAGGCCGGGAGGACCGAGCAGAGCTCATGGGCGACGGTGGCCAACGTGGAGGCGGCGTCGGGAGGCCGAGCGTAGGAGGAGGTGGTGGGAGACGATGACGGGGCACGGCCGGGCGGACGGGATGGGACGCCTATCTCCTGCCCGTCGCGGGCGCTGCTCTGCCTCCTAGCTCGACTGCCGCCGCCGCCGCTCTGCCTCTTCCCGGTCCGACCCGAGGATCCCGCCAGAGCTCGCCTCCTTCTGCTTCATCTTGTCAAATCCTGGGTCGAGGTGGAGAGGCGAGCGAGAGCGACAGGAGCATGCCGGCGGTGAGAGATCACTAGCAGGGAAATCCTTATACAGAGGAGCTTAGTACTCCTGCTGCTAGTTAGCAGTAGCGCTGATTTACGGAAGCACTACTAGTAAGTCTATAGCAATAGCGCTGAAAAACAAAAAACGCGCTATTACTATGTGGGATCAGACGAGGCCACCGACGGTAGCTGTAATACCAGCGCGGTACAGAATCAAGCGCTACTACTAACAGTTTAGTACTAGTAGCGCTGTATTTTACTGCTCCACTACTACTAATAGGCTCCACTTAGTAGTAGCGCTATTTTAGGGAAACACTGCTACTAAGTACGGTAGCAGCAACGCGTTTTGGTAAGCAGCGCTACTGCTGGTTGCGGTTGGTGACACCTTTTCACCCCCTTCCCCTCCTCTCCCCCACTTTGCCCTCTCCCCCCCTCCTTTCCCCTCTCCACTCTCCATCATTGTTGCTCTTCTTCTCTTTCCCTCCTACCTCTCTTCTCTCCTCATTAATGTCCCCCTCCATCATAACTCTCCTCCATAAATGGTCCCAGCGCTACTGCTATGCATATTTCAAGCGCTACTACTAGGGTTTTCCCTAGTACTGGATGAACGGAGGCTGAAGCCTGGACGCTGGAGGCAACTGATGCCTATTGTCTCGTCGCCTCGTCCATCCCACCAGTCATGCTGGCCTGCACGACATGGATATGGCGGTGGAACGGCGGGCCGGCCGCATACAGCAGCCTGAACCATGCCGTCGTCACGCGCACACACAAGCTTCCCGAGCAACGTGTTGGACTGGATCTCGACGCACGGGTGCTCAAGGAGGCATCGAGGTGAGGTGCACCCAAGGTTTTGGTTACCGAAAGAAACTTTCAAGATTTCCCGTGGTTATTGCGTATTTCCGTGTCCCTCGGTAAATCCCTATACCAAGCAAAACATAGGATTTAAGAAATGTTATGAGAGTTGGTTCTGGCGTATTGATAGTAGCTTAGTCTCATGCGTAGACAACAATCCATTTGGCTGGTAGCACTTTTATGCCAGATACAAGCTCTTATTCTATCTATACTATTCTAAAAACAATTTGAATTCAAAATTCAACTATAAATTTCATTCGAAACATTTTCGGTATTTCTCGGTAACCGTGGTAACCACAATTACCGCCCTCCTAGATAAAAATGCCCCATTCGGTAACCAAAACCTTGGGTGCACCAACCCGGCCATATAGAAGCCTCCTGCACCTCGACTCCGTGGCCTCGCCCTTGCCCCAACGCGGTCCCGGACGCGAGCGTTGCGAGCTCGAGGGCAAGCACCACCGGCAGCGAGGAATGTGTGGCTGCACATCAGAAGCAGCGGGAGTGCCTTGTCCAGGCCCTCGGCGAGCATTCCTCGGACAACGATTCGAGGTAGTACACCACAGGTCCATCAGCACACGCGCGTCGTCGAGCTCCGGAGCTTGAGTATCTCGTCGACGACCAGGCGGCGCTGGTTTTCGGTAGGAGAGCTCCCAAACGACAGGGATGTCAGCTTGGGTCACCTGCATTGCGGGCGAGCTCATGTCTCGTGCTGGTGCGGCTCGCGGTAGTGCACGCAGAGGCTGGCAGGCAGCCGGGGTCTGCGCCATGGCGAGGTGCACAGGGGGCTGGAGCGGGGCCGTTGCACGCGGCCAGTAGGCAGCCCACGATGCGGCCACAGCGGCATGTGGTAGCTAGCAGGACCACCAATAGTAGGCGCGCATCATGTGTTTGATGAAATGTCCAAACAGAGATAGGAAGAAGGAAGAAGAGATAGAGCCAGGTGGGAGAGAGAATACTGCCACGTGGATGAAAACCAGTCAAATCCACATTGAGTCAGCATCAATACTGGGTCAGCTGAGACGAGGGACTAAACTTGTCCGGTTTTAAGAGTTAGGGATGAAAGTTGTCCAGTTTTGAAGTTGAAGGACTAAATCTAGACTCTGCCAAAAGTCGGGGGATGAAAATTATAATTTTCTCTAAAAAAATATCCCCATAAGAAGTCACCTTATGTTTTCTCATCGCGTGCTTACATTTCCAATAACTAAAACAAAGATCACCAACATGTGAGGAAAAGCTCTAGCGGGAAAGTTGTGGGGTGGAAAGGGCAAAGGCTTTCTATGTCTGGCAAAGAGGTGCTGATAATATTGTTCAACGAAGATAGGCTTAGTTTGCAACGGTATTACATTCAACTCCCCTGAATATCCAGTTTAGAAGGACGTTAGTGGGAAACCGTTGGGAAGCCTGGCTCCATCTTGTGAGAAGATTGATGGATGTCCAATTATCTCAACGTCCAGATCGGATACACTGGAAACTAGCTCAGAATGGGGTGTTTTCAGTGAAGTCCATGTATCTGGATATTATTAACACTAGCGTGGTTCCTAGCTCGAAAAATGTGTGGAAGGTAAAAGTACCTCTAAAAATCAAAGTATTTATGTGGTTTGTACATAAACGGGTCATCTTAACTAAAGATAATTTGGCAAAAAGGAATTGGACGGGGTCTAAAAGATGTAGTTTTTGCGATCAGGACAAAACTATTAGACACCTCTTCCTAGAATGCCCTATGGCCAAGATCTTATGGAGGTCGGTGCAGATAGCCTTCAACATAGATCCCCCGTCTTCCATACACACGCTATTTGGAACGTGGTTGCAGGGGACTGATGTGGTATCAGCGAAACATATTCGAGTGGGAGTATGCGCTTTAATTTGGGCTATTTGGAACTGCCGAAATGATTTGGTTTTTAACAGAACAACACATATTCACTTCTTGCAGGTTATCTTCAGGGCCACTACTCTTATCCGTATGTGGTCGCTACTCACTCAGACGGAGGCCAGGAAGCGTTTGGTTACTGCGTCTATCCGCTAGGAGACGGTAGCTCGGGATATCTACAACCGGTTGGCTGACGGTCATGTAATAGGATAGATGTTTAGTTGCTTATCTGTGTTTGCCTGCCGGATGTGGCGGTCATGTTTTCCTTTGTATTCACAGGATGTAACAACTTTGTTGGACCTGTTTGACTTTTTAATAATATGACCGTATGCATCAATTTGATGCAGAGGCCGGGGTCAAGCCCCTTTTCTAAAAAAAAAAAGAGGTGCTGATAAAATCTGTCATTCAAGCCACACCAACCTATACCATGAGTTGCTTCTGGTAACCGAATAATATGTGCGAAACCTGACATCCATTTCTTAAAAATTCTGGTGAGGAGCTAACAATGATGATTGAAAGATGCATTGAGGTTGCATGGGACAAGTTGTGTAGAAGCAACAGAGAGGGCGGCATGGGATTCAAAGACCTTGAAGCTTTTAATCAAGTGCTGCTAGCTAAACAGTCATGTTGAATCCTCCAAGTGCTTCACTCGTTGTGTGCAAGGGTCCTCAAAGTGCGATGCTTTCGAGAT
This sequence comes from Secale cereale, assembly GCA_902687465.1. Classification (NCBI taxonomy): domain Eukaryota; kingdom Viridiplantae; phylum Streptophyta; class Magnoliopsida; order Poales; family Poaceae; genus Secale; species Secale cereale. Next base: position 607,436,391 of record LR738713.1, on the reverse strand, counting down.
GGTGACATCTTGACGATAACCTGTTCGGAGCTTTCAAATGGGGGATCCTATACATGGCAGAGATTTGCTATGTTCGGAGCTTATATGGCGGACCGGGAATGGTGTGTGGTAGGGAGGATTCAGTTTTACACATGTTTTGAAGATGCCCCCATGCACGTATTGTTTGGAAGCTTCTGTAACCGATGTGTAGTACACCTATAATTTAGCCGTCAATATCGTGTACACCCAACACTGGTTGTTACTTGTTAGACTGGTTGGGTAAAGCGAGAAATGTAGAAAACTCGTTGATGCTTCAAGCTACGCACTTTCTCTCCTATAAGTGTCTCGACTTTGCATTAATTTTAAAAAATGAAGACACTTATTTTGAAACGGAGGGAGTATTAGTGTGGATCAGCAGAAATGAGGCGAGGGACGGCGGCAGGATCAACGAGCCGGGGACTGTGGCTATGGGAGTTTGATTTTTCCTCGAGGAATGGCAACTAAAGAACAAAAATGGCAACCCGCTGTACCCTGGTGATGGAGCACTGGCTCCCGCCGGACAAGGGATGAAAGTACAAAAGTTGGTGTACAAAAGTTGGTGGAGCTGTTGGCGTGCCGTGGCAAATTTGACATTTTTGACCTGTTTGCATAATCAATTCACGGAATGAATTATCTGCAAAACTATTCCACAGCCATGACCTTTTTGTGTAGCGCCTGCCTCAGAGGCACTGCATCCTACTGTGCAGCGCCTGGCTCAGGGGTGTTGCACGCCTGCCCATCGTGGCAGCCTCCTGTGCAGCGCCTGCCTCAGAGCGTGCTCTTCCCCTGAGCCAGGCGCTGCACAGTGGGTGCAGCGCCTCTGAGGCAGGCGCTACACAAAAATGTCATGACTGTGAAATAGTTTCGCAGATAGTTCATTCCGTGAATTGATTACGCAAACAGATCAAAATTGTCAAATTTGCCGCGTGCCGTAGAGTGGTAGCTGTAGCAGTTGAGATGGGAGTACAAAAGCTGGTTCCTGAATCCGACTCAAGTCCTGGTGAACAAACTCAAGGCAAAAGAACAGGATCTCTCTGTTTATGGACTACTTTGTCGAGGAGGTGAAAAGTTTGTTTCTTACTACCATAGAGGAGCACAGGCTCTCGTGGGTGACACGCTCCGACGTCGCTCACTTTTTAGCCAAGGAAAGGTCACGGGAATGAATTATGCAAGACATGGTTTCATATCCCCTCGATCTGTATTATGGATGTAGTACTAAACTTGGAGTTAGCTGAGGACTCTCAATAAATGCAACACTTCCAACAACAACAAAAACTGCCTAACCCATGCAAAACAAGGGGTACAAGGGCCAATGCGAAGCAACCAGTGGACTAGGACTGAGCCTTGCAAGGTGCATCAATGCCTTGCATGGTGTGCAATAGAATAAAAGAAAAATCAAGTATGTTTGCATGATGAGATGGGTCATTTCTCATTCATTTTGCAATATAAGAGAAATATGTTAGTGAGACTAGCTATTTATGTAGATATAGAAGATACACCAATGCCTTGCATCGTGCTTTCGGACCTAAAACTTGCAGGGCTCCCGCAAAGGATACCCCTTGATTAGTTGCTCTCCCAGTAAGGGAGCAGCGACAATGATGCGGCTTGTTCTCAAGCCGATATTGGTCAGTCTGTGGGCTGAAACCTCAATGTAAAATTTTATTATATTTAGAATACTTTATACTTTACAAACTTGGACCAACTTTATAGAGAAAATTATTTATAACTATAATACCAAATATATATATATATATATATATATATATATATATATATATATATATACACCTTGTGTTGTATCGAATGATATATATTTTGGTATTCTAGCCCATATTTTTTTTCTACAAATTTGGTCAAAGATGGTCGCTGTTCTACGTGGCTGTTGTACGGACCCTCCCCCCCCCAAAAAAAAAACTTTAATTCCACTTTGCTGGAAAAAATGCGCTCGGACCGCTCAGTGGATTGATACACAGTGTCGGAGACAAGAGGGGAGAGCAGGGGCCTCCCGTTCGTAGTTTCTTAGACGAAATCATTAATTGAGGAGTACTCCTCGCAAAGATTACTCCCACCTTTTCAGATTCTGACAAGTGGCGCGCTGCATGTGTGTCACTTGTTGCAATCTGGTAGTTTTCCTTTTTTTATATATGCTTATTCAAAATATTTTATCTCTTAAACCGTGCGTCCAAATCTTGAACCGTTTTCATCATTGAATTTCTCGGGTCGAGATCTTCAAAACTAGATCTCATGTTGATAGGTTTTGACGAACTTTTTTCACGAAAAAACTGAACCGGGAGCATGGTTTTTTTCCCTTTCCGAAAGAGACACGACCGTGCCTCTCGCGAAATCACAACCGTGCCTCCCGTGAAAGCAAAATCGTGCCTCTTGCGAAAGAAAAAAACAGAAAACACATTTTTTTCCTTTCCGAAAGAGGCACGACCGTGCCTCTCGCGAAATCACAACCGTGCCTCTTGTGGAAGCAAAACCGTGCCTCTTGCGAAAGGAAAAAAATGGAAAACACATTTTTTCTTTGTTGCAGAGAAGGCACGGCCATGCCTCTCGCAAAAGCACAACCATGTCTCTCGCGGAAATAAAACCGTTCCTCTCGCGAAAGGAAAAAACAGAAAGCAATTTTTTTTCATTTCCAAGAGGCACGATCGTGTGTGCCGAAAGCAAAACTATGCCTCTAGCGAAAGAAAAAAAGCAGAAAATAAATTTTTTTCGTTTCCGAGAGTCCTGGTCGTGCGTCTCGCGAAAGCAAAAACATGCCTATCGCGGAAGAAGAAAAACATAAAACATGTTTTTTTTTTCCGTTTTCGAGAGTCATGGTCGTGCCTTTCGCGAAAGCGTGCCTCTGACAGATGAAAAAAAATGTGTTTTTCCACAAAAAATATTTTTCCCAAAAAAATTTGTGTCCAAAAGTTAAGGAAGACCGGTGGAAAACCGGAACGTCAAAAAACACAGAAAAACGTGTTTAAAAAGCCGAAAACGCGTGCTATTTTTTTTCGAAGGGAGCGCCCAGAGTGCGACACGTGACGGGTGGCTGAGAGCGCGTCAAGTGACGCTGATCGTTATGAGACTCCCGAATGAGCGCTCGTTAACTAGTTACTCCCTTAGGACTCTTCCGTGATTAGCATGTGCGTAGGATTACCCCTAAAAAAAGCATGTACGCGGGATTAGCCCTTGCGCGGCCGCGTCATGCGACTCCTGCCTCAAGGCCGCCGTCGCCCTCCCTGCTCGGTGCTAGAGTATGATCAACAGCGACGCGGGTGCTTCACTCCTCAATTCTTCAAGCTTCAGCTAACGATCTACTGAACTAGCCATGTTAAACACACTACCCTGTCTATTAATCTTTCTCTGTTCTCTTTCTGTTCGTGTCACACTTATACGTCAGGTTTAATTACTTATTTACTTTGGTTTTGTGATCTACTCCCTTCGTCCCAAAATAAGTGACTCAACTTTGTACTAGCTATAGTATAAAGTTAGTTCAAAGTTGAGTCACTTATTTTAAGACGGAGGGAGTATATATGATGCTGTGAAGATTTTTGTGATCTTGCACGCCGTGCTGTAAATTTTCGCCGTGCTACAAATTATCATCCACTAGTTCATATCTATGTAAAAAGATTCATATTACGATTTTATACAATGTAGCTAATTTGAAGAATTCAGTTCAAACTCAATGAAGAGAAATGTGCCGCCAAACACCATTCAAATTCATTCATTTTTAAAGCATGCTGATGCGACTAGTTTTAATTCTCTCAGGTCTCAATGGCCTACGTAAAGCAAATTTATTAGACTATCAAAATCGTCAAGACACGTCCTTGCACTAAAATGCGAGACAACTTGCTTTGTCTTTGTATGATAAGCTACATTCACAGATAATTACTTCATCCGTTCCAAAATAGATGACCCAACTTTCTACTAACTTAGTACAAAGTTGGGTCATCTATTTTGGAACGGAGGGAGTAGAAGCTAAGGTATCAATTAATGATTTTACTGGCAACTACAGAGACAAATTTAAACAAATTCAAATGTACTGATTTTTTCGGCACCAAGGCAAAACATTTATAATACTACATGGTTATTTTTTTCGCACTTGATATTTTTTTACCAACTTAGCTTGCGACCCCGCCCTCCATGTCCTAATCCTGGCTCCGCCCCTGTCGATACAGGCCTGCGTTGGATGGCACAATGCGCAGTCCAAACGTATGTGTGCGGTTTGAGGATCGGGGTTGAAGATGCCCTAAGTTTCTTTTGCAAAAGAAAAGGATAAGTCAAATGGCTAACTCTTGAGAGAACTGCCCCAGAATGAATGGATTAAGGAAATTGTATATATCCTCACGAAATTTAAACCTTACAGAAAAAGGTTGCAGAATCAAATACAAGTACCAACCAAAAAACACTGATATACAAGTAAACACGAATTTATGGCTTTATAATTTGTGCAGCCCCCCAAAGTAGCGTGCCAAGGGAGGAGGAGACACCGGTGGGGCATTTTTTCCTTTCTTGAAAATAGACACCGGTGGGGCATAGCAGAACACCCTTGCAATTGCAGGGCCCTGTTCTTGTGGGACTCGTCTTACTCTGGCCGCCGTCTCCTCCTCCAACGGGACCGGTACAAACAGCCATCGCGTATTATTATTAGGGCATGTACAATGGTTGATAAGGCGGTCGTATCTTAAATCTTGCATGTAATTTGGAGATGACAAAAAAACATGTCTACAATGAGTCATCTCTTAGCCTTATCTTCAATAACTAGTTATTCCTAAAAACATGGTGAGACATATTGTGCTAAGAGATCATCTCTTGCCTTCTCTTAATTAAGAGAAGGCAAGCCTTCTCTTATGATTTCTCTCTCCTCCACCTCATCATTTGTCCTACGTGGCATTGCTAAGATAGAACTATTGTACATGCCCTTATTGCATCTGGGTGTCTCCTCAGCTCCCGGCCAGTCCTTTGGCATCTGAAGCAGCAGCTTCCCGGAGCCCAGATCATTGCTCGCCGGCGTAATTGGATGAGCGTACATGCCACGCCGCGAATCGCAAATAAAGTCGAACTTTGCTACACTTACGGACAGAGGCCACGGAAAGTAATCTACGGACTGAGTTGGCATTGTTTAACTGAAAACTGGGGCCAGCAAAACACACCTTTAAAACCAGCGGGGGAGACGGATTGGTTAGCGGGGAGAAATCCGTAAGATTCATCCGTATATTGCTTGTAGGTGTAGCATTTTTGTTAAAGTCCTGGAGCAGCAGGTGCCCCCGTTGCAGGGGATGCGGCCAAGCCGGAAACCGCATGCGATTTGTACCTCCTTGGGGAGGCCGCGTGGTTTCTACCTTCTAGTCTAGATATAGGTGCCGAACAGGGCAGAGATGACAGGTTGCACGTTACAACGAGATCGATCGACATGCGTGTCAACAAGATCTAATTTAAACTAGAGGCATAACTCTTAATTCTGTCTTTAAACTACTTTTTTTGGGGCAACTTAGAGCTTTTGCTCCCTAGTTTCGAAGATCTCACATTCAACTGAGGTTTCTAATTAGAATTAGGATCACCCGGGTCAACAATTTCTCAAAGCTTTCTTATTCAACTATTTTATATTGTTGGCTCACATTATGTTTTCTTATTTTGAAGGCCTCACAACTAATTGAGGTGTTCAATTCACCGGAAAAAAATTTGAGGAGTTTATTTTAAAATTGAGTCACCGATTTTGATCATGTCAACAATTTCTCAAAGTGCCCTCTCATTCAATTCTTTTAATTCCCTATGTTTCCTAATAGTTGACCGGGTCAACATTTTCTCAATGAGCTCTCTTATTCAATTCTTTCATGCAATTAAGGTATTCAATTTTGAATTTGATATACGATTTTGACCAGGCCAATGATTTTTCAAATCAATCACCAATTCTGCGTGCCCTCTCACCATCTAGAAAAAAGCGCCCCATGTGATACTGCAGCACCAATATAGTATATGCATCATCAACTCAAAAATTTCCCCACATATTTTTTTTTGATATCCCCACACAAATATACATTGGTTAGCGAATACCACGGAAGCACACCATCAAAGGCCCATCAAATCAGTGTATTGTAAATAAAAAATAAAACACACACCATCATCTCCCCTTGCCAAACTAAATATTCCATCAGTTCCTAAATATAAGGTGCATTAGTTTCTTTGAAAGTCAAATACCTTTAATTTTGACCAAGTTCAAAGCAAAAAATATTGATTTGCACAATATTAAAAAAGTATGAAAATTCATTTCATGATGAATCTAATCACACCGATTTGATATTATGGATTTTGATACATTTCTCTACAAACTTGATCAAACTTAAAAGTTTTGGCTTTTCAAAAAAGTATACACCTTATAATTTGAAACACAGTGAGTATTTTTTTAAGAAACCCAACGATACCAACGGCGCAGCAAAGTGCGCCCAACCCTTCTATTATATATAATATTCAAACAGTGTGGCTACGTCTCGGTCGACTAAGACTGAACTAAGTCTCAGTCAAATGACATAGTATATAAAAAGAAAAAAACTGGAATTTTTTTGTACGAATTTCCATGTAAGATCGAAGGAATATATAGCATCGACTGAGACTTAGAAAATTGGTATTCAAACAAGAGTGTTCGCAGGGCAATCAACCAAGAGATTGATGTCTCTTGATTAGAAAACTTGGAGTTTCAGTAAGCCAGCAGCTCTAGGTGACACATAGTTCAAGCACGCTTATAACACAAATGTGCTGGACCATTTGCTGGCCTACTTACATGCTGGATTACAAAGGATTTAGAACTACTAATTAGCTCTTCAATTTCGTAGAAAACTCGTGCCACAACAAAACGACTATTGAGGTGAGATTAACAATAGCCAGACTATCGATCTCCATCACCACATTAGCAAAACTCCCAAGGTTTGCAAGGCTTACTCCATCTCGAAGGGCTAAAGCTTCTGCGGTCATGCACCCAACAAGATTGCTTAGAAGAGTTCCTAAAACCAAAATTCAAAATGACAAGTTCCTCCATACCCAAAAAGAAAACCAACACCTATGATACCAAAAAGTGGGCCTGACCCATGCAAAGCAACGAGTGCAAGGCCCAACACAAAGCAACGAGTGGACTGAGCCAGCCAGGGTTCAGTTGGAGGTCCAAAAGCACCATGCATGATGCATGGCATTGTCATACAACTATAGCTTTTAAACATAGGTGGCGTGCCAAGTACATTACAAGACTTAGCAACTTGTCTCCCTAATGCATATGTGCTTATCTTTGCAAGCCAATCTTGCTTCATTTAATTGTTTAGCAACTAAACTCATTCATGCATTGGTTGGTAGGCATTTTGTATAGGTTGGCACACTTGCCATTGTTTTTCTCGGAGTCACCAAAATGGTCTCTCTTTTCCTTAATTACTTTGCCATATTTTGTTTTGTTTTGACAATGTGGCATTCTTAGCACTTGTTTTCTTTAGATCATGGTTAATAGTATAGCCAGCTGCTGGCTATAAGCCAGTGCCATGTCATCTACAATCCATATTATAGCCAACATGTACAATAGTAGATCAAAAGAATGTACTACTTTTTTATTATGTGGCTCACCTTTTTATTCTCACAAAGTGCCTAGGAGCACGTGCTAGAGCTGACTCTTCACGAAGAGCCCGCTTACCTTCTCTCTCCTCTTCTCTTTTCTCCAACTAAGCAGAAATATTTTTCGAAAAACCCTCAAGAGGGGCAGGGGGTTCCTGCATTTCATTAAGAAGAAGAAAGTTGGTCCAGTTTATAAGGAAAACCGGACCCGAAAAACCTAACATTCTCGGTTAATCAGGGAAAACCGAAAGAAAACCCAAAAAATAAAGAAAAAGGAAAACGAGAAAAAGAGGCACTAGAGCTTGGGATAGGGACAAGACAAATGCAACATCAAGGCACATCGTCGGAGCCAGACATCAGAGCGCCAAGGCCCAAAGCAGTTAGGCAAGGCTCAAGTGCAACCAATCTGACCGCCACTCGTCGAAGAGAAACCGTCCATACCAAAAGACGCTTCTGTCTCGGCCTCAAAAAATCATGTGCCAACATTATCTTGTTGGAAACATCCTGAGAGGTCCAGCTTTGACTTCCCCGAGATCCTCGCCAAAGAGGACAACGCCTCGATCACTTGTATTGTCGCCGACTCAGCTCTATTGTATTTGCTCTTAAAGAAGAAGTACACCTTGTATTGTCTGGCCGTGTACTTTGTTCACCTTGGGATCTGTTTTGTAAGAGGGCTATCTCTTCACCTTGTATCGTCTCGCCGTGTCCTTTGTTCGGTACTTCGGTTGTTGCTTTATCTATAAAGTGGTGCGAAAGACTGTTTTGAGGAGCTGTGGCCTCAGAAAACGTTTTAAACGTGCCAAGTGGTTGGAATAGGGTTGCATGTACCCAGCCCCGCTTCCGTCTTAAGTAGGAGAAGGACCAGACTGTGGCAAGAAAAATGACCGGCTGACCGAATCCGAAGGCCCCGCCTCTCTCTATCTCTCTACCTACCGTAGGTACGTGCGTGCTGAAAGGAAGGGAAAATATCATGTGATACTTACCCAGGAAAGGAACTGCCCCAGCCGCAGCGTCGCAAGCTCTGGAAATACGGCCGCAGCGTCGGCATGGCTTGTCTACTACGTAGCACAGATACTCCAGGAAAGTGACGTATCGCCGTTCCGGACGGCTTCGATACGCCGATACGGCCGATACGGCTTGGATACGCGTATCAAAGAAGTATCCCGTTTTTTTATTTAAAAGAAATGAAAAAGAATGCTGATACGGCAGCGACACGCTCGGGACACGCCTGGGACACGGCGAGCGACAGAGCGCAGCCCCGAGCGGCCGAGCGAGCCCAAGAGCCGCGAGCCCAATAGCCCACGACCACCAAAACCTATTCTCTTTCGCACTCTGTTCTACTGCATGAGGAAGGGCTCGAGCGGGACTTGCCGCCGCCGCCGCCTGTAGTGGCTCGCCGTCGTTGCCGCCGCCGCCTGGAGTGGCTCGCCGCCGCCGCGCCCACCGCCTGGAATCGCCTCTCCTCCTCGAGTCTTCTGCGCCGCCGTCGCAAGGCAATTTCCCCGAGCACCGAGTGATGTCTGATGTGTGCTGGATTCTTGCTTGGCTGTGCTTGCTGGATTCTTGCTTGGCTGTGCTTGCTGGCTTCCGTAGTACTAGTACACCGAGAGAAATAGCTGCACAAAGGAGGCTATCACTTCTATCTATTGCTGCTTGTTGATGTTTGTTGGATAAAGTTGCTTGCTGATAATGCTGCTTGTTGATGTATTTTCTATTTTGCGTACATCAAGAGGAGTTGAGGACCTGGATCATTCAAGACAAAAGAAAAGAGGCTTGGAGGCAATCAGGCAACTAATGGAGTCGACGACATTTTGTTATGTTAGTTTTTATTACATGTCACTTCTATTAATTATTTATATATACTCGACGTATCGCATATTGCTGTTTCTAGAAATTGCCGTATCCCGTATCGCCGTACTCGTATCGCAGTATCGGTGTCGCCGTATCGGTGCAACGTAGCTTGTCTATATGGCCCGTTTGACCACGTCGCGCGTCACCTAACCCCGGCCGCGCGCACTATATATAACCAGCTGCGCACCGAGAGTTCATCCCAGCCAGGCCACAGAAGCATCTTCGAGCTGCATTTTGCGTCGGCAGTGAACTTGCATTGCTCGATCGCGTCGACGTCTAGCTCGAGCAACCTTAAGTTAGCAAGCTTGCTAGGTTGAGACTTGAGAGATCTTCTAGGGCTATAGTACACACGCTCTGCACTTACGTACTCACGTGTGGTGTGATCACATCGTCATCGTCGTCGTCGACATGGTCGGAAGCAGCCCCATGCAGGCGGTGCTGGTGGCGCCGGGGGTGAAGGACAAGCAGGTGCTCCCTTACATGCGGGACGCGCTCAAGGAGAAGCACGCCGTCGCCGGCCTCATGCGCTCCATCGCCGGCTCCGGCGTGCGCAGCGCCTTCTACGTCCTCGACCTCGCCAGGGTCGTCGACCTGTACATGCGCTGGCGCCGTGCTCTGCCGGACGTGCGAGCATACTACGCCGTCAAGTGCAACCCGGAGCCGGCGCTGCTCGGCGCGCTGGCGGCGCTCGGCGCCGGGTTCGACTGCGCCAGCCGCAGGGAGATCGAGGCCGTGCTCGCGCTCGGGGTCGAGCCGGGGAGCATTGTGTACGCTAACCCGTGCAAGCCCGAGGCGCACATCGAGTACGCGGCGCGGGTGGGCGTCAACCTCACCACATACGACTCCGAGGAGGAGGTGGCCAAGGTGAAGCACTGCCACCCGAACTGCGAGCTCATCCTCCGCATCAAGGGCCCCGACAACGGCGACCCCAAGGTCGACCTCGGCACCAAGTACGGCGCGCACGCCGACGAGGTGGTGCCGTTGCTCCGCGCCGCGCAGCGCGCGGGCCTCGGCGTGGCCGGCGTGTCCTTCCACATCGGCAGCGGCGGGACACGCACCGACGTGTACCGCGGAGCCATCGTGGCCGCGCGTGCGGCGTTCGACGCGGCCGCCGCGCTCGGCATGCCGCCAATGCGCGTGCTCGACGTCGGCGGCGGCTTCATGGCAGGAGGCAACGCGTTCGAAGAGGCGGCGGCGGTCATCCGCGACGCCCTGGCAGAGCACTTCGGCGACCTCCCGTGCGTGGAGGTCATCGGCGAGCCGGGACGGTACTTCGCTGAGACGGCCTTCACGCTCGCGGCGCGCGTCATCGGGAAGCGCACGCGCGGCGAGGTGCGGGAGTACTGGATCGACGACGGACTCTATGGCTCACTCAACTGCGTCCTCATGGACGACTACGTGCCGCGCCCGAGGCCGCTCGCCGCCCCACGCGCCGGCGAGGAGACGTACACGTCGACGGTGTTTGGGCCGACGTGCGACTCGCTAGACACGGTGGTGACCGGGTACCGGCTGCCGGAGATGAGCGTGGGGGACTGGCTCGTGTTCGACGACATGGGCGCCTACTCCATCGGCTCCGGCTCCCATTTCAACGGCTTCTCCATGTCCGACATTACCACATTCTTGGCCTACTCTAGCTAGCTAGGTCAGAAACAATTAAGATATGCCACACATGTTGTTAATAAGTTTCATGTATTTTTGTTATTTATATTTGTTTGGATAAAGGAGGAAATGTCATGATCTGAATAAAACTAACTAACACTGACCAAGCTCAGTGTCATACACAAATCCATATAGCTTTGAATTAGGGTGTGTCTAGCTCTAAGTCGACTGTGAATTAACCAAGTCTCAGTCAAATGATATAATACTCCTATATGAGAAGAAAAAGGAAAAACTGAAAAGAAATTTGTATACGAATCTCAATGCAAGATTAATGAAATATAACATCGACTGAGACATAACGAAGTCTAAGTCGACTGATACTTAGCAAAACAGTTTGAATTATTAAGACGAAAATGGCATAGTCTAAAAAATAAACAAACTAATTATTCACAAACCCAACGAAGAGACAACAAGTAGAGTATATTTCTCTTCCATCACATTCATCCGGGGCAAGCCCATTGATAGTTAAATTAAAGATAAAAAGAAACCGTCAACTTTTATGTTATTAACCACCGACCAAGCTCGAAGATCCACCCACTCACAACATGGCAAGTTGGCAACTGCACATAATATGTACTCTAACTTTGAATAATTAAGTTGGAAATGGCATGATTCGGATAAAACTAGCACCTAAGACCTGGAGCAAGCTCATGGTCAATAGGTCATACATAAAACTAGCTAAGAACATCACAAAAATTGGAAAGAGCACCTAATATATATAACTTCCTAAGTTAGCAAATGTTTAGTCGGCAAGAAGCACGCTTACGTGAAAGGTGTGGTTGTTAGGTTGATTGATATGTTGGGTTGGTCCAGTCTACCACAGCCGACTAGTTAGGATTAGGCCATAATTGTTGACGTATATATAGTAGTCTAAATGATTACCTCCTTTAATAGTTTCATCAGTAGTATGGTTGGCAGTACTGGCGGAGCCACGGCAAGGCCGAATGGGCCTTGGCCCGCCCAGCTTTTTACAGTTTGTTCATAGTTTTTTTACATCTGGCCCTTAAAACATGAGCCCACAGGCTGATTTCTTCTGCAAGGCCCGCTCAGCCCGCCCAATACTGGGCTTCAAGCTCCGCCACTGGTTGGCAGGGCAAACACCTTCTCTCCTTGCCTTCTTAATGTGGCTTTTCCTTGCTCTTGGTCTACTTGATGTCGTAGGGGAGGTGGGGTAACTATTGATATCATGTGTACCTTGCGCACACAGAAAGTTTCACCTGCATGCCACCTTTCGATAGATCACGCCCGATCTGCCACGTGGGGTAAATGTGGCGACCAAACTCCCCATTTTTCTTGAAGAAAGGGATTGCTCCCCGGTTTCGTCATTGAAATCATTCGAAGCTTGATACAACAATCACCAACTAAATATCAAAATAAAGTAAAGCTCAAAATAGCAAGGTGGAGGGAAACACGTGCATACAAAACAACTTCCCATATGATGAAACTACATAGTTTTCAAACATACTAAAGAAGCATTTTATTTCACATGCAGCTGAAGCGACTGCACCATAAGAGTTTTCCACCGATGTGCTCCATCAGGTGTCTGTGATGCGTCGCTCCACACTCGCCCATCCTCTTGCACGATCAAACCCTTGACTGCCACCTCTATGTGTTTGTCGATCCTTGCCAGGTAGCCACCACTGTACTTTCCTTTTGTAAAACAACAAATCAATTGAATAATAGAGTATAGGTCACGCGAGATTTCTCTCGAGGCACCCTTTGTTGTGTTTTCGACAAAGTGTGGATCTCACTCAAAATGAAGTATACAGTGAACATACGGATAGCTCGCTCATCAAATCAAACGGCTCGCGAGGCGGCGGGTCTTTTAAAAAGATACGCCGGCCGACCGTAGCACGCTCCTTTGTTATAAAACCTAGCTTAGCCATAATTCAGCGATCAAACTAAATCCATATCTGAATTTTCAGTGACAGCCCATGTGTTTTACCCGTAGGGAGAGCCTGCTCGCATGTTATGGGAGGGAGGACCCACTTGTGCAGCGGCCAAACGCGTCACGTTCCTCCTCCTGGACTCGTGGTCGTGGCAGGGCGCCGACGCGATTTCATCCATCTCGCACTTTCTGGATTCCAAGTCGAGGTTTTAGATTCGGGTTCTTCTTTTTTCTTTTTTCTAGTGATAAACAAATCACGCGATCGACAGAGGCTGTGGGGGAGAGAGGGGAACCTGTTTCGTGGAATGAGATCTAGTGCCTTGCTGTGAGCAAGGCACCGATGAACAGCACGGTGACTGGCCCCCCTCTCCACACCGTCCGATCTAGAATCGACGGCCAGATCTGCGTGAACAGTGGCAGTTCTACAGTGTTCGGTCTACATTACCCCATCTACAGTGATCTGTGCTACAGTCCCCGCCAACAGTGTTCTGCGCTACATTATTCAATCTGAGCCCCCCCCCCCCCTGATCCAACGGCTGGCTGGCCGCGTTACGCCGTGCCTTGTTGTGGGCAAGGCACCGGATCTCTGTCCCTGTTTCGTGCCCCGGCCAAGGGCGGGGTCGTCGGCCTCGAATCGATCATGGGGCTTCCGGCGCTGGAGCGTATCATCTCCATGCAACGGGAGCAACGCCGCCGGCAAACGCGTGCCCGTGGTAAGCCGCCGCCGCCGCCTCTCTCTCAGCTGTCTCGCCCCCCTCGTATGATGTCCCCCGCCCGAGAAGGGGATAGTCTTATTTAATACTGCTTCACGGCTGGCAATGCCAGATTCTATTCGTTTGGGCGTGAATTATTGCTTTGGTGGATAGCAAGATTATTCTCTCGTTTTGTTTGTATGCATGTTTACTTTCTACTCCCTCAGTCCCATAATATAAGAACCTTTTTGATACTAGTGTAGTGTCAAAAACGTTCATATATGATGGGACGGAGGAAGTAACAAATAAAATTTGGGTTCTCAGCAGCAACAAATTAAAGGATATTACCGAAATCGTTAGTATTGTTGACCAAAATTGAATGAGAGAAACATAGTGGATTTCGCCATGTGCCTCCATGTGTTTGAGTTTGCCGATTTCTTCTGTCAATGCGCAATCTGTCTATGACTATGCATCGTGTGTGTTGCAGGCGGATCGGTTTCTTCGGTGCCTAAAAGAAAGTCACCAGCCCTTCAGCAAGATGGTAGTTCTGAAGGTGGCAAAACAATGGAATATCTGCCGATTCTTCCGGAGGTATGTGATAAGATGCTAATGACCGAAGAATTATGCTACAAGTAAATTATCTCTGTCGAACCTAATGTTTTTTTCGTACGTTTAACTTATAGAGATGAAACATAAATCTGCTGGCAAGTAACATGATTACAACATTCCTTCTCTTTGGGCATATTCTTCTTTTGTAGAAAAAGGTGAAAAACTACATATGAGATTTCTGTACTGTCCTTTGGGTTTTTCTAAAAGCCTAAACCACATGATCACAGCCACATATGAGTGAACATAGAACCATGGGCATAAGTTGGAAAATGATCCATTTCACAAAAGGCATAAGTCGGATACTCTGCTGTACTGTTGAAGTACTTTGTTGTAAACAAGTCTCTAAATGATTTTCTTTTGGGTGTGGCTAGGTCTCAGTCGACTTAGACTTCGCGAAGTCTCAGTCAAGTGACATAGTGTATAAAAAGAAAAAAAGAAAAATAAAAAAAAACTTTACACGAATCTCTATGCAAGATCAAAGGAACATATCATCGACTGAGACTTCGCGAAGTCTCAGTCGACTGAGATTTAGCAGCACCGTTTTCTTTTTTTATGTCAATTCTACAAAAAGGACAATAGTTTCACTCTGTATTGCATTGCACATTGTGCAACCAACTAGGGTACAATGTACATCAAATGGTCGTATTGTTTTTCTTTCCCAATTGAAATAATCATTTGCTTATGTTCTATTTCTGTCTCCGCGTGTGTGCATGGCATGCAAGACATCTTGTGGCATATACATTCACTAATGCCAATGCGAGATGCTGCTCGAGCTGCCTGCGTTTCTCGTACCTTTATGCATTCCTGGAGACGCCATACCTGCCTCACCTTCAGTAAGAAAACACTAGGCATGGATGAAAATGTGTGTGAAAATGATGGAAAAGCAAGGGATCTCACCTACAGAGTTGACACCATTTTAATACAACACCCACGCATTGGTGTGAAGGAAGTCAGAATTGAGTTCTATGATAACAAGACCAGGGCATGTTTTCTTGATCGCTGGCTTCAGATTGCCGTCACACCTGGGATTGAAGAACTCTGTGTGTATTCGTCTATGGGCCAAAAAAGTTCAAGTTCACATGGTCACTTTTATCTGAAGGAACTGGAAACTCGATTCGGTATATGTACCTTTCCTGGTGTGTGTTCTGTCCAACAGTCAGACTTGGCTTGAGAAGTTTGACTCGACTTAGGCTGTTTGATGTCCATATTTCAGAAAATGAGTTGGCCTGCCTTCTAGACAATTCATTTGCTTTGCAGCAGTTGGAACTCATGCATTGTAGTAAGATAATTAGACTGAAGATACCTCCGCTGCTGCAGCAGCTCATCACCCTCGAAGTGTCTGGATGTAAGAGGCTGCAGGCGATAGGGATCGATGCTCAAATTTTATCCGAATTTTGGTTTAGTGGTGAGCGTCTAGTACAACTCTCGGTTGGAGAATCATTACATTTGAAGACCCTAGACATGCGCTGTGATGGTGATGTCTGTGATGCTCGTGCCAATCTGAGTTATTTATGCAGAAGGTACCGATGGTCGGTTGCAAATTTCCATTCCTCAAGCACTTGACTGTTAAACTGATTGCGGCCTCAGCTTATGATTATTATTCCCTGATATCATTTTTCGATGCTTCTCCTTCATTGGAGACATTCTTCTTGAATGTAAGTTTGTTCACCCTGCAAAGATATCTTCATTCCCATATCCCGCCCTTCAAACACTTAACTATGGTGGAATCTTATACTCTCGGGTGTACTACACCGAATTTCAAAAAATTGAAAAAAAAAACGTGATCAAACTAACTCGAAAAAAATCTGTAACTTTGAGACATCAAACTTGATCAAATGTTCGAGCTAACTGCCAAATTTCAGCCAGAAATAACATCAGAGGAGCTCTCACCAAAAAAGACAAAATCAATCTTCAAAGTTTTGTGCACTGTTTGAGAAGTGATTTGTTTTTTTTTCCGTGAGAGCTCCTCAGATGTTTTTGTAGAAGTGCATGCTCTAGACAATGCAATCAAAAGACCGATCTGATGGCTCCCTCAGGCCTAAACGTGGACCGAAAGTGGGCTGCAATATAATTGCGCCAGCCGGGTCTTGAACTCAAAACCTCTTGGCTTCGATACCATGTAGAAGTGCACGCTCTAGCCAATGCAACCAAAAGACCGACCTGATAGAATAGACTAGGCAACACATTATACGTCAACACTCCCCCTCACGTGTGGCTCCCTCAGGCCTAAACGTGGACCGAAAGTGGGCTGCAATTTAATTGCGCTAGCCGGATCTTGAACTCAAGACCTCTTGGCTCTGATACCATGTAAAAGCGCATGCTCTAGCCAATGCAACCAAAAGACCGATCTGATGGAAGAGACTAGGCAACACATTATACGTCAACAGTTTTCTTTGGCTGAAATTTTGCAGGAAGCTCAAACATTTGATCAAGTTTGATGTCTCATAATTTCAGATTTTTTCGAGATTGTTTGATCGCGTTTTTTTGAAACTCGGGTGTAGTACACTCGAGAGTAGCCACACCTTTCCCTTAATTCATATATCTTGGCTTCTCATCTTTAGGCGTTCCAGAGAAGAATGAAGCAACCATCCATCCATTTTCGGAGATCCTTCAGGCCGGAGGCAGATGCTGGAGCACCGCCATGACAAGCTGAAGGATGTGACTATTGCTGGTTTCTCCTCCGCAAAGAGCTTGGTTGAGCTAACCTGTCATTTTATTGAGAGTTCGAAGTCACTTGAGTGTCTTACATTGGATGCCACAGAAGGATATGATTACTATAGGTGTTCTGTCAACAGATCTGGCAAATGCTTCCCCATGGGCAGGGATGCCATCAGGGCCGGTCCTG
>LR738713.1:607386826-607419238 GCA_902687465.1 Secale cereale | reverse complement strand
GGGGGGGGGGGCGAACGGGGCGGCCGCCCCGGGCCCCCGAAAGCCAGGGGCCCCCTCCCATGTATACGTACGTTATAGGTATACACATACAGGTTTCTTCGATGGAAAGAATCAATCACCGCTTCGCTCAGCGCCTCAGCCTCACGTCCCAGCCTATAGGAAAGGAAAGTAAAACTAATTTGCTGTTGGGCCTGGCCCATGTTTGCACGTACGTGCTGAGGAGAGATCGGAGAGGAAACAACTAGGAAAGGAATCGTTGGGTTTAGAATTAGGATCGATCGTTCCCAGGTGAGGACTCCCTGCCCTTTTCCTCTTCCACCGTTCCTCACGAACGAACGACTCGAGTAGCCCAGTACACGACGACTGCAGGCTGCAGCAGCAGGATCTCTTCGAGTTTGACGGTTCGACCTCGGTTGCGACTGCAGCAGCCAGCAGGTATGTGTATGTCTGGGCGCGTCCTCTTCCTGTCCTCCCTCGCATATGATCTTCGTCCTATTTCTGTTCTTTCTAATCCTGATTCCCAATTTCTCGACCGATCGAACAGATTAACAGGGAATCGTTTTTAGGGCGCTCGAATCATTGCGCCCACGTTGCCAGATTAGACTACAGAGAGAAGGTGCTATACCATGCCCTAGCAGATTCTTATTATATTAGATGATCTTCTGTACTAAATTTAATATATTAATTAGCTAATTTTAAAGTGAATTGTTCCTTTCAATTTCAGCAGGGTCATGTCGACTACGGGTAGAAAGTATCCATCCGGAAGTCAGAAAAGAAAGAAGAAGAGGAAGGCTGATGAGGAGAAACAAGTATTGAGCGGATCTCTTTTTGAATATTATAAGAGCGATACGAGCACGCCAAGAAATCCAGACGAGTTGGCGATAGTTCTTGTGGGTGACCGAACTAATGACAATCCAGAAGATGACGGCGATATGCCTACAGAAGGCAATGCTGACATCAACATGGATGATACCAATGTGAGTGATCATGAGCCCATATTTAATTCATCTGCGACAGAATCTACTAGTGTTGATGAGGAACCAATTAGTGTGGATATTTATGATCCAAGCAATTGGGGTAATCTTGATAACAAAGCGAGGGACATATTAGTGGAAAGGGGGCCTAAAAGGGAAGAAGAAAACACTAAATATCCTTTGGATGAAAATTCAAGACATTTTTCGTATAGCCACTACTCAAGAAAGATGAGCAATGGAGAGGTGCGTGATAGAAAATGGTTAGTGTTTTCAAAACACGCAAAGAAAGTGTTTTGTTTTTGCTGTAAGCTTTTCAATTCTGATAAATGCAAGAGTGCAATGGGGAATGATGGGTTTTGTGATTGGAGGCATATTAATGAGAGACTGAAAGAGCACGAAGCTAGTGTCGACCATATTACCAACATGAACTCTTGGAATGAATTGAGAGTTAGACTGAGCAAGCATGAAACAATTGACAAAGATTTACAGCAACAAATCACAAAGGAGAAGGAACGCATAAGGCAAGTTTTGTTAAGAATAGTTGCCATTGTGAAATTTCTTGGTAAGCGCAATTTGGCTTTTAGAGGATCAAGTGAGCAACTTTATGATGATTCTAATGGAAATTTTTTAGCTTGTGTGGAGATGGTTGCAGAGTTTGATTTGGTAATGCAAGACCATCTTAGGCGTATTCAAGATAAAGAGATCCATCACCATTATCTTAGCCATAAAATTCAAAACGAGTTGATTTCTCTTATGGCTGGTGACATTACAAATTCTATTCTCAAGAGTGTCAAAGTGGCCAAATATTTCTCTGTTATCCTAGATTGTACCCCGGATGTGAGTCATCAAGAACAAATGAGTTTGTTGGTTCGATGTGTTCATATATCTGATGGAAAAATACAAATTGTGGAGTACTTCCTTGCTTTTTTGGTAGTGGAGGACACATCTGGTTTGGGAATTTTCAAGGTATTGGTTGATTCTATGAAGTCCTTCGATCTTAATATTGATGATATTAGGGGCCAAGGATATGACAATGGATCCAACATGAAAGGAAAATACAAGGGGGTGCAAAGTCGGTTGCTTGAGGTAAATCCAAGAGCTTTGTATATGCCATGTGCTTGCCACAGTCTTAATCTTACCCTTTGTGATATGGCTAAATCTTGTGCTAGAGCTGTTTCTTTTTTTGGAATTGTGCAACGTATATATGTTTTATTCAGCGGTTCTACGAAAAGATGGAAAGTTTTTGTTAGCCATGTGACAGATTTGACTATGAAATCGTTGAGCAATACTCGTTGGGAGAGTCGTATCAAAAGTGTTAAAGCAATTAGATTTCAAGCTGCTAACATAAGATCTGCTTTACTTGAGTTAAGTGAAGATAGTGGTACCGAACCCAAGGATAGGAGTGATGCAAAAAATTTGTTTGATGTGCTTGGCAGCTATGAGTTCATACTTGGCATGGTCATTTGGCATGACATTCTATTTGCTGTAGATTCAGTAAGCAGGAAGCTGCAATCACCATCCATGTGCATTGAGACTGCCTTAAAGCAAATAGATGGCATGAGGACTTATTTTGACACTTATAGAGAGGAAGGGTTTGATTCTAGTGTGACCATTGCCAAAGAAATCGCAGCTGAAATGGGTGTAGAGCCATCATTTCCAGTAAAGCGTCGTGTTTCTAGGAAGAAACAATTTGGTGAAGATGACAATGATGAAGCGATATTGGAAGCTGAGAAGGATTTTAAAGTCAATTATTTTTTGATTATGGTTGATAAGGCGGCCACTTCACTGAAAATTAGATTTGACGAACTTGAGTCATTCAAAAATATATTTGGATTTTTAATGAGTTCAACGGCCTTGAAGTCATTGGACCGTTCTGAACTTAAAGACAGTTGTACAAAATTTGCAAGTGCTTTCTCTTCGGATGGTTCATCTGATGTTGATTTAAATGATCTGATTTCTGAGTTAATTGTTATACAGTCAACTTTGCCCGATAGAACAATGTCTGCTATGGAGATTTTTGAGTTTGCGAGGGAAGCAGATTGTTATCCAAATATTGCTATTGCATACCGGATTTTCTTTACTATGCCTGTTACTGTGGCATCAGCTGAAAGAAGTTTTTCGAAGTTGAAATTGTTGAAGAACTACTTGAGATCTACAATGTCGCAAGAGAGGTTAAATGGCTTGGCAACTTTATGCATCGAGAAAAATTTGCTTGATGAAATTGATATTGACACTATTGTTAGTGATTTTGCATCTCAGAATGTTAGAAGAAAATTTTGAAGGTAATATGTAATACATTATTTGATATGCACAATCATTTTGGACGCACTTAATTATTTTCTTTGATACAAATTATATGTACATATGATTGTTTATTAATTAGGCATTTATACTAAGGGCCCCGGATTGTAGTTTCGCCCCGGGCCTCCAAAATCTTAGGACCGGCCCTGGATGCCATCTTGGAAGCTCGCCGGGCTCTTGGCTATCAAGACATACATCGAGGGAATTGTTCCGCCTAAAGTGAAGTTCACTGTTGTGGAGCCATGCAGCCAGTGCCATGTTGTTGAGCTTGAGATGCCAGGTTATCCCATGATATAGTCATACAGTGTCCTACTACTCCGTATATGTTAACTTTCTACATTAAAACGCTTTAGGTGAAGGTAAAACCAATAGACTCCCACATTTTGAAGGGCTTGATGAGGGTCAAGGATTGCTTTCTCGAATCTGGGTGTTTTCAAATATGAAGTGAGACACAAGTGCGGTTTTGGGAGAACAACTGGTATGAGCGTGATTACTCTATTTAGTTTGATATCGTCTGTCGTAAACATGTTATGGTTGTGACTGTTTTAGGATTGCTTTCCTTGAATCCCTTCTCATAGCTCGTCGCATTTTTTATTTTTACTGCATATTTTTGTTTTTTGTGTTACAGTCGGTACTCTCTAGCCTTCTTGTTGTTCTCTTATTATGCATGTTCAAGTTCATAGTCTTGTGAGAATATATTTTACGCATGTATCAGTTGGCCACGATGAAAGGTTGATGCTTGATTCGTAGCCCTACATGGCCTATTTGTCTTTGTGCATATGCAGAAGACATTTGTACATGTACCCTCTCTGATAACCTAGAGAAAGAACCCTACTCGCCTCTCTGCCGTACCAAAAAATGCTGGTTGGGTTCAAAGCTATAAAACATACATGGTATGTGCCACAACGTCATGCACATAGGCTACAGGTTTGCATGCTTTTAGAATCAAATAGAAACTGCACACTCAACAAAGATAGAAGGGGCATATGCGGTTATAGACCGATGAACACGGTGATACTGAACAAAGCAGGACAGCCGGTAGACATAAATCCGACGGCGATTCAACAAACTGAAAACTGATTGACATGAAAATCTCACCGCAACTTTGTATGTATCATCGCATATCAGCTCTCTCCAATGGATTAACCTGTGCAAAAGACAAACTACAGATTACAAGATTACCACACAAGTCACAGATCCTCGTCATCATCTGGTGCTTGCTGTCTACTTACATCATCATCACCAATACACAAGCTTAATTTCACTCACCATTGAAACCACCAAAGACCCAAAAGTGAACCTAACTTTTCACTTAAACTTTACCGATCCATAATCTGATGCAGAGATACAGTAGCGTAGTAGAAACAAACATCAGAAGGGGTAGTGAAGGCAAGAATCCGATAGGTGCTCCCATGCATACCCGACGGCCGCCTCCTTCCCCACGCCGTCCAGGTCCTTGTGCTTCCTCGCGGATGGGCTTCTGGGTGTTGCAGACGCCGCGCAGGCGGCCAAGCTGCGAATCGGCGTCCCGGGCGGTGCCGAGAAATACCGGGTTGAAGTTGAACCGGTTCGTCCCGGCGTTGGCGAACAAGATCGCCGGGTCGTCGACGAAGGGCACCACGCGGCTCGACGGCCATGGCGTCTGCGACTTGGACTCGAAGAAGTCGATGAAATCCTCCCGGACCCGGCCGGCCGTCCAAACTGGCGGCACCTCCATTGGAGGGCCGGCGGTGGAGGTGGCGGCGACCGTAGATGCTCGGAAGGAGGACAGGTGGATGTCGGCAGACCAAAACCCTAGTTTTCTTTTCTCTTTTTTGAGCTTATATAAAAAAATACTAGTAGTAGTTGAAAACGGAAGCCGAGCAAACACATATACATCTCGGATTCTGGAGACGGCCGGCGGGACGTACGCATCTTCTTCATGTTTTTTTCGTGGTGAAACAGAAAGGCAGCGCCAAAGTGAGGCTTCGTTCGTGTTGAGTATAATGTTTATTAGGAAAGAAAAGATAGACTAAGATTTGTTCTGGCTTGTCTTGTACTTCAAGTAGATCATTGTACTTTTATATATATATGCCCACGAGGCTCAAGCAATACAACAACTATTTCACCAATCCTCCTCTCTTCCTTCTAACATGGTATCTATCGCAAGTCGATCCTAAACCCTAGCCACCACCGCTTCCACACCCGCGCGCCGCCCCCGGGGCGGTCGGTCACCATGACCGCCGTCGGGGGCCGCGCCGCTCGTACCTAGAGTTCGTCCGCCGGCCGTGTTGGCCGGCTGCCCTAGAGAGTTTTTTTTCCCGAGCCATTGCTCCGGGTTTTTTCGCTCTCTCGTCGGTCGTTTTGATCGGCGTCTTTCTTTTTGGTTTTTCGATCTAATCTTGATCGGTTTGCGTCGCCCGCCGCCGCCGTCGACCCCGTGCGCCTGTACTCCGACCCTGGCGTGACCTACCGGCCTCTCCTCCGACCCAGCGGCCACGCGCGCCGAGGCGGCCTGTTTGGGCCAGCCGTCGTCCGCGCGCCGGTCCGCCCGTCGCCCTGAGCCGGCCGTCACCGCCCTGCTTCGACCGGTACACCTGCATCACTGACCCGGCGGCCTCGCGCCATGCGACGGCCAATCATAGCCGTCGCTCGCGCGCCGGCCCGCCCATTGATCCACGTCACCCGTCTCCGCCGCGTCTGCACGGCGGCTCGGTGGTCTACCTCGCTGGCCTCGTCCTCGGCTGCATCAGGCTCGACGGCTGCCTCAACCCGGGCGCCGCTGCTCCGTTGGTCGCTTGGGCCTCGCTGCCCAGGCGCCGGCGCCGCTTTGGCAGCCCGGTTGCCCGCGCTGACGTCCCACGCCGTCCGCCGTCGTCGGCCTCATCCAGGACTCCGCCGCCACCACGCCTCCATCAAGCGACGTCCCCGACCTCGCGCGCGATCGGCTTGATCACCCGCTTGCCGCCGCGATCCGCCTCATCTACGCCGCGCGATCGACCTGGCCCGTCGGTCACGCGCGCCTCCGCAGGTCCCGTGAAGATCGGCCCGAGTACTGCGCGCCTCTCCGTCGTTCGACCATCGGGCTGCCGCTGCGTCGCCCTGTCGGGCCGCAGCGCCGCCGCCCGCGTGGTTCTCCTCGCGGCTGCATCGACTCGTGCTTCGCCGCTGCGTCGCCCCTTCGGGCCGTAGTGCTGCGATACGCGGTCCCCGCCGCCGCCCCGAGGCCGTCCCCGCGGTTGCACCGACTCGCGAACCGTCGTTGCGTCGCCCCTTCGGCCGCAGCGTCGCGACCCGCGGTCCCTGCCGTCGCCCCGACCCGCCAGCCGCCGCTGCGTCGCCCTTTCGGGCCGTAGCATCGCGGCCCGCGGTCCACTCCGCCGTCACCGCGCGTCGACCTTCCGTGGTATACGCCGCGCCGTCTCCCTTGACGCGGGAACGCCACTGTCCTCTCCGGTCTTCGTCATGCTGTCAGGGTTCTTCGCCTACTTCGAGCAGCGCCACCGCAAACCTAACCTAGCCGCCGCCGCCGCCGTCAGGCCGCCGCCGCCGCTCTTCTTTGGCCGCCGCCGCCGCCACCTTCGTAGCCGCCGCCGTTGCCCGTCCACCCCCTTCATCTTCGTCCAAGCACCAGCCTGTCGCTAGCGTCGCCGTCATCTACCCCGACCACTTCGTCTACTCCGACCACCGTTGGTGACGTCGGCCCCGCGCCGATGGACGCCGCAACCGTCGTCGAGTTCTTCTCTGCTGGCCCCTCCGACTTCTCCGACATGGCGTACAGCTCGTGCAGGTCCCTCGTCTACGCATGCCCGGTGTTGGCAACACCAATGCGTGCTTTCATCCACGACGTGTCCCCGGGCCTGGCAAGCCTGGTCGACGCTTCGTCAACTTCGTCTTCGTCCGTCTACGCATGCCCGGTGCTGGCAACACCGGTGTGTGCCTTCGTCTACGATGTGTCCCCGGGCTTGGCAAACCCGCTGCGACGAGTCGTCAACAACATCTTTTTCCCGGCGCACCACTACTTCGACACCACAGCGCCCATGCTAACTTGGCGCCCCCTTGCGCCTGTGGCTCCACGGCGACTTCCTCGACACTGGCTACCCCAACTCGACATCGACCACGGCATTCTTCGCACGGCTACCTCGACCACGGCTCCACCACCCTACGCTCTCGGCTACATCGACAAACGGCACAAAGGGCTACCGCCTACTTGAGCAACCTCGTCGGTTTCCACTCCAGTCACGACTTCGCGATGCGTCGACCGTTCCGACTGTGGGGGGGGGGGGGTGTCCGTCGGCTTGCCTTCGGATTCTTCTCCAGTCTCATCGTCTGCGTCGCTACCGTTGTGACTGCGGAGGGATGTTGAGTATAATGTTTATTAGGAAAGAAGAGATAGACTAGGATTTGTTCTGGCTTGTCTTGTACTCCAAGTAGATCATTGTACTCCTATATATATGCCCACGAGGCTCAAGCAATACAACAACTATTCCACCAATCCTCCTCTCTTCCTTCTAACAGTTCAGTTTGGACTTTGGAGGCAAATAAAACCAATGAATAAGTAACTGCGCAGGAATAGAGTTGAGTGTCAAGAGCGAACCTGTGGAGCCTTTTTGGCCAGTTCGATTTGTAAGAATAGGAATACTTTTGTGCCATGGAGGGATAGGCGTCCTCACTGCTAATTATAGTTTTTTATTGTCTCTAGAAGTGATGACCTTCCATGCAGCCATTGTTTATTCTGCTGGACCGCACTAGAGCAAGAGCTAGCTCTGGGCCTCCGCGACAACACGAACTTCCAGTGAATTTTTCATTTCCTGTGAAAAGTACAGGTTCGTCTCATATTCCGATGGGATAGGCCACCAAGATTCCTCTGCAACGAACGCATTCTAGGTACAAATTCCTATGGAAACTGATCCCCAAAAATTCCTGCGAAAATCATGTATACCGATCGGAGCCTGACTGTTGTATCGTTAGGGTTCACAATCAAACACAGATTGTGCCCGTGTCGCCCCCCCACCCCGGCGGGCGACCCGGGCGCCCAGCCCCCACCTCCTCCCCCCCCCCCCGCCGCGGGGGGCTGCTTCTTCGGGCGTGGCGGCGGAGCTCGGTGGCCGGGCCAACGGGTGGCTGATACGTCCAAAATGTATTTATAATTTCTGCTTGCTCCATGCCACTTTTGGGTGATATTGCTATGATATTCATACACTTCCATACACTTTTGATCATATTTGGACTAACTTACTAATCCAGTGCACCCCAGTGCCAGTTTCTGTTTTCGGCTGTTTTTGTATTTTAGGTTTTCACGTTTCGAGAACTGCCCAGAAAAATTATATAAAAAATCAGCGAACCGGAAACAACACTGCGTCCGAAGGGCAGCCTGGGGGGGGGGGCCACAGGGGCTCCAGGCGCCCTGTGGGCGCCCCCCCCCCTGGGCCGCGCCTGTGCCCCCCGAGGCTCCCCCGGTGCCCTACTTTGGCATATATTTGAAGGGTCCTCCGTAGCCCTCAGAACAGGACTTCTTTTCGCGATCCCATCTCTGTTCCGCCGCCGCCGCCGCTTCCAAGATCGGGAGCATCAGGAGAACTCTTCCCGGCACCCTGCCGGAGGGGAGGATCACCACCGGGAGCTTCTCCACCACCATGGACGCCTCCCGGATGACTCGTGAGTAGTCTCCCTTGGACCATGAGTCCATGACCAATAGCTATGTGATGTTCTCCTTCCGTTCTTGTGCTTCACTAATTAGTCCTCGTGAGCTGCCCTACATGATCGAGACACCTATGTAATCCTTATGATGTTGCTATGTTGAGTTTGCTGGGATCCGATGGATTATGAGATTATGTTCAGATTGATCTTGAGTAATATATTTGATTCACCTCTTTTATATTTTAGTTCATAAGTAATTCTTGCATGTTCTCCGTTGTTATTTATTGCTTTGGCCGAGTAATAGGTAGTGACTCCAAGAGGGAACGTTATGCTCGATTGTGGGTTCATGCCCCTCGATGACTAGCTTGAGTGACAGAAACATGAGTCTAGGGGATGTGCTGTTGCCACAAGGGGGAAAACAACGGTGCTTGTGCCCGCGGGTGCAAGGATTGTTTACTTTACGCAAAGTTCTTTTAATGCAGTTGTCTGTTGCATTGAGTTTACACTATGGGTGGGACTCGCAACTTAATACCAGCGAGATGTTCTGGATAGATATCTCAAGGTGGATGATTAGTAGTAGATATTGATGGATTTCGGTCTACTTACTTTGGCGTACCGCCCATGCTTTGAACCTCAACCTTTCTTGCAATGTAATCAGCATTGGTTTGCGTTCGTGGTCCTGTCAATTGCCCAGCTGTAATTTATTACCTCACATAGCTGTTTTATCGTCTTTTGGGAGAGAGACATCACTAGTGAACATCATGAGACTCCGGTCCATATTACCATCATTGATCACATCCACTATTTACTTTTCGCTATTTACTTACTATTGCAAAACACTATCTATCACTACTATCATATTGCTTTTAACCCTTTGTGAACTACAAGGCCGGAGAGATTGACAACCTCTCTGTACTCGTTGGGAGCAAAGTTATTTGTATCTGTGTGCAGGTCCACGTTGATTGCTAATTGCGCTGTTAGCAATTGACACCTACTTGTTGAACCTAGGAGTCTCTGGGGATTCGATCCTTGGCATCTTTGCTAGGGGAAAACACTTCTACTTACTGCATCTTACACCTTCCACTTGGGGTAACAACGAGGGGTTCGAGGCCCATCAAGGAGTATTTTCTGGCGCCGTTGCCGGGTACTCCACTCTTCAGGATAGGGGAGTTGCATGCTATCTTTTACCTTTGCTTTTTAGTCTTGTTAGTTTACTTTTGATTTTTTGCTTTAGTTCCTTTTATCGAAAATCACAAAAAAATAGTTATCTTGCTTGCTTGCTACTATGGGTTCTACCAAAAACACTAAATGGGAGGAGTACACCCCTACTTCCATTATGCCCAAAAGACTATATGATATGCTTAAATTAAAATCTTTTGATTCTTGTTCTTTTGGTAATGCTCTCGTTGATTCTTCCATAAAGAAACCTTTGGGGAGGATCGACGATGTTCTTATTGTTGTCAATGATAATTATGTGCCCGTTGATTTTACTATTATGTATATTGAATGTGATCCTTCATGTCCAATTATTTTGGGACGTCCATTTTTGCGCACCGTTGGTGCTGTCATTGACATGAAAGAGGGTAATATAAAATTTCAGTTTCCTCTCAAGAAGGGGATGGAACACTTCCCTCGTAAGAAGGTCAAGTTACCTTTTGAGTCCGTTGTACGGGCTAGTTATTCTTTTACTCTTGATAAAACTTGATCTATGCATTATGCCTAGCTTAAAGGCATAAAAGAAAGCGCTTTTGGGAGGCAGCCCACATGAATAAATTTTTGCTTTTGTTGTGTCTTGATGTTGTTTACTGCTGTAGCATCATCATTGTATCTTTGCTTTTCATATTTGTGCCAAGTATAGCCTCTGATTGCTAGAAAGTTCAAAAGTTGTGAGGTGCTGTCCAGGAAACAGATTCTGTCCTTGGATAGAAAAATTCGTATAAAATCACCAGACCATCTTTTTGGTCTGAATTTTTTCGACAGCGTTCTCTATATAATTGTCTTTCGTGCGTCAGTTCTGAGTTTTTTGATTTGAGTTGCAGAAGTATCCCGAACAGGTCAATTACTGCATGCTGTTCTGTTTTTCACAGATTCTGTCCTGTTTTGCCTTATCTTCACTTTGCAAATTAAGAACTTGCTTTTTCTTTGCAAAAACCTTTTGGCAATCTTGAGAAACAGTAGAACTTCAAGAATATCCTTATTTCCAGCAAGGTATAATTATTTTATTAAGGGTACTAACCTCGCTAATCAGATTATGATGAGTTGTGTATGAAGGGAGTTTTCAAGTGTGCGAGGGAAGATGATAAAAAGATTCAGGAGTGTCAAGCGCTCAAGCTTGGGGATGCCCCAGTGCACCCCCAAGAAATATTCAAGGAGACTCAAGCGTCTAAGCTTGGGGATGCCCCCGTGCATCCCCTTCTCCATCAACATTATCAGTTCGTCTTTCGTTTCGCTATATTTTTATCACTTCATATGTTATGTGCTATGCTTGGAGCGTCTTGCTTTTAGTTTTCTTTTTAGTTTTTCATAACGAGTCGGAACTCAGCATTCCTTTATGTGGGAGATAAACACGCTCCACCTCTACCTAGAACATTACATAGAATTTTCATGTCTATCTATGCTGTGTGTGTTCTTTGTCTTTTAATAGCTACTATCGTGCTCTGCTCTTAGTATTCATGCTTATCTTGTCAAGAGCTTTTATTTAGTTGGTTGCTTAAACTCTCTTTAATTACCATGCTCACCTTATTAAGAGAGTTTGCTTCCGTTGCATGGGTTAATGTGTCTATGATAAAGATGCTACTTTCATGATGGTGCTTAGTAGTTCAGGTTTTCTTATGGTTAATCTCAAATAGCTGGGGGGTTCCCAATGTGTTATTGGAATACCAACTTGGTTTGTTTGCCTATGATGTGGTATGGTTTAGTAATATCTTCCTTCGAGAATTTATTTTGTTTGACTTGGCGTATGCTCACGCATATTCAAGACTGTAAAGAAAGTCTGTCAAGCCTTGATGATCTTTTGTTTCTAAGTAGCGATATAACTACCATGCCTGATTCAATATTGCTTTGTCGCTCTGCATGATTATGACCGTCATTGCTCTCTTAGTTGGTCGCTCCCAGTCTTTTGCTAACCTCCACCTGCACTAAGCAAACTAACCATGCAATACATAGCTCATGGGAAAGTAGCCTAAAAACTATTGTGGTAAAGAATATGTTGCTTATGTATCTTATTTCTTATAAGTTGCTTGCTGAGCGGTAACCATGTTTCTGGGGACGCCATCAACTGTCACACTTTTGTTGAATATCATGTGAGTTGCTATGCATGTTCGTCTTGTCTGAAGTAAGGGTGATTTACCGTGGGTTGAATAACTATGCATATTGTTAGAGAAGAACATTGGGCCGCCAACCAAAGCCATGCATCATGGTGGAAGTTTTAGCTTGGACCTTAATCCTCAATCTCTCATGAGAATATGCTTATGCATTAAAGAGGAGTCCATCATCTATTTTCTATGTTGTCCCGGTATGGATGTCCTCAAGTTGAGATTTATCAAAAACGAGAAATCAAATGCGATCTATCTCCTTGGACCTTTGTACAGGTGGCATAGAGGTACCCCTTTGTGACACTTGGTTAAAACATATGCAATGCAATGATAACCCATGGGGGTCCGAGCTAATTAGGACAAGGAGCGAGCACTATTAGTATTCGATGCATGAGGCTTGCAACTTATAGGATGTTTTATACATGACACATATGAAGTACTACTACCGTTGACACAATTGCTTCCATGTTTTCAAAATAAAAAGCTCTAGCACTTAACCTTTCTTTTATCTTTATGTTGAAGCACCAACTACTGAGAGCATGATTGTCATTCTGAGTGTAATGTGCATTGTCCCAAAGTAGCATTGTCTTTTGCATGATTGTGATATCGTTTATTCTGAAATGATTGTATCTAGTCATCACTTAAACCTTGAAGGTGCCCTTGAATTTATGTTTTGCATCACTAAAGGGGGCAAGCTAGATATCACTCTATCATATTTGCACATCATGTTCATTGCAAATCTTTTTGATGTTTCAGTTTCATGTTGAAAAACTTTCAGTCATTTGTGATTTTCTCTTGAGACAACTTAATTACTATAGAATCATTGTCTCAGTAAGCTTTTGTCATATGACTATGAGAAAGTCCTATATGGTTAATAGCATGTCACCACAGAAATTATTCTTGTTATCATTTACCTACTCGAGGACGAGGAGGAATTAAGCTTGGGGATGTTGATACGTCCAAAACGTATCTATAATTTCTGCTTGCTCCATGCCACTTTTGGGTGATATTGCTATGATATTCATACACTTCCATACACTTTTGATCATATTTGGACTAACTTACTAATCCAGTGCACCCCAGTGCCAGTTTCTGTTTTCGGCTGTTTTTGTATTTCAGGTTTTCACGTTTCGAGAACTGCCCAGAAAAATCCAGAAAAATTATATAAAAAATCAGCGAACCGGAAACAACACTGCGTCCGAAGGGCAGCCTGGGGGGGGCA
This sequence comes from Secale cereale, assembly GCA_902687465.1. Taxonomy (NCBI): domain Eukaryota; kingdom Viridiplantae; phylum Streptophyta; class Magnoliopsida; order Poales; family Poaceae; genus Secale; species Secale cereale. The sequence goes on along the minus strand of LR738713.1, from coordinate 607,405,808 downwards.
CAGGGGCTCCAGGCGCCCTGTGGGCGCCCCCCCCCCCTGGGCCGCGCCGGGGGGGCGCCTGGGCCCCCCGAGGCTCCCCCGGTGCCCTACTTTGGCATATATCTAAAGGGTCCTCCGTAACCCTCAGAACAGGACTTCTTTTCGCGATCCCATCTCTGTTCCGCCGCCGCCGCCGCTTCCAAGATCGGGAGCACCAGGAGAACTCTTCCCGGCACCCTGTCGGAGGGGAGGATCACCACCGGGAGCTTCTCCACCTGTTGGAAATATGCCCTAGAGGCAATAATAAAAGAGTTATTATTATATTTCCTTGTTCATGATAATCGTTTATTATCCATGCTATAACTGTATTGATTGGAAACTCAAATACATGTGTGGATGAATAGACAGACTTTGTGTCCCTAGTGAGCCTCTACAGGACTAGCTCGTTGATCAAAGATGACCGCGGTTTCCAGGTCATAGACATGAGTTGTCATTTGATAACGGGATCATATCATTAGGAGAATGATGTGATGGACGAGACCCAAACGTTAAACATAGCTTTTGATCGTGTCAGTTATCGCTATAGTTTTCTGCATGTCAAGTATAAGTTCCTATGACCATGAGATCATGTAACTCACTGACACCGTAGGAGTGCTTTGTGTGTGCCAAACGTCACAACGTAACTGGGTGACTATAAAGGTACTCTACAGGTATCTCCGAGGGTGTCTGTTGAGTTGACATGGATCGAGACTGGGATTTGTCACTCCGTGTGACGGAGAGGTATCTCCGGGCCCACTCGGTAATACGTCATCTCAATGAGCTCAAAGTGACTAAGTAGTTGGTCACGGGATTATGTATTACGGTAACGAGTAAAGATACTTGCCGGTAACGAGATTGAACTAGGTATAGAGATACCGACGATCGAATCTCGGGCAAGTAACATACCGACGAGACAAAGGGAACTGTATACGGGATTGCTTGAATCCTTGACATCGTGGTTCATCCGATGAGATCATCGAGAAACATGTGGGAACCAATATGGGTATCCAGATCCCGCTATTGGTTATTGACCTGGGAGTGTCTCGGTCATGTCTACATGGTTTCCGAACCCGCAGGGTCTACACACTTAAGGTTCGGTGACGCTAGGGTTGTTAGTGAGAACAGTGCATGGTTACCGAAGGTTGTTCGGAGTCCCGGATGAGATCCCGGATGTGACGAGGGTCTCCGGAATGGTCCGGGGACGAAGATTGATATATAGGATGAAAGGTTTCGGAGTCCGGAAGTGTTCCGGGGAGCATCGGGAAATCGGCGGATTACCGAAAAGGGTTTCGGGGGTCCCGGAAGTGGTTCTGGGCCTAATGGGCCACAAAGGGGGGACACCACAGCCCTCATAGGGCTGTGCGCCCCCCCCTGGGCCCTCTCCTATGGCGCATGGGGGGCTGGCCCCTCCTAGGGCAGCCGCACCCCCTGGCTTGGGGGGCAAGGCACCTAGGGGGGGGGAAACCCTAGGGCCTGGCGCAGCCCTTGGCCGCCGCCCCCCCTCTGCCCTGGCCGCCGGCCCCCCTAGGGGAAACCCTAGGGCGCCCCCCTCTCCTCCTTCCCCCTATATATAGAGAGGTAGAGGGAGGGCAGCCAACACACGTTTGTGCCTCGGTGCTGCCCTCCCTCTCCCACAACATATTCGTCTTCCCGCGGTGCTTAGGCGAAGCCCTGCTGGAATCCTCCTCCACCATCACCACCACGCCGTCGTGCTGCCGGTCTCTCCATCAACCTCTCCTCCACCCCTTGCTGGTTCAAGAAGGAGGAGACGTCCCCGAGCCGTACGTGTGAAGAACGCGGAGGCACCGTTGCTTCGGTGCTAGGATCTTCGGCGATCTGAATCGCGGCGAGTACGACTCCATCAACCGCGTTCTTAACGCTTCCGCTTAGCGATCTACAAGGGTACGTGGATCCAACTCTCCTCTCGTAGTAGCATCTCCTAGATTGATCTTGGTGAACGTAGGAAAATTTTTTGTTTCCCATGCAACGTTACCCAACAGTGGCATCATGAGCTAGGATCTTGCGTAGATGCTTTATCGAGTAGAACACAAAAGGGTTTGTGGGCGTTGATGTTTAAATTGCTGCCCTCCTTAGTCTTTCTTGATTCAGCGGTATTATGGGATGAAGCGGCCCGGACCAACTTTACATGTCCACGCACATGAGACCGGTTCCATCGACAGACATGTGACTTTTGTTGCATAAGATGGCTGGCGGGTGTCTGTCTCTCCTATCTTAGTTGAATCGGAATAGAACAAGGCGGTCCTTGTAGAAGGTTAAATAGCAAATTGAATATCACCGTTGTGGCTTTGCGTAGGTAAGAAGCGTTCTTGCTAGATACCCATAGCAGCCACGTAAAACATGCAACAACAAATTAGAGGACGTCTAACTTGTTTTTGCAGGGTATGTATGTGATATGATATGGCCAATGACATGATGAGATATATTTGATGTATGAGATGATCATGTTGTAATAGTTAATATCGACTTGCATGTCGATGCATACGGCAACCGGCAGGAGCCATAGGGTTGTCTTTAATTTTTGTATGACCTGCGTGTCAATCATTAAGCGCTTTGTAATGCTTTACTTTATCGCTAAACGGTAGCAATAGTAGTAAGAGCATGGTGGGCGCGCGACAACCCCGATGGCGACACGATGATGGAGATCATGATGATGGAGATCATGGTGTGGCGCCGGTGACGATGGAGATCATGCCAGTGCTTTGGAGATGGAGATCAAAAGCACGAGTTGATGGCCATATCATGTCACTTATGATTTGCATGTGATGTTAATCCTTTTATGCATCTTATTTTGCTTAGGACGACGGTAGCATTATAAGATGATCCCTCACTAAAATTTCAAGATAAAATTGTGTTCCCCCCGAGTGTGCGCCGTTGCGAAGGTTCGTCGTTTCGAAGCACCACGTGATGATCGGGTGTGATAGACTCTACGTTCGCATACAACGGGTGCAAGCCAGTTTTGCACATGCAGAACACTCGGGTTAGACTTGACGAGCCTAGCATGTACAGACATGGCCTCGGAACACGGAAGACCGAAAGGTCGAGCATGAGTCATATAGTAGATATGATCAACATGAAGATGTTCACCATTAACACCACCTCATCTCACGTGATGATCGGACTTGGGTTGGTGGATTTGGATCATGTCACGCTCAGATGACCAGAGGGATGTCAATTTGAGTGGGAGTTATAAGTAATTGTTGGAAATATGCCCTAGAGGCAATAATAAAAGAGTTATTATTATATTTCCTTGTTCATGATAATCGTTTATTATCCATGCTATAATTGTATTGATTGGAAACTCAGATACACGTGTGGATGAATAGACAGACTTTGTGTCCCTAGTGAGCCTCTACAGGACTAGCTCGTTGATCAAAGATGACCGCAGTTTCCAGGTCATAGACATGAGTTGTCATTTGATAACGGGATCACATCATTAGGAGAATGATGTGATGGACGAGACCCAAACGTTAACATAGCTTTTGATCGTGTCAGTTATCGCTATAGTTTTCTGCATGTCAAGTATAAGTTCCTATGACCATGAGATCATGTAACTCACTGACACCGTAGGAGTGCTTTGTGTGTACCAAACGTCACAACGTAACTGGGTGACTATAAAGGTACTCTACAGGTATCTCCGAGGGTGTCTGTTGAGTTGACATGGATCAAGATTGGGATTTGTCACTCCGTGTGACGGAGAGGTATCTCCGGGCCCACTCGGTAATACGTCATCTCAATGAGCTCAAAGTGACTAAGTAGTTGGTCACGGGATTATGTATTACGGTAACGAGTAAAGAGACTTGCCGGTAACGAGATTGAACTAGGTATAGAGATACCGACGATCGAATCTCGGGCAAGTAACATACCGACGAGACAAAGGGAACTGTATACGGGATTGCTTGAATCCTTGACATCGTGGTTCATCCGATGAGATCATCGAGAAACATGTGGGAACCAATATGGGTATCCAGATCCCGCTATTGGTTATTGACCTGGGAGTGTCTCGGTCATGTCTACATGGTTTCCGAACCCGCAGGGTCTACACACTTAAGGTTCGGTGACGCTAGGGTTGTTAGTGAGAACAGTGCATGGTTACCGAAGGTTGTTCGGAGTCCCGGATGAGATCCCGGACGTGACGAGGGTCTCCGGAATGGTCCGGCGACGAAGATTGATATATAGGATGAAAGGTTTCGGAGTCCGGAAGTGTTCCGGGGAGCATAGGGAAATCGGCGGATTACCGAAAAGGGTTTCGGGGGTCCCGGAAGTGGTTCTGGGCCTAATGGGCCACAAGGGGGGACACCACAGCCCTCATAGGGCTGTGCGCCCCCCCCCTGGGCCCTCTCCTCATGCGCAAGGGGAGGTGGACCCTCCTAGGGCTGCCGCACCCCCCCTGGCTTGGGGGGCAAGGCACCTAGGGGGGGAAACCCTAGGGCCTGGCCCTTGGCCGCCGCCCCCCCTGCCCTGGCCGCCGGCCCCCCTAGGGGAAACCCTAGGGCGCCCCCCTCTCCTCCTTCCCCCTATATATAGAGAGGTATAGGGAGGGCAGCCAACACACGATTGTGCCTCGGTGCTGCCCTCCCTCTCCCATAACATCTTCATCTCCCGCGGTGCTTAGGCGAAGCCCTGCTGGAATCCTTCTCCACCATCACCACCACGCCGTCGTGCTGCCGGTCTCTCCATCAACCTCTCCTCCACCCCTTGCTGGATCAAGAAGGAGGAGACGTCCCCGAGCCGTACGTGTGAAGAACGCGGAGGCACCGTTGCTTCGGTGCTAGGATCTTCGGCGATCTGAATCGCGGCGAGTACGACTCCATCAACCGCGTTCTTAACGCTTCCGCTTAGCGATCTACAAGGGTACGTAGATCCAACTCTCCTCTCGTAGTAGCATCTCCTAGATTGATCTTGGTGAACGTAGGAAAAATTTTTGTTTCCCATGCAACGTTCCCCAACAGTGGCATCATGAGCTAGGTTCTTGCGTAGATGCTTTCTCGAGTAGAACACAAAAGGGTTTGTGGGCGTTGATGTTTAAATTGCTGCCCTCCTTAGTCTTTCTTGATTCAGCGGTATTATGGGATGAAGCGGCCCGGACCAACTTTACATGTCCACGTACATGAGACCGGTTCCATCGACAGACATGTGACTTTTGTTGCATAAGATGGCTGGCGGGTGTCTGTCTCTCCTATCTTAGTTGAATCGGAATAGAACAAGGCGGTCCTTGTAGAAGGTTAAATAGCAACTTGAATATCACCGTTGTGGCTTTGCGTAGGTAAGAAGCGTTCTTGCTAGATACCCATAGCAGCCACGTAAAACATGCAACAACAAATTAGAGGACGTCTAACTTGTTTTTGCAGGGTATGTATGTGATATGATATGGCCAATGACATGATGAGATATATTTGATGTATGATATGATCATGTTGTAATAGTTAATATCGACTTGCATGTCGATGCATACGGCAACCGGCAGGAGCCATAGGGTTGTCTTTAATTTTTGTATGACCTGCGTGTCAATCATTAAGCGCTTTGTAATGCTTTACTTTATCGCTAAACGGTAGCAATAGTAGTAAGAGCATGGTGGGCGCCGACAACCCCGATGGCGACACGATGATGGAGATCATGATGATGGGGATCATGGGGTGGCGCCGGTGACGATGGAGATCATGCCGGTGCTTTGGAGATGGAGATCAAAAGCACGAGTTGATGGCCATATCATGTCACTTATGATTTGCATGTGATGTTAATCCTTTTATGCATCTTATTTTGCTTAGGACGACGGTAGCATTATAAGATGATCCTTCACTAAAATTTCAAGATAAAATTGTGTTCCCCCCGAGTGTGCGCCGTTGCGAAGGTTCGTCGTTTCGAAGCACCACGTGATGATCGGGTCTGATAGACTCTACGTTCGCATACAACGGGTGCAAGCCAGTTTTGCACATGCAGAACACTCGGGTTAGACTTGACGAGCCTAGCATGTACAGACATGGCCTCGGAACACAGAGGACCGAAAGGTCGAGCATGAGTCATATAGTAGATATGATCAACATGTTGATGTTCACCATTGACACCACCTCATCTCACGTGATGATCGGACTTGGGTTGGTGAATTTGGATCATGTCACGCTCGAATGACCAGAGGGATGTCAATTTGAGTGGGAGTTATAAATAATTTGATTAGGTAGTAACTCACTTATCATGAACAATAGTCTAAAATGTCTTTGCAAATCTTTTGTTGTAGATGGCTCGCGCAGTAGCTCCCCTGAATTTTAATGCGTTCCTAGAGAAAGCTAAACTGAAAGATGATGGGAGCAACTTTGTGGACTGGCTCCGCAATCTGAGGATCATCCTCACAGCTGCTCAAAAGGTTTATGTCCTAAATGCACCGCTAGGTGACCCCCCCGCTCCTACAGCCCCTGCAGACGTTTTGAACGTCTGGCAGACACGTTCGGATGACTATTCGATAGTGCAGTGTGCCATGTTGTACGGCTTGGAAGGAGGACTTCAAAGGCGTTTTGAACGTCATGGTGCATATGAGATGTACCAGGAGTTGAAGTTCATCTTTGAAAAGAATGCTAAGATCGAGAGGTATGAGACCACCGATAAATTCTTTGCTTGCAAGATGGAGGAGAATTCGTCTGTCAGTGAGCACTTACTGAAGATGTCTGGGTACTATACCCGCATAGCTGATCTTGGACTTGTGTTCCCGGATGAGGCTATCATTGACAGAATTCTCCAATCACTCCCTCCTAGCTACAAGAGCTTCGTGCAGCAGTACAACATGCAAGGGATGAATAAAACCATCGTCGAGCTGTTCTCGATGCTGAAAGTCGCTGAGGCAGACATCCAGAAGGAGTATCAAGTGTTGATGGTCAATAAAACCACCAGTTTCAAGAAGAGTGGCAAGGGCAAGAAGGGTAACTCTAAGAAGGGTGGCAAAGCAGTTGCTAATCCAGTGAAGAAACCCAAGGCTGGGCCCAAGCCAGAGACTGAGTGTTTCTATTGCAAGGGGAACGGCCACTGGAAGCGGAACTGCCCCAAGTATCTGGCGGACAAGAAGGGGGCCAACAACAACAAAGGTATATGTGATATACATGTTATTGATGTGTACCTTACCAACTCTCGTTGTAGTGCCTGGGTATTTGATACCGGTTCGGTTGCTCACATTTGCAACTCTAAACAGGAACTGCGGAATAAACGGAGGCTGGCGAAGGACGAAGTGACGATGCGCGTGGGAAATGGTTCCAAGGTTGATGTGATCGCCGTCGGCACGCTCGCTCTTCGATTACCATCGGGATTAGTTATGAACCTGAATAATTGTTATTTAGTGCCTGCGTTAAGCATGAACATTATATCTGGATCTTGTTTATTGCGAGACGGTTACTCATTTAAATCAGAGAATAATGGTTGTTCTATTTATATGAGTAATATCTTTTATGGTCATGCACCCGAAGTTAGGGGTTTATTCTTATTGAATCTCGATAGTGATGATACACATGTTCATAACATTAATGCCAAAAGATGTAGAGTTGATAATGATAATACCACTTTCTTGTGGCACTGCCGTCTGGGTCATATCGGCGTGAAACGCATGAGGAAGCTCCATGCTGATGGACTTTTGGAGTCTCTTGATTTTGAATCACTTGACACGTGCGAGCCGTGCCTCATGGGCAAGATGACAAGGACCCCGTTTTCAGGGACAATGGAACGGGCAAGTGACTTATTGGAAATCATACATACTGATGTGTGCGGTCCAATGAGTGTAACGGCGCGCGGTGGATATCGTTATTTTCTCACCTTCACTGACGACTTAAGTAGATATGGGTATATTTACTTGATGAAGCATAAGTCTGAAACTTTTGAAAAGTTCAAGCAATTTCAGAGTGAAGTTGAAAATCATCGTAACAAGAAGATCAAGTTCCTACGATCTGATCGAGGGGGAGAATATCTGAGTTATGAGTTTGGTGATCACTTAAAAAAATGTGGAATTGTTTCACAGTTGACGCCACCTGGAACACCACAGCGTAATGGTGTGTCCGAACGTCGTAATCGAACCCTATTAGATATGGTACGTTCTATGATGTCTCTTGCCGATTTGCCACTATCGTTTTGGGGATATGTGTTAGAGACAGCTGCATTCACTTTAAATAGGGCTCCATCTAAGTCCGTTAAGACAACACCGTATGAACTGTGGTTTGGTAAGAAACCTAAGTTGTCTTTTCTCAAGGTTTGGGGTTGCGATGCTTATGTCAAAAGGCTTCAGCCAGAAAAGCTCGAACCCAAAGCGGACAAATGTGTCTTCATAGGATACCCAAAAGAAACAGTTGGGTACACCTTCTATCTCAGATCCGAGGGCAAAGTGTTTGTCGCTAAGAACGGGTCCTTTCTCGAGAAAGAGTTTCTCTCGAAAGAATTGAGTGGGAGGAAGGTAGAACTTGATGAGATTATTGAACCTCTGCTTCAACCAGAGAGTAGCGCAGCGCAGAAAGATGTTTTTGTGGAGCCTGCAGAGGTTGAAGAGGAAGCCAATGATGATGATCAAGGAGCTTCTGATCAAGTAACTACCGAACCTCGTAGGTCGACAAGGGTACGCACTGCACCTGAGTGGTATGGTAACCCTGTCTTAGAGGTCATGTTGTTGGACAACGGTGAACCTACGAGCTATGGAGAAGCGATGGTGGGCCCGGATTCCGACAAATGGTTAGAGGCCATGAAATCCGAGATGGGATCCATGTATGAAAACAAAGTATGGACTTTGGAAGTATTACCTGAAGGGCGGAAGGCCATTCAGAATAAATGGATTTTTAAGAGGAAGACGGACGCTGACGGTAATGTCACCGTGTATAAAGCTCGACTTGTGGCAAAGGGTTTTTCACAAGTTCAAGGGATTGACTACGATGAGACTTTCTCACCCGTAGCGATGCTTAAATCCGTCCGAATCATGTTAGCAATAGCTGCATATTTCGATTATGAAATTTGGCAGATGGATGTCAAAACAGCGTTCCTTAACGGTTTTCTTAAGGAAGAGTTGTATATGATGCAACCGGAAGGTTTTGTCGATCCAGAGAATGCTGACAAAGTATGCAGGCTCCAGCGTTCCATTTATGGGCTGGTGCAGGCATCTCGGAGTTGGAATCTTCGCTTTGATAAGGTGATCAAAACGTTTGGGTTTGTACAAGTTTACAATGAAGCTTGTATTTACAAGAAAGTGAGTGGGAGCTCTATAGCGTTTCTAATATTATATGTGGATGACATATTGCTGATTGGAAACAATATAGAATTTTTGGATAGCGTGAAGGGGTATTTGAACAAGAGTTTTTCGATGAAGGATCTCGGTGAAGCTGCTTTCATATTGGGCATCAAGATCTATAGAGATAGATCAAGACGCTTGATAGGACTTTCACAAAGTACATACCTTGATAAAGTTTTGAAGAAGTTCAAAATGGATCAATCCAAGAAGGGGTTCTTGCCGGTATTGCAAGGTACAAAGTTGAGTAAGACTCAATGCCCAGTGACTGCGGAAGATAGAGAAAAGATGAGTGTCGTCCCCTATGCTTCAGCCATAGGCTCTATCATGTATGCAATGCTGTGCACAAGACTAGATGTCAGCCTTGCCATAAGTATGGCCGGAAGGTTTCAAAGTAATCCTGGTATGGATCACTGGACAGCGGTCAAGAATATCCTAAAGTACCTGAAAAGGACTAAGGAGATGTTTCTCGTTGATGGAGGTGATCAAGAGCTCGTCGTAAAGGGTTACGTCGATGCAAGCTTTGACACTGATCCGGATGACTCTAAGTCTCAAACCGGATACGTATATATTCTCAACGGGGGAGCGGTAAGCTGGTGCAGTTCCAAGCAGAGCGTGGTAGCTGATTCTACATGTGAAGCGGAGTATATAGCTGCCTCGGAGGCAGCAAAGGAAGGTGTCTGGATGAAGGAGTTCATGACAGATCTTGGAGTTGTGCCTAGTGCACTGAACCCAATGACTCTGTTCTGTGACAACACTGGTGCCATTGCTCTAGCCAAGGAACCAAGGTTTCACAAGAGGACCAGACACATAAAGCGACGCTTCAATTCCATCCGCGATTCGGTCAAGGAGGAGGACATAAACATTTGCAAAGTACACACGGATTTGAATGTTGCAGATCCGTTGACTAAGCCTCTTCCACGGGCTAAGCACGATCAACACCAAGACTCTATGGGTGTTAGATTCATTACCTTGTAATGCTAGATTATTGACTCTAGTGCAAGTGGGAGACTGTTGGAAATATGCCCTAGAGGCAATAATAAAAGAGTTATTATTATATTTCCTTGTTCATGATAATCGTTTATTATCCATGCTGTAACTGTATTGATTGGAAACTCAAATACATGTGTGGATGAATAGACAGACTTTGTGTCCCTAGTGAGCCTCTACAGGACTAGCTCGTTGATCAAAGATGACCGCGGTTTCCAGGTCATAGACATGAGTTGTCATTTGATAACGGGATCACATCATTAGGAGAATGATGTGATGGACGAGACCCAAACTTTAAACATAGCTTTTGATCGTGTCAGTTATCGCTATAGTTTTCTGCATGTCAAGTATAAGTTCCTATGACCATGAGATCATGTAACTCACTGACACCGTAGGAGTGCTTTGTGTGTACCAAACGTCACAACGTAACTGGGTGACTATAAAGGTACTCTACAGGTATCTCCGAGGGTGTCTGTTGAGTTGACATGGATCGAGACTGGGATTTGTCACTCCGTGTGACGGAGAGGTATCTCCGGGCCCACTCGGTAATACGTCATCTCAATGAGCTCAAAGTGACTAAGTAGTTGGTCACGGGATTATGTATTACGGTAACGAGTAAAGAGACTTGCCGGTAACGAGATTGAACTAGGTATAGAGATACCGACGATCGAATCTCGGGCAAGTAACATACCGACGAGACAAAGGGAACTGTATACGGGATTGCTTGAATCCTTGACATCGTGGTTCATCCGATGAGATCATCGAGAAACATGTGGGAACCAATATGGGTATCCAGATCCCGCTATTGGTTATTGACCTGGGAGTGTCTCGGTCATGTCTACATGGTTTCCGAACCCGCAGGGTCTACACACTTAAGGTTCGGTGACGCTAGGGTTGTTAGTGAGAACAGTGCATGGTTACCGAAGGTTGTTCGGAGTCCCGGATGAGATCCCGGACGTGACGAGGGTCTCCGGAATGGTCCGGCGACGAAGATTGATATATAGGATGAAAGGTTTCGGAGTCCGGAAGTGTTCCGGGGAGCATAGGGAAATCGGCGGATTACCGAAAAGGGTTTCGGGGGTCCCGGAAGTGGTTCTGGGCCTAATGGGCCACAAGGGGGGACACCACAGCCCTCATAGGGCTGTGCGCCCCCCCCCTGGGCCCTCTCCTCATGCGCAAGGGGAGGTGGACCCTCCTAGGGCTGCCGCACCCCCCCTGGCTTGGGGGGCAAGGCACCTAGGGGGGGAAACCCTAGGGCCTGGCCCTTGGCCGCCGCCCCCCCTGCCCTGGCCGCCGGCCCCCCTAGGGGAAACCCTAGGGCGCCCCCCTCTCCTCCTTCCCCCTATATATAGAGAGGTATAGGGAGGGCAGCCAACACACGATTGTGCCTCGGTGCTGCCCTCCCTCTCCCATAACATCTTCATCTCCCGCGGTGCTTAGGCGAAGCCCTGCTGGAATCCTTCTCCACCATCACCACCACGCCGTCGTGCTGCCGGTCTCTCCATCAACCTCTCCTCCACCCCTTGCTGGATCAAGAAGGAGGAGACGTCCCCGAGCCGTACGTGTGAAGAACGCGGAGGCACCGTTGCTTCGGTGCTAGGATCTTCGGCGATCTGAATCGCGGCGAGTACGACTCCATCAACCGCGTTCTTAACGCTTCCGCTTAGCGATCTACAAGGGTACGTAGATCCAACTCTCCTCTCGTAGTAGCATCTCCTAGATTGATCTTGGTGAACGTAGGAAAAATTTTTGTTTCCCATGCAACGTTCCCCAACACCACCACCATGGACGCCTCCCGGATGACTCATGAGTAGTCTCCCTTGGACCATGAGTCCATGACCAGTAGCTATGTGATGTTCTCCTCCCGTTCTTGTGCTTCACTAATTAGTCCTCGTGAGCTGCCCTACATGATCGAGACACCTATGTAATCCTTATGCTGTTGCTATGTTGAGTTTGCTGGGATCCGATGGATTATGAGATTATGTTCAGATTGATCTTGAGTAATATATTTGATTCACCTCTTTTATATTTTAGTTCATAAGTAATTCTTGCATGTTCTCCGTTGTTATTTATTGCTTTGGCCGAGTAATAGGTAGTGACTCCAAGAGGGAACGTTATGCTCGATTGTGGGTTCATGCCCCTCGATGACTAGCTTGAGTGACAGAAACATGAGTCTAGGGGATGTGCTGTTGCCACAAGGGGGAAAACAACGGTGCTTGTGCCCGCGGGTGCAAGGATTGTTTGCTTTACGCAAAGTTCTTTTAATGCAGTTGTCTGTTGCATTGAGTTTACACTATGGGTGGGACTCGCAACTTAATACCAGCGAGATGTTCTGGATAGATATCTCAAGGTGGATGATTAGTAGTAGATATTGATGGATTTTGGTCTACTTACTTTGGCGTACCGCCCATGCTTTGAACCTCAACCTTTCTTGCAATGTAATCAGCATTGGTTTGCGTTCGTGGTCCTGTCAATTGCCCAGCTGTAATTTGTTACCTCACATAGCTGTTTTATCGTCTTTTGGGAGAGAGACATCACTAGTGAACATCATGAGACTCCGGTCCATATTACCATCATTGATCACATCCACTATTTACTTTTCGCTATTTACTTACTATTGCAAAACACTATCTATCACTACTATCATATTGCTTTTAACCCTTTGTGAACTACAAGGCCGGAGAGATTGACAACCTCTCTGTACTCGTTGGGAGCAAAGTTATTTGTATCTGTGTGCAGGTCCACGTTGATTGCTAATTGCGCCGTTAGCAATTGACACCTACTTGTTGAACCTAGGAGTCTCTGGGGATTCGATCCTTGGCATCTTTGCTAGGGGAAAACACTTCTACTTACTGCATCTTACACCTTCCACTTGGGATAACCAACGAGGGGTTCGAGGCCCATCAGTGGCGCGCGCATGCAGTGTCGGTGCGGGGCGGCGTGGCCTACTAGCCGATGGCGGCACGTTGCGCTTGAGCGCGCGGTCCGGTGGCAGCGCGGCGTTCTTTGCGGCGGAGCCCGATCTGGTCAAATCCGCGCCGGCCGGGAGTGGGGCTGGTTGCCAATGCACGGCATGAGGGCGGCATGCCTGGATAGAGCTGGCAGCGGTGCGATGGTGAGCTATGGCGGCGACGATGTTTTGGAGGCAGAGGTGTGATCCCATGTACAGTTGGTGGTGGCGGCGTTGAGAGGGCTTGGCCAAGATGGAGTCTTCGCGAGCAGCGAGTGGCCGGCCACCTCTGTGCAGTGTGGTGAGCGGCGGTGCTTTCCCAGTGGTGTGGCTTGGTGCTTCGTGGAGGTGTGGTTCCGACAATCGCAAGGTCGTCCTTTGGTTGGCGACGGCTGTTGTGGGCGGTTCTGCACCTTGCGAGAGGTGTGGGTGGCTGTGGTTTCTTGTCCAGGCTGGGAGTTTGCTGCGGTGGCTGGGTTCCTCTTTGTCATGCAACGTGTTGCCCAATTCCAGGAGGTGTGGTGATGTGCGATGCGCGGCTGAAAATCTTGCTTGGCTTTTGTCAGGCCGGCGATGATGGCACCCGTGGGTGTCATTCCCTTCTTGGAGGCGTCGTCGAGGCGTGTGCGCCATGACCCTCGCTCACTTGGAGTTGGTGGCTGTCTCCGGGCGAAAGCCTCGACTCGGTGTTGGATCGGCACATTGGCGGCGTCCTCGACGCCGTATCTCTGTTGGGAGCTTTGTGTGTGTAGACATGGCTGGGTCTTTATTGCTCTCCTTCGGTGTTCGTTGTTGTCCTTTTCTGGTCCTCTACGGCGCTATGTATGCTCGCCGCCGGTGTCTCCAAAACGGTGTCTCCCTCGGATCAGAGCAAGTCCTGCCTTCCACTTGCCACTTCATCTTAGGCGCTCAGAGTGGATGGTGCGTCGACAAGCGATGCTCTACGGGAGAAGGTGGTCTTCGGAGGCATCCGGCGTCGGTCGAGACGCGGTGTGTGTGTGAGCTGAGGATAGGCTCTTTTGTGTTGTAGCTTTGCTTTGCGGTGTTGTCTGTGTGTGGACTTGTTCGAGAGTGGTGCGATGTGTGCTACACTCGTTGTTCGCCGCGAATGGTAATTTTTTATAATTTCAATTCTACTCCCTCCGTTCCGATTTACTCATAGTGGTTTTAGTTCAAATTTGAACTAAAACCACGACGAGTAAATCAGAACAGAGGGAGTACTTTTTATAAAAATACGGTACACCTAGACGTACTCTAAAAAAAACTGAAAGCCAGCAAGAGAAGCAGGGCAAAGAGAGGGCAGAAGAAAGCAGATTCATGAAGCTGCAGGCGCTCCACCGGCTCATGTCCACGTAGCGGGATCGCTGTCGCCGTCGCCGGCGAATTCCACACCACGGTGCGGTAGCCCGCCCCCGCCCCTCCGCCTCTGCCCTACCACCTACGTCATGTTCCACAGCTCGGCCTGTATTCTGATCCAATCTATTTGGGCATCAAACTACTTTGGGGGTTAGCAGAAACGGCAAAATCAATTTCGGGGAGATTTTTTTTTTTCTGAACTTTTTCGGGGAGATTTCTGAAGGTAAATATGACGTTCAGTGGCCAAATGGTCGAATACTATGCACTGCTTCTTTCGTTCTGGAGGCCAATGCCCTGTTAAGCTGGGGGTGTCTCTTCCTCATTTAACAAATGTCTGAAACTTTGGATTAAGAATGTGTGGAATAACAGGCAATCTGATATTTCCTCCCTTCCTTTATACAAGGCCATCGTGTTTTTGACGTCAAACATTGATTGATAATTTCGGTCAACAAAATATGGATTATATGTCATAAAAAATACATCATCAGAAAGTTCTTTGAAATGTGCATCCATTGACGTCCTTGTTGTGGCATATAACTCATTTTTTGTTGATAAAATTAATCCTTGTTGTGGCATATAATTTATTTTTTGTTGATAAAATTAATCTTGGTTAAAGTCAGATATAAAAATATAAAGTGACCTTGTATAAAGGGACGAAGGAAGTATTTTGGTGCCTCCAGGCTTGAGTGGCAAACTCCTGGAAGCGTAAAAAATGTCAAAAAAAAATGGGTGCTTACTGCTTAACCAAAACATGGCAGGATGATAGAAGTGGACATGTGGCAGCCCAAGAGAGCATACGCCCTAGCACTTGAAATGTACCAAATCAAAGCTAGCTTAGCCACTTTTATTCTTATATATATACTAGTAAATATTATTAGTTCATTCCAGCTTGCTGGTTCACCTAAGTAGGATTCTGCTTTCTCCAAACACTGGCTCAAAGCAGGCTGAATCCAGCAAACCGGACTAAGTACCCCTCTTTTCTCTCTCTCTATATATATATCTCTGAATTCTGGTTTCTGAACGCACATCATCAGTACTTCTCGATCCAGGAGGGCTCCTGGCATGCGACGTCACTCCCGTGCGACGGCCACCAGCTGTTTTCCGATGTTGCGCCCGTGGAAGAGACCGATGAGCGCCGTCGGGAAGCTCTCGATCCCCTCGGCGACGTCCTCCACGTAGGTGATCTTCCCTTCCTTGAGGTAGCCGGCCATCTCCTCTTCAAACTTCCTGTAGGTGCCGTAGTGATCCAACACGATGAACCCCTCCAGGCGGATGCGCTTGGTGATGATGCAGAAGAGGTTGCGCACGCCCTCAGGCTGCTCCAGGTTGTACTGCGAGATCATCCCGCACACCGACACCCGCCCGTGCAGCCTCATGTTGAGAAGCACCGCGTCCAGCATCGCGCCACCCACGTTCTCGAAGTAGATGTCGATGCCCTCCGGGAAGCACCTGAAAGCAAGTATCATGGCACGGAGAGCTCTTGGTTAACTGGCCCTGTTCACTTGAAGTTGGAAGAACGCAAGAGTATGGTAGGGAAGGGGCCTGCAATTAACCTCTTCAGTGTGGCGTTCAGGTCCTTCTCCTTCTTGTAGTTGAAGGCATCGTCAAACCCAAACTTTGTTTTTAGGAGGTTCACCTGAGAAGGCAAACTTATCTCATCAAAATAGAAAGCTTTGCCAACAGCAGTGACAAAATTAAATTGGTATGAACTAAACTGCCCATTGTCTGGGATGAGTAAGCACAAACCTTCTCATCAGAACCGGCACTACCAACCACGTAGCAGCCAGCGATCTTGGCAAGCTGCCCGACAAGCTGTCCGACAGCGCCTGCCGCCGCCGACACAAAGACATACTCGCCCTTCTTTGGCTTGGCCACGTCAAAAAATCCAACATAGGCAGTAAGGCCAGGCATGCCTGAATTATGAAGTTTCCAGCGGTCAGAGAAAATACTAGCAGACTAAGGTTACATTTGATTGATTCTATAGCAGACTAAGGTCTGCGATGAAATTAAACCATAACTTTCTGGTTTCAGAATAACAAATAAATTAGTACTATATAAATGATAGCTAGACCTGATCAACTTGTGACGAGTAAAAGTGAACTCACCAAGAACTCCTGTGTAGTATGACAGCGGCAGTTCAGGATGGTTGATCTTGAAATGCGACTGCAGGTCAGTGATCAAAGTGTACTCCTCACATCCTGTCAATCCCCACACCAGATCACCGGGCTTGTAATCCTGGTGCCCAGATTCTACCACCTTGCTTACGCCTAAAGTAGTTAAAACCTGGTGGGATCGATTCAAGGAGGCAACAAAAATTGTCAAGCGTTGCGTTCTGGTGGGTAAAAAAATTCAGAAAAAAAGAAAGGCTGAATCCATGTGAAGAACTGCGATCAGATTACAGTTGGCTTAAAAAAAATCGCTAGTTCCGTGAAATAGAAAGTTACTGATAACCGAGTGGTTATTTTAAGCCCCGCTCATGCGAACCACATGCTACAGATCCAACAACTGAGCCATGCATGAATGAGCTGAAGAAACAGCCGCCAGTAGACTGCAGTACAGTTATCTGGAAGAATTTCTCTGACACTGAATCCGAGAATCTGTACTGCCAAGGAGACTGAATTTCGATGCGGGAGCAAGTTTGATGCTAGGTTAAAACAAATTATAGGACGGCAGTACCTCCCCCTGGACGAAATCCGGCACGTGGCTGGGCTCGCCGTGCCCGGACATCCGGCTGCGCAGGTAGGGGTCGCAGGAGAGGTAGAGGTTCTTGACCACCACGGCGGCCGACCCGGGCGGCACGGCCAGGCGCGCCGTCGCCGGGACGAGCTCCATGTCGTCCTCGGTGGGGAACCCCGTCACGTGGCGCTTCAGGATCACCCTCTTGTTGCTCACCTCCGTCCTCGCCGCCGCCGCCATTGCTTCCTTCCTCGGACGTACGCGCCGATGAGTTGGTGATCTGCAGTAGTCTGAGATACACTATGGAGGTGTTGTAGCGGCCGCGCGCGCTCTTAATGCGTGACGCGCGTCGTCTTTGCCGCGCCGCTCTTGGTCTCTTCTCTTCCTATTTGGTAGGCGGTCGCGTCTTTGCCGCGCCGCTCTTCGTCTCTTCCCTTTCTATTTTGCACGCGGTCTAATGTGGCTGGCTCCCGGTGCGGTTCAGCGGTCCATCCGAACGACCTGACCTGAGCTTGCTGTGATGTTGTTACACGTCGCAGCATTGGTGTCCGTCGGGTGGTGTTCATGCCAGCCACATGGCAGTCACGTGTGCTAATGCGTGGGGCGCGGAGAAGAGGGGATGAGTGTGACGTGCGTCTTGCCGCACCGTTCATCTTATAGTGAGTTAAAAAGCATCTCCGGCCGTTCTGTCAGGAATGCCCAAATAGCGTCGCCTGAAGATGAGCCGACGAAAACCGCGTCTTGGGAGCATTTTTCTACCAGTGGCCGAACCCTCACGGCGTTTTTTCGTTTTTCAAAACTAAAAACCCGGTCACAAATTCGAACAAACACGGCAAAACACGGCGGCTCTGCCAGCTGCCGCCGCCTCCACATCCGCCCAGCAAAGCCGTTCACTCCCCCGTCGCCCGCCACCACCGTCTCCCCTCCCCGGGCCCACTCGTCGGCGTCCCATTGCCCTCTACCCATCCAACATCGCACCCTCGCTCGCCTCCTTCCTCGCCGCCGCCGCCGGCCAGTTCAACATCGATAATGAAAAAGGATACATAGATAGTTCATAGTATAGACTGTTAAAAGAAAAGATCAACTACTTGTCGTTTTCCGACTCTGACTCGGTAATGTCCTCCTCCGACGTTTGAATGTAGACGTCAGCATACCGCTCGTCCTTGGAGTCCCAGGACGACGCTTCTCCTAGCTTCAAATTCAATTGAGCGGCCTGCTTCCGCGCACGCTTGTCCTCCCGATAGACGGCTCGCTCCTTCCTCCTTGCCTCCCTCTCCGTCCTCTGTTGCTTGTAGAACTGGCGCTCGTTGATGATGTCCTGCGGGAAGAGTTCGCGCCACACCGCCATGGCTTCCACGTCCATCACCGCGATGGCGAGGCGACGCTGGCGCCTCCGGTTGTCACGACGATCCTCGTCGGTGAAAAGCCGCGGGAGATGCGCGAGATCATGCACCCTCTGGCTCGTTGACACATCGGGGAAATTCATATCCCGACGAGGCCGCCGGAGGTGCCACGCCGCCGCGTCGTACGCGCGGGCCGCCTTCTCTGCGGTGTCGAAGGTGCCGAGACTGAGGCGTTTTTCGCCAAACGAGATTTCGGAGGAGAAGGCGCCGGAGCGGCGCTCGCGGACTCCGCGAAAATCAGCAGCGCCCAGGTGGCGCAGAGGCGAGAAAGAGATGAGACAGGAGCGTCGGCAACGGAGAGGAGAGGGGAAGTGTGCGTCCACCGGCAGG
>LR738713.1:607314744-607386713 GCA_902687465.1 Secale cereale | reverse complement strand
GGGGGGGGGGGGGGGGGGGGGGGGGGGGGGGGGGGGGGGGGGGGTCGGCTTTTATAGCCTCGGGCGGGCGTCGTCCGCGTGACGGGAGAGGGCGGGACGCGCGTCGCGGCGCCTTCACTGCGTCGCCCGTGAGGCATCAATGGATGCTGACCGGCGCGGCAGCGCGCCGCAGCTTTGGCATTGATTTCCCGCGGGAACCGAGGCGATGAGGACGACGAAGCGACGAGAAGCGCCGTGTCGCTGACTCGGCAGGCCCGCAGTTAGTTCGCGCCAAAACCGTTTCGCCCGGCGCACTCGAGCGCCCCCCCAGCGCGTCGGGTTCGGCCTGGGTCCGCCGGCGCCAAATTCGGTCCGAGCCGGCGAAAAATGGACTTCTGGGGGCGCGGCTGAGCTGATTTTTGGGCGCCGGCGCGAAAAAAACACTTGGGAAGGGCGTGTTGGGGGCGCGGCTGGAGATGTTCTAACTCTTCTCTCTCTATTTTGCTTTTTAGAAAAGGAGTATTATCCCGGTCTCTGCATCTAGATGATGCATATAGTTATTTTATTAATTGTTTACGAATACCTTACAAAGTAATACGATAGATAGTCTGAAGCTATCATCTTAGTAATATCTTTCTATTTGTACGCGATCTATTAACTTGACCATCTGGTATAAGATTGTTGTGATGTTGTGACACGTCACATTATTGGTGTCCACCGATGGTGTTCATGTGAGCTTCATACAGACGTCAAGATTACCTTCAACCAAAGGTATAGTAGTTTTACCTGAGTATATGCTCCTTTGCACAAAATCGAACAAGAGAAACGAGATAGTAGAAGATACTCCCTCCGTCTTATAATGTAAGACGTTTTTTGACACTAGTGTAATGTCAAAAAGCGTCTTACATTATGGGACGAAGGGAGTAGTTTACAATGAGAAAGGCCAAATATAGATACTGTGAAGCTGCTTGGAAGTTGTGAAATATGATTAAAAAGTAAGAAATGGACAAATAACAATATAGTTTTCTAGTTCGTGAGATTAAGCTTCTCATGTCTCAGCGAAGCTCCTGTATTGCTCACGTAAAGTGATCTCAAATTCTGTAAGCCATGCATTGGCAGCTTTTGGTAGGGCGACGGTTCAAACTATGGTTTGGCTAGTTTCACGGCCGGATAAGATTGTTAAACTCTGTAAAATTGATTGTAGCATTACATTTTTTTAAAGGGAAATATATTAATATCACGAAGATATCAATTACACCCAGCCTCTGCACCACAAGATGTCACAAAGATATTCAGGATGCACACAATCAAAGAAGAAAATAAAAAGAAAAGAAAAAAATAAAGGTCCCGCCACAGCGATCGACTCCCCTCAACAGCAGCATACATACCACCACCTAATACAACACCCAAAAACATAAAAGGTCTCCAAAAGCAATGCCTCCAAGAAGGAAACAGTGCACAAGCGCAACCATTGCCTGATCCAAGATCTTAGGTTTTCACCCTGGAGAAAATCCATGCTCTCAAAACAATTCCTTCAGCAAGGCAATCGCCAGGCACAACCAATGAAGGTCAGACCCTAGGTTTTCACCCTGAAAAGTCACGACTCGGCATCCGAGGAGTACCACCAAAAATGAAATCCGCTATTGTTGCCGCCCCCACTTATCATTGCTGCTACTGAGAGTTATCTGACACCTGACTGACTCCATCACTACCAAGGCTCCATCCGTCTAACTGATCCTCCGATCTCGGCCACCATGACCATCCTGACCGCTGTCTCCACCATGGAAATCGATAAGCCGACATGTCCCAAGGTGTCATCAACCAACAGAGCTTCGAAACACGCCCTCGAAACCTCGTAGGCTGATATGGACGTGCACGACCGGATTCTGTCCGATCCAGATATCTTGGGCAAGATCTCCGAAGGCAGTTCCGGAACACATCGATGACCAGATCAAGGAGGACAGATCTTGCAGAGCGTTGCCGTGAAGCGAAAAGAGCACGAGGACTACCACCAAAAGTCACGGCAGCAGGCCCCCATGCCGCCCGATCCAGCCCGCCGTCGCCGGCACCATCATGGTGTCTAGCAGCACAACGGTTAGGCATGCACACGCATCTCCTGTGACGAACCTGGGCTCGAGATCGCGCGATCTGCTGCCCCAAGGCGCCGCCACAAGGATCCGCCTCCTGGCCGAACATCCTCGGCGGAAGGGGCTGATGTCTACTACACAAACTTTTTCTTGTTGACGTTGTTGGGCCTCCAAGTGCAAAGGTTTGTAGGACAGTAACAAATTTCCCTCAAGTGGATGACCTAAGGTTTATCAATCCGTGGGAGGCGTAGGATGAAGATGGTCTCTCTTAAACAACCCTGCAACCAAATAACAAAGAGTCTCTTGCGTCCCCAACACACCCAATACAATGGCAAATTGTATAGGTGCACTAGTTCGGCGAAGAGATGGTGATGCAAGTGCAATATGTATGGTAGATATAGGTTTTTGTAATCCAAAAATATAAAAACAGCAAGGTAGCAAGTGGTAAAAGTGAGCATAAACGGTATTGCAATGCTAGGAAACAAGGCCTAGGGTTCATACTTTCACTAGTGCAAGTTCTCTCAACAAGGATAACATAATTATATCATATAACAATCCCTCAAAATGCAACAAAGAGTCACTCCAAAGTCACTAATAGCGGAGAACAAATGAAGAGATTATTTTAGGGTACGAAACCACCTCAAAGTTATTCATTCTGATCGATCTATTCAAGAGTTCGTAGTAAAATAACACGAAGCTATTCTTTCTGTTCGATCTATCCTAGAGTTTGTACTAGAATAACACCTTAAGACACACATCAACAAAAACCCTAATGTCACCTAGATACTCCATTATCACCTCAAGTATCCTTGGGCATGATTATACGATATGCATCACACAATCTCAGATTCATCTATTCAACCAACACAAAGAACTTCAAAGAGTACCCCAAAGTTTCTATCGGAGAGTCAAGACGAAAACGTGTGCCAACCCCTATGCATAAGTTCACAAGGTCACTGAACCCGCAAGTTGATCACCAAAACATACATCAAGTAGATCACGTGAATATCCCATTGTCACCACAGATAAGCACATGCAAGACATACATCAAGTATTCTCTAATCCTTAAAGACTCAATCTGATAAGATAACTTCAAAGGGAAAACTCAATCCATTACAAGAAAGTAGAGGGGGAGAAACATCATAAGATTCATCTATAGTAGCAAAGCTCGCGATACATCAATATCGTGCCATTTCAAGAACACGAGAGAGAGAGAGAGAGAGAGAGAGAGAGATCAAACACATAGCTACTGGTACATACCCTCAGCCCCGAGAGTGAACTACTCCCTCCTCGTCATGGAGAGCGTCGGGATGATGAAGATGGCCGCCGGAGAGGGATTCCCCCTCCGGCAGGGTGCCAGAATGGGTCTAGATTGGTTTTTGATGGATACAGATGCTTGCGGCGATGGAACTCCCGATCTAGGTTATGTTTTGGAAGTTTGGGTATATATAAGAGGTGTTGGAGTCGGGAACAATTAAGGGGGGTCCCTGATAACCCACAAGTGTAGGGGATCAGTTGTAGCCTCTTTCGATAAGTAAGAGTGTCGAACCCAACGAGGAGCTAAAGGCAGAACAAATATTCCCTCAAGTTTTATCGACCACCGATACAACTCTACGCACGCTTAACGTTTACTTTACCTAGAACGAGTATGAAACTAGAAGTACTTTATAGTTTTTGTGGGATAGGTTTGTAAGAATATGAAGAACACGTAAATATAAACTAGGGGCTGTTAAGATAAAGACACGATAAAGTTAATGATAGCGAGTGTGGAAAAGTGGTGGTAGGAGTTGCGAAATTGCCCCTAAGCAATTGACTACGTTACTAGACCGATAGCAAGTTTTATGTGGGAGAGGCCACTGCTAGCATGTCATCCCTTACTTGGAATTCTATGTACTTATGATTGGAACTATTAGCAAGCATCCGCAACTACTAACGTTCATTAAGGTAAAACCCAACCATAGCATTAAGATATATTGGTCCCCCTTCAATCCCGTATGCATCAATTTCTACGCTAGGTTGAAGTTTCTGTCACTCTTGCCCTCCAATACGTAGTCCTATCAACATACAACTAACCCTATGGTGTGATCCACGCGCGCGCTCATATGATGGGCACCAAAGGACAGCAACATAACCACAAGCAATTTAAATCAATCATAGCAATTCACCAATCACCGATAGGGCAACGATAATCTACTCAGACATCATAGGATGGCAACACATCATTGGATAATAATATGAAGCATAAAGCACCATGTTCAAGTAGAGGGTGCAGCGGGTTGCGGGAGAGTGGACCGCTGTAGATAGATGGGGGAAGGTGATGGAGATGTTGGTGAAGATGACGGAGGTGTTGGTGTAGATCGCTGTCACATGATGATGGCCCCGGTGGCACTCCGGTGTCACCGGAAGCGAGGGGGAGAGAGCCCCCCTCCTTCTTCTTCTTCTTCTTCCTTGACCTTCTCCCTAGATGGGCGAAGGGTTTCCCCTCTGGTCCATGGTCTCCCTGACGTGGGAGGGGCGAGAGCCCCTTCGAGATTAGATCTGTCTCTTTGTCTCTCTCTGTTTCTGCGTTCCCAGATTCTGTCCCTTCACAGTTTCTTATATACCCGGAGATCCGTAACTCCGATTGGGCTGATTTTTAGACACGATTTTTATCCGGATATTAACTTTCTTGCGGTGAAAGAAGGGCATCAACCGCCTTACGGTGTGGCCACTAGGGCCCAGGGCGCGCCCCCTGCTCGTGGCCCACTCGGGCATCGTTTCATGTTGGTTTCGCTTCCCAAAATTCACATATATTCCAAAAAAATCTCCGTCCGTTTTTATTCCGTTTGGACTCCGTTTGATATGAATATTCTGCGAAACAAAAAACATCCAACAAACAGGAACTGGTACTGGGCACTGGATCAATATGTTAGTCCCAAAAAATAGTATAAAAATTTGCCAAAAGTATATGAAAGTTGTAGAATATTGGCATGGAACAATCAAAAATTATAGATACGACGGAGACGTATCAGTCCCCGAGGCGGCCACGAGATAGGGGGCGCGCACATGGGGTAGGGCGCTCCCCCACCCTCGTGGTGGCCTCGGGACTCCTCTAGTCCATCTCCGGTACTCTGTGGGCTTCTTCTGGTCCAGAAACAATCTCCGTGAAGTTTCAGGTCAATTGGACTCCGTTTGGTATTCCTTTTCTGCGATACTCAAAAACAAGGAAAAAACAGAAACTGGCACTGGGCTCTGGGTTAATAGGTTAGTCCCAAAAATTATATAAAAGTGTATATTAGAGCCCATTAAACATCCAAAACAGTTAATATAATAGCATGGAACAATAAAAAATTATAGATACGTTGGAGACGTATCAAGCATCCCCAAGCTTAATTCATGCTTGTCCTCGAGTAGGTAAATGATAAAAATAGAATTTTTGATGTGGAATGCTACCTAACATAATTTTCAATGTAATTCTCTTTATTATGGCATGAATGTTCAGATCCGAAAGATTCAAGACAAAAGTTTAATATTGACATAGGAATAATAATACTTCAAGCATACTAACAAAGCAATTACGTCTTCTCAAAATAACATGGTGTAAGGGCATATTTCTCCCTAAGTAGTTTTGATGATTGATGACAATGCATTTGCGAACTAATCGTGTGCTCTAAGCTCTTTCAGGTATATCTCACTTAGGCACAAGACGATTGTTTGCCCCTCGGATTTGATGGAAGATGGTGTTTCCTTTTTTGCTCCCTATCGGTGGCTTTGAGTAATAGGAAAGCCGTACTATTAAGAGGGGGTCCATTTCGGAAAGGTTTGGGTGGAATCAACACGTACACATCCTACTCTCGCACCACATTTCCTTTGCTTCTCTGGAGCTCCAGCCGTTTCTTATCGTATATGCAAACCATGGCTTCTTACTAGTACACCTGCCTGGCAAGCAGTAGTACCGCTCACATAAGCGGTAGTACCGCACAGCCACACGGTAGTACCGCCTACGGGCACGGTAGTACCGCAACAGTGGTAGTACCGCGGCTCTAGAACGGTAGTACCGTGTATCTGGCCCGGCACTGCACCAAGTGCGGAAGTAGGTGCGGAAGTAATTTTTTACTTCCGCATCCTACGCGGTAGTACCGCTTGTATCAAGCGGTAGTACCGTGCCGTGTTTTGCTACTACCGTATTTCTGCGGATGTAGCTACGGATGTAATTTATTTCATCCGTGCTTGTCCTCAGCCTGCTTGTCTCTGCCTTGCGGTAGTACCGGAAGGGCGAGCGGTAGTACCGCTCAGGCAGTACTACCGCCCGTATGCCTTCGTGTCAGAGTGCAATCTGGCAAGTGCTGCTACAGCGGTAGTACCGCACCCAGAGCGGTAGTACCGCTGGCCAAGCGGTAGTACCGCTCTGTGCGGGCAGAAACGTGGGATAACGGTTGGATTTGTTCTCCCAATATATATAGGGAGTCTTCTTCCCCAAGAAGACATACCTCTTCCCCCACATACTCCATTGTTGCTCCAAAGCTCCATTTTCGCCCGATCTCTCTCCCTAGCCAATCAAACTTGTTGATTTGCTCGGGATTGCTTGAGAAGGCATCGGTCTACACTTCCACCAAGAGATATTTGATTCCCCCCACTAATCCCTAGCGGATCTTGTTACTCTTGGGTGTTTGAGCATCCTAGACGGTTGAGGTCACCTCGAAGCCATATTCCATTGTGGTGAAGCTTCATGGTATCGTTGGGAGCCTCCAATTTAGTTGTGGAGATAGCCCCAACCTTGTTTGTAAAGGTTCGATTGCCGCCTTCAAGGGCACCACTAGTGGAATCACGGCACCTTGCATCGTGTGAGGGCGTGAGGAGAATACGGTGGCCCTAGTGGCTTCTTGGGGAGCATTGTGCCTCCACACCGCTCCAACGGAGACGTACTTCCCCTCAAGGGAAGGAACTTCGGCAACACATCCTCGTCTTCACCGGTTCCACTTGTGGTTATTTCTTTCCTTTACTTGTGCAAGCATTACTTGTTTATCTCTTATAGCTTGCTTGTGAGGTTGTTATCTTTACTTCCTATTAGTTGTCTTCTTAGTAGCATATCTAGACAACTTACTTTGACGCTTAATTTAAAGTGGTTAAGAAAAGCTAAAAATTGTTAGTTGCCTATTCACCAACCCCCTCTAGTCAACCATATCGATCCTTTCAATTGGTATCAGAGCCTCGTCTCTTTTTAAGGACTTTACCGTCCAAAGAGTATGGGTGACAACGTAGTCGAGACGGAGGATCATTCCGGTGGAACTCCGTCCTTGCCTACGTCCGATGGGGGAGCCTCGGTCTCTTGTGAGGAGTTTAATGTGGCTATGACCACATTGAAAGAGTCACTAGCAACCGAGGTCAAAGGCATGTTTAAAGATTTGCTTGAGGGGCTTAAATTATCCACCGCACCGTTGGAAGTGGTTCGTCCCGCTACCAACGTGTCGGAGGCTAATCCCGACAAGGGAAAAGCTAGTAGTGAACAAGCCCCTGTTACTAAGAATGGGAGTGGGATCTTTGCCCACTCCGCTCCTCCTACTCACTATGGAGGACCCGTTCCTACACCGCATTTAAATTCCGTTGGGCCTCCTCCCAAGTTTATTAAAAATTCTGATTTTGCTACTTGGGTGTTTCGTTTCAAACGTCATATAAATCATTGCTCTACTAATATTTGGAGAATCATTGAGCAAGGTTTTTATCCGCATGATCCCGACAACATGACTCCAAGAGAAACTGCAGATCATCAATTCAACGAGTCCGCTCTTTGCATTCTTCAAGATGCTATTCCTCCAGAAGACATTGCACATCTTCGACCCTTCACTATGGCCAAGGAAGCTTGGGAGCATGTTGGCACTATGTACAAGGGAAGAACTAGCATTCAACGCTCTAACTATGAAGTTGTGCAAGATGAAGCCGATGAGTTTGCTATGATCGAAGAAGAAGATCCTCGTGAACTTTATCGGAGATTAACCACCCTTGCGGTCTCTCTTCGAGATCATGGCAGTAAGAACACGGATGACAATTGGATCAAGCGCAAGTTCCTCAAGGCCATGATGCCCTATCATAAGGCCATGTCCTCTGTCATTCGTCAGAGACCGGACTTCCACCACTTGTCATCAAATGAAGTGTTCGATGAGTTCGTTGCCATGATGATCTTGGACATGACCGCCGACAATGCGGTCTTAAGATCTCAACGTTCGAAGAAGCCTAACCTCGCCCTGAAGGCCAAGGCTTGTGTGGAAGAAGAGGAGGTAGAGGATGATGATGAGTGTAGCCCCGAGGACACCAAATATGCCTATCATGAGCACATGGCTCTTGCTTCTAGGCAATTTTGGGGCAACAAGAAGAACACCAGACCCAACTTCAACAGGAACAACTCAAGTGGGAACAAGGGCAAGCAACGAGTGAGGACATGCTTCAACTATGGAAATGTAAGCCACTTCGTTGCGGATTGCCCATATGAGAAAAGAGAAGACTTTGGAGGCAAGCTTATCCGGAAGGACAAGTCAAAGTCTTATCCCAACAAGAACAACTTCAACAAGAAGACTCCTCCTAAAGGGTTGGTGGCCCAAGAAGAATATGTTGAGGATGATGATAATGATGAAGATGATGAGATGGTCACCATGGCCACAATTGCTATTGCTACTACTCCGCACTTATCTCTCTTCGACTCACCGAATGAGAACATCACCGCCAGGTGTCTCATGGCCAAGGCCACCAACAAGGTAACCCCAAACATCAATACCACTATCACTTCTAATCCTTCATTGACGGATTGTATTGATGAGAGTGAGGGAACTAAGGAGGGAGAGAATGAATTTGAGTTGTTCATGAACAAACTCAAGGGCAAACCCAAGAAGCATTTTGTTGCTCTCTTGGAACAACTCGGTGAGGCCAATGACATGATCGAGGCTCACGAGGAAACCATTACTAAAATGGAAGGACATAGTCGAGACTATGCCGATGAGATATCGGATCTCTCTAACGCCCTAGAGGAAGAGCGTGGTCTTCGTTTGGCTCTTGAGGAGTCACACAACGATGATCATGCTAAATTAAAGAAAGATCTTGATCATGCTTTAGTTGTCTCTCGTGTGCTTAATTCCGAGAAGGCAAAACTTGAGGTTGATCATGAGAAACTCAAGGAAGAGTTTGTCATACTCGACAAGGCTCACAAGGCCTTGAAAGGTATGCATGCATCTCTCAAGGAGTCTCATGATCAGCTCCAAGTTTCGCTAACCAAGGAAAAGGCTATCTTTCCTCGCATGGTATTAATTGATAATGCAAATGCTACTAACCCATGTTGCGAGCATGTGCATCTTGTTGAAGAAAATGCCAAGTTGAGAAAGCAACTTGAGAAAGGCCTTGTGTCATGCATACAAGGTGAGAAGAACCTCAACAATCTCTTGAGCAATCAAAAGGAGGTTGTGGCAAAGGAAGGAATTGGATTTGTTCTTGAACCCAAGAAGAAGAAGAATGACAAGACCAAGCTACCACCCCCTCACCGACAAAATTTTGTGAAAAAAGGAGAGGGCACATCCAAGAATAAGAACACGGTGAAAAGTGGTGGTGTCAAGAAAAACTCCACCATACCATCAAACATGGCCGGCGACTTTAATCCTTCATATGTTTTATGTCATGCTAGTGATGGTCACGTGTTGCGAAATTTGTTGGTTCTTCGTATGAGTACATTGAATGGTCCATTTGGGTTCCTAAGACCCTTGTTACAAACCTCAAAGGACCCATTACCAAATGGGTACCTAAATCCAAGCATTGATCTCTTGTAGGAGTTTGCTTCCGGTGGGGGATCATGGTTGCTCGATAGTGGAGCCACAAATCATATGATCGGAAGCAAAGACTTGGTGGTGGACGTGCATCTAGGTTCATCTATGGCCACCAACGTCGAATGGGGTGATGGTTCATCTTCTAAGGTATTGGGGCTTGGAAAGGTTGTTGTCTCTCATGATCTCACGATCGAGAAAGTCATGCTTGTTGAGTCCCTTGCATACAATTTACTTTCTGTTCGCCAACTTGCACTCATGGGCTTTGCTACATTCTTTGATATTGATACCGTGGTCCTCTTGTGGAGCAAGACTCTTAAAGTGGCCTATGTTGGGCATGTTGAGAACGGTCTTTATGTGGTTAACTTCTCGAAGCAACCCACTAAGGTCGCGACATGCTTAATGGCTAAAGTTGATGTGGGATGGCTTTGGCATCGCTGTTTGGCCCATGTCAATATGAGATCTTTGCAAAGTCTTCTCAAGGGGGACCATGTCCGTGGACTAACAAATGTTAGCTTTGCCAAAGATCGTGCTTGCAGGGCTTGCATTGAAGGAAAGTTACATGAGACGGCTCACCCTCCCACGACTATCATCTATTCAAAGAGACCCCTAGAGCTCCTTCACATGGACCTCTTTGGGCCTCCATCTTTTGATAGTCTTGGGGGTAGAAAGTACTGCTTGGTGATTGTGGATGATTACTCAAGATACACCTGGGTATACTTCTTCAAGAAGAAGAGTGAGACCCAACAAACCGTCATCAACTTTGCAAATGAAGCTCAACGACAACATGAAGCAAAGATTTTGATGATCAGAAGTGACAATGGCACCGAGTTCAAGAACTACACCTTGGATGAGTTTCTCAGTGATGAGGGGATCAAACATCAATATGCAGCTCCCTATACCCCTTAAAAAATGGTGTAGCGGAGAGAAAGAACCGAACTCTGATGGATGCGGCAAGAACCATGATGGCGGAATTCAAATCTCCATACAACTTTTGGGCCGAAGCCATCAACACCGCTTGCCATGCATCAAATCGGCTCTATCTCCGCAAAGGCTTGAACAAAACTCCATATGAGATTCTTACCGGTAACAAGCCCAATCTCAAGTACTTCCGGGTGTTCGGGTGTAAGTGTTTCATCCTCAAGAAAGGTGTTCGGTTGTCTAAATTTGAATCTAGAGCTCATGAGGGCATATTTGTTGGTTATGCTACAAACTCTCATGCTTACCGTGTCCTCAACAAGTCCAATGGACTCATTGAGGAGACGAGTAACGTAGAGTTTGATGAAAATAATGGCTCCCAAGTGGAGCAAAGTGGTACCTGTGATGTAGGTGATGAAATTCCTCCTCAAGCCATAAGAAGAATGGGCGTTGGATATATCCTACCCATTGAGGAACCCCTTGTGGCCAACGGAGAAGGACAATGTTCTACTCAAGTGGAACCATCACCAACCCAAGACCCACACGCTTCCGAAGAACAAAGTGAAGGGCCTCAACCGGACGAACAAGGCCAAGTGCAAGATCAATCACAAGATGGTGGGGAGCCACCAAATGATGCACAAGGCCAAGTTTTGTCCTCCGAGCAAGATCAAGGTCAAGAGGAAGCTCAAGATCAAGATCTAGCTCCTGACGACGCTCAAGATGATCAACTCAATGCTAAGCAGTTATCTCTTGAAGAGCAATTGGAGCGTTGTGCTGCAAAAGTTGCCTACAGGCTTGCTTCCAGAGAACATCACATGGAGAACATTCTAGGAAGCATCAAAAGGGGGGTAAGCACTCGTAGACAATTAGCAAACTATTGTGCTCATCAAGCTTTTGTCTCCTGTGTTGAACCTCAGAAGGTATATGAGGCGCTCGAAGACCCTGATTGGCTCAATGCCATGCATGAAGAACTCCATAACTTCGAGCGCAACAAGGTGTGGCGTCTGGTGCCAAGGCCAAAGGAGAACCATAATGTCATTGGAACCAAGTGGATCTTTAAGAACAAGCAAGATGCTCATGGCATTGTCATCCGCAACAAGGCACGTCTGGTGGCTCAAGGCTACTCCCAAGTCGAGGGTATCGACTACGGTGAAACCTTTGCCCCCGTTGCTCGCCTTGAATCTATTCGTTTGTTGCTTGACTATGCTTCCTATCATAACTTTAAATTACAACAAATGGATGTGAAAAGTGCATTTCTTAATGGTCCTATTAATGAGTTGGTGTATGTTAAACAACCCCCGGGGTTTGAGGATCCTAAGCTCCCCAATCACGTGTACCAACTCGATAAGGCACTCTATGGCCTTAAACAAGCCCCACGTGCGTGGTATGAGCATCTTACCGAGTTGTTACAAGATCGTGGGTTTGAAATTGGGAAAATCGACCCCACTCTTTTTACTAAGAAGGTCAAAGGGGAGTTGTTTGTATGCCAACTATATGTTGACGATATTATCTTTGGTTCTCCTAACAAAGCTTTCAATGATGAGTTCGCCACACTCATGACCACACATTTTGAGATGTCCATGATGGGAGAGTTGAAGTACTTCCTTGGGTTTGAGATCAAGCAAAGAAGAGAAGGGATCTTCATCAAACAATCCAAGTATACTCAAGACATTCTCAAGAGGTTCAATCTAAGTGATGTCAAGCCGGCTACTACTCCAATGCCAACCAAGTGCCAACTTGACATTGATCCCAATGGTAAAGCGGTGGATCAAAAGGTATATCGCTCTATGATCGGCTCCTTTCTTTACCTTTGTGCATCTAGACCGAGTATTATGTTGAGTGTGGGAATCTGTGCACGGTTTCAAGCCTCACCTAAGGAAAGTCACTTTGTGGCTGTCAAGCGAATATTTCGATATTTGGCTCATACCCCAAACTTTGGCTTATGGTACCCAAGAGGAGCAAACTTCAACCTTGTAGGTTTCTCCGATTCTGACTGGGCGGGGGACAAAGTGGATAGGAAGTCCACTTCTGGAGGGTGCCAATTTCTTGGTTGCTCTGTTGTTAGTTGGTCTTCCAAAAAGCAAAGTTGTGTGTCTCTCTCGTCCACCGAAGCAGAATATGTGGCAGCTGGCAGTTGTTGTGCTCAACTCTTATGGATGAGGCAAACTTTAAAGGATTACGGTGTCACTGGTGACAAAGTGCCTCTTTGATGTGACAATGAAAGTGCCATCAAGATTTCTCTCAACCCGGTGCAACACTTCAAGATGAAGCATATAGAGATTCGGTATCACTTCATCCGGGATCACATAAGGCAAGGAGAGATCGAGCTTCACTATGTCAACGCTCATGATAACCTTGCAGATATCTTCACGAAGCCGTTGGATGAAGCAAGATTTCGCGAGTTAAGGCATGAGCTAAATATCATCGATTTGAGCAATGTGGCTTGAGACTTTGCACACACTCCTCACACTCAATATAGTTATCTTGTCTAGATGTAGGCATGGACATAGGGGGAGTATTGTTCTCTCAATGAACTATTCCTCCCCCATTATGCATAAATTGATCAAGTCTTTGTCATTTGCCATACGTAGATGGTATAAGTGCTTCAAGACGAGTATTGGTCTTGGGCCCAAGGATAGTTCTTTGCGGTGCCATACCAAATAACTCAAACATAGGTGGCCTCGGCCACCGCCCTCCTCTTTGGAGTAGTGTTTTGCCTTGCATGTGCATTTCTTTGTTTTTCTTCTCTCCTTTGCTAAAAGCCTCTTGTCAAAACGTGCTAGTTCTTGGAGGAGCGGTACTACCGTGCGCAGTCACGGTACTACCGCAAAAGAGACTACGGTACTACCGCAAGTCCAGCACGGCAGTATTTTTTTACTGTCGCTGGTAGAGCGGTACTACCGCTTAGTGTGCGGTACTACCGCCCAAGCGGTACTACCGCGATGACCGTGGTACTACAGTACGTATTCGAATGGGTGGGGGTTATAAGCGGGCAGGGGGAGTTTCAACTCCCCCATACCCATTCATCTCCTAACCCCCACACCGTCTCTCCCTCTCCCTCTAAGGACGCCGCCGGAGGACCTCGCCGGATCTCCTCCCTCGGCCACTCTCCTCGCATTCCGACCGGTGGGATCGCTCCCCACCTCGACCTCTTGCCATGGATGAAGGTTCTCCCCAAATCCCCTCCTCTTTTTGCCTAGTTGTTGTTTTTAGGGTTTGGGGAGATGCTTGGTGTTCTAGCGTTCTTCGTGTTCTCATCCATGGAAGATTAGGATGTAGGAGAGTGTTTTTGCTCGAGAAATGCTAGTATGTATGTTGCTACCAAGTTACTATGATCAGCCGTAGTACCGTTCTTCGATCTACGCGTTCTAGTCAAGATCCGTTCTTTAGATCTGACCCGAGCGGTACTACCGCTGGCTAACCGTGGTACTACCGCTCTTTCTTGTTTAGATCTGTTCTTATGATCTGACCCGAGCGGTGCTACCGCTGGCCAACCGCGGTACTACCGCTCTGCCGCGTAACTCCGCGGAAGTAAAATTTTACTACCGCATACTGAGCGGTACTACCACAACCGCAACGCGGTACTACCGCTCCCTAAGCGGTATTAATTTATTACTTCCGTCGCGGAAGTAAACTTTTACTACCGCATACTGTGCGGTACTACCGCATCCCTCAAGCGGTACTACCGCTCACTAAGAGGTACTAATTTTTTACTTCCGCGTCCATCGGGCAGTACTACCGCTTGTATCATAGTTCCTTCGTAGCACTTAAATATTACCCTTTCTACTCGTTTCATGTGCTTTTTGAGGCTTTTGCATTAATTCTCTTTGTGTTTTCGTCGTGTTCTTGTGTTTGTGTCTTAGGTGGTGGCTCCGGTTCCGATGTTCGTCGTACCAATCCCGTCCGTGACACCGGGTCCAAGCGTCTGCGCAACCCCAGTGATGTGCCAGAGGGCTCCAATCCCCAACGCAAGTTCAAGACCGCCGCCAACAAGCAAAAGGAATCTTCTATGACTATGGAAGAAATGCCAGCTAATGAGTTCATGGCACGGAGGAAGCACAACCCTTATGGAGAACCCCGAGCTCATTTTCATGGGGATGAACTTTTCTGGACCAAGCAGCAGTATCGCATCTACACATAGGTGCTCAAGAGCAAGACCAACCTGTACGTGGATGCTCATTGGGTGGACATGGCCCACATGCGGAGGGCCAATAACCTGGCTTACTTTGCCGAGGCTCTGGATCTGGTAGAGCAGTTTGGGCTTGAGCACTTCATGACCTTTCAGAATGATTTTGATCCAGAAATCATTGCTCAGTTTTATGCTTCGGTCCACTTCCACACCAAGGAAGATCGCCCAATGACTTGGATGACAAATGGTCACAAGATGACTGCAACTTGGAAGGAATTCATGGATCTTATACATATTGCTGATGAGGGACTCCACAACACAATTGGAGCACGGCCTCATGCCAATCAAGAAGCTGCCAACAAAGACAAACTGTTACCATTCTATGTGGAGAAGACTTTTGCAAGTGGCAAGAAGACATGGGTGCTGAACCCCTTTTTGGACATCATGCATCGGATCTTCCGCAACACCTTGTTTCCTCGAGTTGGGGACAAGGACAAGATCCATGCATACCTAGTCGACATGCTGCTGATGTGTGAAGCGGCTCGCACGGCGCAGTCTCCACCACTTGACATATCCCATATCATGTGGTGTGAGCTCCGCTTTGCGATCTACACTCGCAAGGTACCCATCTATGGTCCGTTCCTGTTTCTGCTCATGTCCAAGACTTGGGAGAAGCTTTACCCTGATGAGGAGTTCGAGGCCGAGCGTATCCGTCATGACCCCATTCGTCTTCGCATCAAGACTCGATGG
Source organism: Secale cereale (assembly GCA_902687465.1). NCBI lineage: Eukaryota > Viridiplantae > Streptophyta > Magnoliopsida > Poales > Poaceae > Secale > Secale cereale. The sequence continues at coordinate 607,371,069 of LR738713.1, read as the reverse complement.
GCCAACACTACCACTCGTGCACAAGCTGCCGCAGCTCAGATGGGTACTGACGAGGAGCCTGTGGAGGAGCTAGCTGAGGATAGTCCTGGAGGGTATGCCCCTCCATCATCTGAGCCTTCTTGGGCTAAGAAGCTAAATAATAAGATGAAGGCCCTTTTCTGCATGCAAGCTAAAGGTCAGTACAAGGCACATGTCATTCACAAGCAATCTCGACAGCGCGACAAAAGGATCATGCGGATCTTTGGTGAGCATGTATCCAGTGGGTCAGAGGAGGTCATCACTCCTGAGGCGGCATGGATGGCCCATCAGGGGTACAAGTGGTCTGATTCTGATGTAGAGCAGCAGGAGGAGCAGCAGGAATCCGATGGAGAGCACGATGACTGAGATCCTCCACCAGAGCTATCACCCCTCTTAGTGTCCTCTTTCCCTTTGTGGTGTCTCGATGCCAAAGGGGGAGAGAGTGATTTGCGTCTTGTGCCGTTTCTTGTGTTTTTCGTTGGTCGAACTCTGTTTGTTTGTTTGCTTTTGTGTCGTGTGCGTGAGACTATCGTATGGTGTAAGACATATGCTTCTCTACTGTTGAACTCGCTGTTATGTCTTTACTATTATGTCGTGAGCAGTTAGTTTACTTTCCCTTGTTTATGTGCTCACCTTATCCTCCTTACTACTGTCCGTAGACTCTTATTCTTTATATGTAAGGAGTATATTATCTGTAGAATATAGGGGGAGCATTGATCCTAGTATGTGTGTTGTGCAGTCCAAAGCACTCTCTCGTGCATGCACACATCTAGGGGGAGCTCACCTATATTCTAGCATTTATTAGGATTGCATACTCTCTTATATATCCTTGTGCACATCCCGTATTGTCATCAATCCACCAAAAAGGGGGAGATTGTAAGGGCATATTTCTCCGTAAGTAGTTTTGGTGATTGATGACAATGCATTTGCGGACTAATCGTGTGCTCTAAGCTCTTTCAGGTATATCTCACTTAGGCACAAGACGATTGTTTGCCCCTCGGATTCGATGGAAGACGGTGTTTCCTTTTTTGCTCCCTGTCGGTGGCTTTGAGTAACAGGAAATCCGTACTATTAAGAGGGGGTCCTTTTCGGAAAGGTTTGGGTGGAATCAACACGTACACATCCTACTCTCGCACCACCTTTCCTTTGCTTCTCTGGAGCTCCGGCCGTTTCTTATCGTATATGCAAACCATGGCTTCTTACTAGTACACCTGCCTGGCAAGCGGTAGTACCGCTCACATAAGCGGTAGTACCGCACAGCCACACGGTAGTACCACCTACGGGCACGGTAGTACCGCACCAGCGGTAGTACCGCGGCTCTAGAACGGTAGTACCGTGTATCTGGCCCGGCACTACACCAAGTGCGGAAGTAGGTGCGGAAGTAATTTTTTACTTCCGCATCCTACGTGGTAGTACCGCTTGTATCAAGCGGTAGTACCGTGCCGTGTTTTGCTACTACCGTATTTCAGCGGATGTAGCTACGAATGTAATTTATTTCATCTGTGCTTGTGCTCAGCCTACTTGTCTCTGCCTTGCGGTAGTACCGCAAGGGCGAGCGGTAGTATCGCTCAGGCAGTACTACCGCCCATATGCCTTCGTGTCAGAGTGCAATCTGGCTAGTGCTGCTACAGCGGTAGTACCGCACCCAGAGCGGTAGTACCGCTGGCCAAGCGGTAGTACCGCAACTTACGTGCGGTAGTACCGCTCTCTACGGGCAGAAACGTGGGATAACGGTTGGATTTGTTCTCCCACTATATATAGGGAGTCTTCTTCCCCAAGAAGACTTACCTCTTCCCCCACATACTCCATTGTTGCTCCAAAGCTCCATTTTCGCCCGATCTCTCTCCCTAGCCAATCAAACTTGTTGATTTGCTCGGGATTGCTTGAGAAGGGATCAATTTACACTTCCACCAAGAGATACTTGATTCCCCCCACTAATCCCTAGCGGATCTTGTTAATCTTGGGTGTTTGAGCACCCTAGACGGTTGAGGTCACCTCGAAGCCATATTCCATTGTGGTGAAGCTTCGTGGTATCGTTGGGAGCCTCCAATTTAGTTGTGGAGATAGCCCCAACCTTGTTTGTAAAGGTTCGGTTGCCGCCTTCAAGGGCACCACTAGTGGAATCACGACACCTTGCATCGTGTGAGGGCGTGAGGAGAATACGGTGGCCCTAGTGGCTTCTTGGGGAGCATTGTGCCTCCACACCGCTCCAACGGAGACGTACTTCCCCTCAAGGGAAGGAACTTCGGCAACACATCCTCGTCTTCACCGATTCCACTTGTGGTTATTTCTTTCCTTTACTTGTGCAAGCATTACTTGTTTATCTCTTATAGCTTGCTTGTGAGGTTGTTATCTTTACTTCCTATTAGTTGTCATCTTAGTAGCATATCTAGACAACTTACTTTGATGCTTAATTTAAAGTGGTTAAGAAAAGCTAAAAATTGTTAGTGGCCTATTCACCCCCCCCCTCTAGTCAACCATATCGATCCTTTCACATGGACAAAGAAAGTTCGTCCCTACAAAATCATATCGTTTGGCTATGCTCCATCTTCGTCACACAAAATACTCAAATCATGCATAACCCCGGTTTCAGCCAAGCAATTGTTTCATACTTTAATTTTTTTCAAACCTTTTCAACTTTCACGCAATACATGAGCGTGAGCCATGGATATAGCACTATAGGTGGAATATAGTGGTGGTTGTGGAGAAGACAAAAAGGAGGAAGATGGTCTCACATCAACTAGGCGTATCAATGGGCTATGGAGATGCCCATCAATAGATGTCAATGTGAGCGAGTAGGGATTGACATGCAATGGATGCACTAGAGCTATAAATGTATGAAAGCTCAACAAAAGAAACTAAGTGGGTATGCATTCAACTTGCTTGCTCACGAAGACCTATGGCATTTGAGGAAGCCCATCGTTGGAATATACAAGCCAAGTTCTATAATGAAAAATTCCCACTAGTATATGAAAGTGACAAAATAAGAGACTCTCTATCATAAAGATCATGGTTCTACTTTGAAGCACAAGTGTGGAAAAAAGATAGTAGCCTTGTCCCTTTTCTCTTTTTTTGGGGCCTTTTTTGCCTTTATTTTTTTTTATTTTTTTATTTGGGACAATGCTCTAATAATGATGATCATCACACTTCTATTTATTTACAACTCGATACTAGAACAAAATATGACTATAAGGATGCCTCCGGCGGTGTACCGGGATGTGCAATGAATCAAGAGTGACATGTATGAAAAATTATGCATGGTGGCTTTGCCACAAATACGATGTCAACTACATGATGATGCAAGGCAATATGACAATGATGAAGCGTGTCATAATAGAAGGAACGGTGGAAAGTTGCATGGAGATATATCTCGGAATGGCTATGGAAATGCCATAATAGGTAGGTATGGTGGCTGTTTTGAGGAAGGTATATGGTGGGTGTATGTACCGGCGAAAGTTGTGCTGTACAAGAGAGGCTAGCAATGGCGGAAGGGTGAGAGTGTGTATAATCCATGGACTCAACATTAGTCATAAAGAACTCACATACTTATTGCAAAAATCTACAAGTCATAAAAACAAAGCACTACACATATGCTCCTAGGGGAAGGATTGGTAGGAGTTAACCATCGCGCGATCTCGACCTCCACACAAAGGATAAAAATCAAAGAAATACCTCATGCTTCAAATTTGTCACACAACGGTTACCATACGTGCATGCTACGGGACTTGCAAACCTCAACACAAGTATTTCTCAAATTCACAATTACTCTACTAGCATGACTATAATATTACCATCCTCATATCTCAAAACAATCATCAAGTATCAAAGGTCAAACTGACCCAGGCCCTCCTAGCCGCAGCCACTGACCTGTGGGGTCAGGGCGCTGAGGTGGCGGCGGCTGTGTGCGTGTGGGGGTATAGAGAGCGGTTAGGCTGGCAGGTGGGGCCTGCCTATCAGTCTCACACGAGGCAAAAATGGGGGGATTAATCCCACTGCCCCCTATAGGATTCGAACTCACGACCTGGCTGCTAACTGACGAAGGACCTAGCCACTGGGCTAGATAGGTGGTCTTGACAGAATACAGATGCAGCGCCTGAAGTGTTAACTGAAGAAGCTAGCAGCAGGGGAAAGCAGAGGCTCGTCGGAGCTGCTCCGGCGACCTAAACGGACGGCAGAGGGGTGCGGGCAGATCCTGGGGGCACACCGCATCCACTCCATGCGCTTGTAGAACCTAGTAAACACTACAACGCCGGCGACGAGTTCACGTCAGAAACGGCGGTGGCGGACCTCTTCGCGACAAAGCAAAGGCCTAGGCGGAGCGACGACTAGCTGCGGGCGTGCGGGATTGAGCGGCGGAGCTGCTGCGGATCCAGAGCGGGCAAAGTGCAAGGCCTACGACGACTACTGACGCGCGCTACAACAACAGGGTTCAGAAACCACGGGGCACCGAGAGCACGAAGAAGACATGGCTCCGGCGACGCGTACAGAGGACCACAGACAGCGAAGAAGAAGCAGGAAGGAGTAGGGAGTACCTCCTTACCCTAGGCCAAGAAGAGGTCGACGGAGACGCGCCAGAGAGGAGGAAGACGGGCTCTGAACTTGGCGCGATCGTGGTCCACGGACAGAGATAGAAGAAGAAGACGGCCTGGCCATCGGGCTTGTTGTCCTGGGCCTCGGATCTGCTCCAGAACGGCTCGTGGACGACGGAGAGGAGGCCGGCGACGAGTCCTACGCCAGAGAGGAGCTCTCGATCTGGACGGCCATGGCGAGCAGTTTGGGTGTGCGTGGGTGTTTACCTGGGCGGCGCGCGAGGGGAAAGAGGGAGGAGGAGGAGGAACCCTAGGGGCTGCAGCTGCTCGGGTTTAAAAGGGAGCGGCGGAAGCGTGGCCTCGACGTCCGTGATCACGGCGCGGCGGCTAACGCGGGCTCTGCCTCTGGACCAGAGTGACGGAGGAAGACAGATAATAGGGATGAGAGGCTGACGAGTGGGTCCTGATGGGCCTCGAACCCCTCGTTGGATTACCCCAAGTGGAAGGTGTAAGATGCAGTAAGTAGAAGTGTTTTCCAATAGCAAAGATGCCAAGGATCGAATTCCCAGAGACTCCTAGGTTCAACAAGTAGGTTTCAACTGCTAACGGCGCAATTAGCAATCAACGTGGACCTGCACACAGATACAAATAACTTTGCTCCCAATGAGTACAGAGAGGTTGTCAATCTCTCCGGCCTTGTAGTTCACAAAGGGTTAAAAGCAATATGATAGTAGTGATAGATAGTGTTTTGCAATAGTAAGTAAAATAGCGAAAAGTAAAATAGTGTATGTGATCAATGATGGTAATAAGGACCGGAGTCACATGATGTTCACTAGTGATGTCTCTCTCCCAAAAGACGATAAAACGGCTATGTGAGGTAACAAATTACCGCTGGGCAATTGACAGGACCACGAACGCAAACCAATGCGGATTACATTGCAAGAAAGGTTGAGGTTCAAAGCATGGGCGGTACGTCAAAGTAAGTAGACCGAAATCCATCAATATCTACTACTAATCATCCACCTTGAGATATCTATCCAGAACATCTCGCTAGTATTAAGTTGCGAGTCCCACCCATAGTGTAAACTCAATGCAACAGACAACTGCATTAAAAGAACTTTGCCTAAAGTAAACAATCCTTGCACCCGCGGGCACAAGCACCGTTGTTTTCCCCCTAGTGGCAACAGCACATCCCCTTGACTCATGTTTCTGTCACTCAATCTAGTCATCGAGGGGCATGAACCCACAATCGAGCATAACGTTCCCTCTTGGAGTCACTACCTACTACTTGGCCAAAGCAATAAATAACAACGGAGAACATGCAAGAATTACTTATGAACTAAAATATAAAAGAGGTGAATCAAATATGTTACTCAAGATCAATCTGAACATAATCTCATAATCCATCGGATCCCAACAAACTCAACATAGCAACAACACAAGGATTACATAGGTGCCTCGATCATGTAGGGCAGCTCACGAGGACTAATTAGTGAAGCACAAGAACGGGAGGAGAACATCACATAGCTACTGGTCATGGACTCGTGGTCCAAGGGAGACTACTCACGAGTCATCCGAGAGGCGTCCATGGTGGTGGAGAAGCTCCCGGTGGTGATCCTCCCCTCCGGCAGGGTGCCGGGAAGAGTTCTCCTGGTGCTCCCGATCTTGGAAGCGGCGGCGGCGGCGAAACAGAGATGGGATCGCGAAAAGAAGTCTTGTTTCAAGGGTTACGGGGGACCCTTTAGATATCTGCCAAAGTAGGGCATCGGGGGGCTCTCGGGGGGCCGAGGCGCCCCCCCGGCGCGGCCCAGGGGGGGGGGGCGCCCACAGGACGCCTGGGGCCCCTGTGGCCCTCCCAGGCTCCCCTTCGGAAGCAGTGTCATTCCCGGAACGCTGATTTTTTATATATTTTTTCTGTATTTTTCTGTGCAGTTCTCGAACCGTGAAAACCTGAAATACAAAAACAGCCGAAAACAGAAACTGGCACTGGGGTGCACTGGATTAGTAAGTTAGTCCAAATATGATCAAAAGTGTATGGAAGTGTATGAATATCATAGCAATATCACCCAAAAGTGGAATGGAGCAAGCAGAAATTATATATACGTTTTGGACGTATCAACATCCCCAAGCTTAATTCCTGCTCGTCCTCGAGTAGGTAAATGATAACAAGAATAATTTCTGTGGTGACATGCTATTAACCATACTGGACTTTCTCTTAGTCATATGACAAAAGCTTACTGAGACAATGATTCTAAAGTAATTAAGTTGTCTCAAGAGAAAATCACAAATGACTGAAAGTTTTACAATATGAAACTGAAACAACAAAAAGATTTGCAATGAACATGATGTACAAATATGATCAAGTGATATCTAGCTTGCCCCTTTAGTGATGCAAAACATAAATGCAAGGGCACCTTCAAGGTTTAAGTGATGACTAGATACAATCATTTCAGAATAAATGATATCACAATCATGCAAAAGACAATGCTACTTTGGGACAATGCACATTACACTCAGAATGACAATCATGCTCTTAGTAGTTGGTGCTTAAAGTGCTAGAGCTTTTTATTATGAAACATGGAAGCAATTGTGTCAACGGTAGTAGTACTTCATATGTGTCATGTATAAAACATCTTATAAGTTGCAAGCCTGATGCATCGAATACCAATAGTGCTCGCTCCTTGTCCTAATTAGCTCGGATCCCCATGGGTTATCATTGCATTGCATATGTTTTTACCAAGTGTCACAAAGGGGTACCTCTATGCCACCTGTACAAAGGTCCAAGGAGATAGATCGCATTTGATTTCTCGTTTTTGATAAATCTCAACTTGAGGACATCCATACCGGGACAACATAGAAAATAAATGATGGACTCCTCTTTAATGCATAAGCATATTCTCATGAGAGATTGAGGATTATGATCCAAGCTAAAACTTCCACCATGAGGCATGGCTTTGGTTGGCGGCCCAATGTTCTTCTCTAACAATATGCATATTAATTCAACCCACGGTAAATCACCCTTACTTCAGACAAGACGAACATGCATAGCAACTCACATGATATTCAACAAAAGTGTGACAGTTGATGGCGTCCCCAGAAACATGGTTACCGCTCAGCAAGCAACTCATAAGAAATAAGATACATAAGCAACATATTCTTTACCACAATAGTTTTTAGGCTACTTTCCCATGAGCTATGTATTGCATGATTAAATTGCTTAGTGCAGGTGGAAGTTAGCAAAAGACTGGGAGCGACCAACTAAGAGAGCAATGACGGTCATAATCATGCAGAGCGACAAAGCAATATTGAATCAGGCATGGTAGTTATATCGCTACTTAGAAACAAAAGATCATCAAGGCTTGACAGACTTTCTTTATAGTCTTGAATATGCGTGAGCATACGCCAAGTCAATCAAAATAAATTCTCGAAGGAAGATATTACCAAACCATACCACATCATAGGCAAACAAACCAAGTTGGTACTCCAATGACACATTGGGAACCCCCCAGCTATCTGAGATTAACCATAAGAAAACCTGAACTACTAAGCACCATCATGAAAGTAGCATATTTATCATAGACACATTAACCCATGAAACGGAAGCAAACTCTCTTAATAAGGTGAGCATGGTAATTAAAGAGAGTTCAAGCAACCAACTAAATAAAAGCTCTTTGAAAAGATAAGCATGAATACTAAGAGCAAAGCACGATAGTAGCTATTAAAAGATAAAGAACACACACATCATAGATAAACATGAAAATTCTATGTAATGTTCTAGGTAGAGGTGGAGCATGTTTCTCTCCCACATAAAGGAATGCTGGGTTCCGACTCGTTATGAAAAACTAAAAAGAAAACTAAAAGCAAGACGCTCCAAGCATAACACATAACACATGAAGTGATAAAAATATAGCGGAACGAAAGACGAACTGATAATGTTGATGGAGAAGGGGATGCACGGGGGCATCCCCAAGCTTAGACGCTTGAGTCTCCTTGAATATTTCTTGGGGGTGCACGGAGGCATCCCCAAGCTTGAGCGCTTGACACTCCTGAATCTTTTTATCATCTTCCCTCGCACACTTGAAAACTCCCTTCATACATAACTCATTCATAATCTGATTAGCGAGGTTAGTACCCTTAATAAAATAATTATACCTTGCTGGAAATAAGGATATTATTGAAGTTCTACTGTTTCTCAAGATTGTCAAAAGGTTTTTGCAAAGAAAAAACAAGTTCTTAATTTGCAAAGTGAAGGTAAGGCAAAACAGGACAGAATCTGTGAAAAACAGAACAGCAGGCAGTAATTGACCTGTTCGGGATACTTCTGCAACTCAAATCAAAAAACTCAGAACTAACGCACAAAAGACAATTATATAGAGAACGCTCTCGAAAAAATTCAGACCGAAAAGATGATCTGGTGATTTTATACGAATTTTTCTATCCAAGGACAGAATCTGTTTCCTGGACAGCACCTCACAAATTTTGAACTTTCTAGCAATCAGAGGCTATACTTGGCACAAATATGAAAAGCAAAGATACAATGATGATGCTACAGCAGTGAACAACATCAAGACACAACAAAAGCAAAAAATTTATTCATGTGGGCTGCCTCCCAAAAGCGCTTTCTTTTATGCCTTTAAGCTAGGCATAATGCATAGATCAAGTTGTATCAATTGAACCATCATCAAGATTATCAAAAAGCTCTTCAATAATACAACTAGTCTTAAGAGGTCTCTCAAATAAAGGCCTCATAGAGATACTTCTAGGTAGAAGACCAAAAGGATAAAAGTCAAGGGAAGATTCATTTATAAATTCATCAACGATAGGTGTTTCTTCCAAAGTCTTTACAGTTTCAACCCCTTTGGCAATAGGTGGATTGCTTTTAGAACGGGGAGCCTTTGGAACGTGAACGAACTTAGGCTCCCTCTTTGCCGGAGTTTCTACCTTTTCGATTTTGATCGAGGAGAAAGTAGTTCCTAAGGTATCAAATATTTCCTCAATCTTTTCCATCCTAGAAGAATCAGAATCATGGAATTTGACGGTCTCCAAAATTTTAAAATTTTTATGCATGGAGCTATCAAGTCTATTCAAATTCCCTTGAATCTTTCGATCCAACTCATTTATCTTATTAGTGCTTGGCATCTCTAGCTCTATTTTTTCAAGTTTTTTCATAATGTGAGCTAGGGTGATGTCCTCTCGAATGCTAACAACAGGGGGACTCCCAACAAGATTTTCAATAATACTAAGAGACTCCCAAACTGGGGCCTCTAGGAAAGTTCCATTGATAGCAGTATCTAGAATAAACCTATTCCAAGAAGTAATTCCAACATAAAAATTTCTAAGTAAGATAGTAGTAGGTTGCTTCTTGGTGGCTCTTTTTTGTGAATCATTAATTCTATACCAAGCATCTTTCAAACTTTCCCCACCTCTTTGTTTAAAGATGAGAACTTCTGCCTCGTCAAAGACAAAAGGACCCGACATAATGATAACTAAAGAACAAGATAACTATTTTTGTGATTTTCTATAAAAGGAACTAAAGCAAAAATGAAAGGTAAACTAACAAGACTAATAAGCAAAGGTAAAAGATAGCATGCAACTCCCCTATCCTGAAGAGTGGAGTCCCCGGCAACGGCGCCAGAAAATACTCCTTGATGGGCCTCGAACCCCTCGTTGGATTACCCCAAGTGGAAGGTGTAAGATGCAGTAAGTAGAAGTGTTTTCCCCTAGCAAAGATGCCAAGGATCGAATCCCCAGAGACTCCTAGGTTCAAAAGGTAGGTGTCAACTGCTAACGGCGCAATTAGCAATCAACGTGGACCTGCACACAGATACAAATAAATTTGCTCCCAACGAGTATAGAGAGGTTGTCAATCTCTCCGGCCTTGTAGTTCACAAAGTGTTAAAAGCAATATGATAGTAGTGATAAATAGTGTTTTGCAATAGTAAGTAAAATAGCGAAAAGTAAAATAGTGTATGTGATCAATGATGGTAATAAGGACCGGAGTCACATGATGGTCACTAGTGATGTCTCTCTCCCAAAAGACGATAAAACGGCTATGTGAGGTAACAAATTACAGCTGGGCAATTGACAGGACCACGAACGCAAACCAATGCTGATTACATTGCAAGAAAGGTTGAGGTTCAAAGCATGGGCGGTACGCCAAAGTAAGTAGACCGAAATCCATCAATATCTACTACTAATCATCCACCTTGAGATATCTATCCAGAACATCTCGCTGGTATTAAGTTGCGAGTCCCACCCATAGTGTAAACTCAATGCAACAGACAACTGCATTAAAAGAACTTTGCGTAAAGTAAACAATCCTTGCACCCGCGGGCACAAGAACCGTTGTTTTCCCCCTTGTGGCAACAACACATCGCCTAGACTCATGTTTCTATCACTCAAGCTAGTCATCGAGGGGCATGAACCCACAATCGAGCATAATGTTCCCTCTTGGAGTCACTACCTACTACTTGGCCAAAGCAATAAATAACAACGGAGAACATGCAAGAATTACTTATGAACTAAAATATAAAAGAGGTGAATCAAATATATTACTCAAGATCAATCTGAACATAATCTCATAATCCATCGGATCCCAGCAAACTCAACATAGCAACAACACAAGGATTACATAGGTGCCTCGATCATGTAGGGCAGTTCACGAGGACTAATTAGTGAAGCACAAGAACGGGAGGAGAACATCACATAGCTACTGGTCATGGACTCGTGGTCCAAGGGAGACTACTCACGAGTCATCCGGGAGGCGTCCATGGTGGTGGAGAAGCTCCCGGTGGTGATCCTCCCCTCCGGCAGGGTGCCGGGAAGAGTTCTCCTGGTGCTCCCGATCTTGGAAGCAGCGGCGGTGGCGGAACAGAGATGGGATCACGAAAAGAAGTCTTGTTTCAAGGGTTACGGGGGACCCTTTAAATATCTGCCAAAGTAGGGCATCGGGGGGCTCTCGGGGGGCCGAGGCGCCCCCCCGGCGCGGCCCAGGGGGGTTGCGCGCCCACAGGGCGCCTGGGGCCCCTGTGCCCCCCCAGGCTCCCTTTAGGAAGCAGTGTCGTTCCCGGAACGCTGATTTTTTATATATTTTTTCTGTATTTTTCTGGGCAGTTCTCGAAACGTGAAAACCTGAAATACAAAAACAGCCGAAAACAGAAACTGGCACTGGGGTGCACTGGATCAGTAAGTTAGTCCAAATATGATCAAAAGTGTATGGAAGTGTATGAATATCATAGCAATATCACCCAAAAGTGGCATGGAGCAAGCAGAAATTATAGATACGTTTTGGACGTATCAGTTCCGCAGGGGGAAAAGGGGACGGCGCGACTGCACGCGGCGCTACCCGCGCTGGGCGATGGTTGGGCCGCTACGGGAGATGAAGGGGGCCGAGGCCTGCTGCGGAGAGGCTGGCTGGGCCTAGGGCAGGATGGAAGGAGGCCCAAGCCACTACTGCCCTTTTTCTTTCTATTTTCCTTCAGACATAAATAGAGGAAAAAGTACAGGCTCAAAGAAATAGAGTTAAGAGATAAATAAAATATCCCTATGCTCCTGGATTCATGCCCTATTTAATAAAATTGGTTTGGACATTTTTGAAGGTAGAAAAATAAAATGAGTTTGAATATGGTTCAAACTCTTGTCATTTTTTAACCCAACCAAATCACTTTAAAAAGGGGCATGGCTTTGCATGGTGACACATGTCATAGCAACAGAGAAAAGGGGATGAGTTGAACATTAATTGAATGGCTAGGTTAAAAGCAAAAATAAATAAAGAAAGGAAGAAAACCAGGCAAGTGAAGAGCTGAAGAAGAAGGAGGGGACCTAGGGTTTTGGCAAGGGCATGGCTGTGCACCAACATCACACAACATCAACAAGGTGGCCTCACATCACAACCAAAAGAAGTAAGAAATAAGATGACTAAGATGCCACGATGATGAAGCAATGCATGGATGCAAAATAAAATAAAAAGACAATGCAAAAAAAAAAGCTCAAAAGAAAAAAACCCCAAGGATAAGGACAAGGATCAAAATGAGAATTGCTTTATTCCATGGGGTGTTACAAACTCTCCTCCACTACAAGAAGATCTCATCCCGAGATCTAGGACTGAAAGAAGGAAGGATACTCGGAACGAAGGTGATCTTCTCGTTCCCACGTAGCTTCTCGGTCGGTATGGTGTGACCGTTTTACTTTCAAGAACTTGATGGACTTGTTGCGGGTCTTGCGCTCAGTTTCCTCAAGAATAGCAACGTGGTGCTCATGATAAGACAAGTCTTGTTGAAGATCAATCTCCTTGAACGGAATGGTGCGTTCCGGTGTCTTGAAGCACTCGCGTAGTTGAGACACGTGAAACACATCATGAACATTTGCAAAGTTGGAGGGAAGCTCGAGTTGGTAGGCTAGATCGCATCTCTTGCCAAGAATCTTGAAAGGGCCGACGTATCTTGGAGCAAGCTTGCCCTTGATACCGAACCTCTGAGGCCCTTCATGGGAGAAACACGGAGATAGGCATGGTCTCCAATATCGAAAGCCAAGTCACGATGCTTGCCGTCATAGTAGCTCTTTTGACGGGATTGCGCGGCTTTGAGATACTCACGTAGGACTTTGCACATTTCTTCGGCTTTTGAGATCAAATCATTTCCAAGGAGTTGACGTTCACCAGTCTCGGACTAGTTGAGAGGGGTACGACACTTTCTGCCATAGAGGATTTCAAAAGGAGCTTTGCCGGCACTTGCTTGGAAGCTGCTGTTGTAGGAGAATTCGGCAAATGGAAGGTAATCTTCCCATTTCATACCGAAAGAGATGACACAAGCTCTTAGCATATCTTTGAGGATCTGGTTCACTCTTTCGACTTGACCACTAGTCTGAGGGTGAAACACAGTGCTGAAGCGAATCTTTGTGCCCATGGCTGACTGAAAGGAATCCCAGAACTTGGAGGTGAACAAACTTCCGCGGTCTGAGGAGAACACTTGAGGAATGGCATGCAAAGAAACAATTCTGGAGGTGTACAGCTCTGCCAGCTGAGTTGTGTTGATTGATTCTTTGACGGGAAGAAAATGAGCTACTTTAGTTAGCTTGTCAATCACCACAAAGATAGCATCATTTCCCTTCTTTGACTTGGGAAACCCAGTGACGAAATCCATCTCAATGTGATCGAATTTCCACTCGGGAATAGGTAGAGGTTGAAGGAGTCCGGCTGGACGTTGATGCTCTGCCTTCACTCTTCTGCAGACATCACATTCATTCACAAATTGGGCAATCTCCCTTTTCATGCGAGTCCACCAATATGATTGCTTGAGGTCTTGGTACATCTTAGAACTTTCGGGATGAATCGAGAGGAGGGAGTCATGTGCTTCGTTCATTATGAGCTTCCTGAGATCACCCTTAGGAACCACTATTCTGTCCTCAAAGAACAATGTGTCTTTCTCATCAACGCGATATCACTTGTACTTCTGAGTACCCTTAGCAATACCATGTTTCACTTTCTGCACCATAGCATCACTGAGTTGAGCCTCACAGATTTGATCTTCCAAGATAGGAGCAACTTGAAGATTTGGAAGAAAACCTTGCGGAACAACTTGGAGGTTGAGCTTCCTGAATGATTCACAAAGTTCAGGCTTGAACGGTTTGAGAAGGAGACTGTTGCAATACGCCTTTCTGCTCAAGGCATCTGCAATGACATTGGCTTTGCCAGGAGTGAACTCAATGCTTGGATCGTACTCTTGAATCATCTCAACCCAACGAGTCTGGCGAAGGTTAAGGTTTGGCTGAGTGAAGATGTACTTCAAGCTCTTGTGATCGGTGAAGATGTCCACTTTTCTGCCCAACAGAAGGTGTCTCCACGTGATCAAGGCATGAACAACTGCTGCTAGCTCAAGATCATGTGTGGGGTAATTCTTCTCATTTGGTTTCAGCTGATGTGAAGTGTATGCCACGATCTTCTTGTCTTGCATGAGAACACCACCAAGACCTTGCACTGAAGCATCACAAAAGACTTCATAAGGCTTGGACTCATCCGGAGGAGTAAGAACCGGAGCAGAAATGAGCTTCTCTTTGAGGGTATTGAATGCCACATCACAATCAGGAGTCCACGAGTACTTGACATTCTTCTGCAACAGGTTGGAAAGAGGCTTGGCAATCTTGGAGAAGTTCTCAACGAACCTTCTGCAATAGCTAGTGAGACCAAGGAAGTTTCGGAGTTGCTTAGCATTCTGCGGAGGTTCCCAGTTGACAATAGCTTCAACCTTCTCGGGGTTCATAGAAATGCCCTCGGCAGAGATAATATGGCCAAGATATAGGACTTTATCCAGCCAGAATTCACATTTGGAGAACTTCGCATAGAACATGTGTTCACGGAGCCTGTCAAGGACCAAACGGAGGTGCTTGGCATGGTCTTCTTCATTCTTGGAGAATACCAAGATGTTGGGGAACATAGTATTTTAAAAATTTCCTACGATCACGCAAGATCTATCTACCAGATGCATAGCAACGAGAGGGGAGAGTGTGTCTACGTACCCTCGTATACTGAAAGCAGAAGTGTCTAGTGACGCGGTTGATGTAGTCGAACTTTTTCGCGATCCAACCGATCAAGCACCGAACGTACGACACCTCCGCGTCCAGCACACGTTCAGCTTGATGACGTCCCACGAGCTCTTGATCCAGTTCAGCTTCATGGGAGAGTTTCGTCAGCACGACAATGTGGTGACAGAGATGATGAAGTTACCGTCGCAGGGCTTCGCCTAAGCGCTGCAACGATATGACCGAGGTGTGTTTCTATGGAGGGGGGCACCGCACACGGTTGGGAGAGATCAACAAATCAACTTGTGTGTCTATGGGGTGCCTCTACCCCCGTATATGAAGGAGTGGAGGAGGGGGAGGGCCGGCCCTCTCTATGGCGCGCCCTAGGGAGTCCTACTCCCACCGGGAGTAGGATTCCCCCTTTCCTAGTAGAACTAGGAGCCCTTCCAAGTAGTAGGAGTAGGAGAGAAGGAAAGGGAAAAGAGAAGAGAAGGAAGGAGGGGGGCGCAGCCCCTCCCCTTAGTCCAATTCGGACTAGGCCTTGGGGGGGGGCGCAACCTTCCTCTTCTCTCTTTCCCTAAAGCCCAATAAGGCCCATATACTCCCCAGCGAATTCCCGTAACTCTCTGGTACTCCGAAAAATACCGGAATCACTCGGAACCTTTCCGATGTCCGAATATAGTCGTCCAATATATCAATCTTTACGTATCGACCATTTCGAGACTCCTCTTCATGTCCCCGATCTCATCCGGGACTCCGAATTACCTTTGGTACATCAAAACACATAAAGTCATAATACCGATCGTCATCAAACGTTAAGCGTGCGGACCCGACAGGTTCGAGAACTATGTAGACATGACCGAGACTCATCTCCGGTCAATAACCAATAGCGGAACCTGGATGCTCATATTGGCTCCTACATATTCTACGAAGATCTTTATCGGTCAAACCGCATAACAACATACGCTGTTCCCTTTGTCATCGGTATGTTACTTTCCCGAGATTCGATCGTCGGTATCACCATACCTAGTTAATCTCGTTACCG
Organism: Secale cereale; assembly: GCA_902687465.1. Taxonomy (NCBI): domain Eukaryota; kingdom Viridiplantae; phylum Streptophyta; class Magnoliopsida; order Poales; family Poaceae; genus Secale; species Secale cereale. The sequence goes on along the minus strand of LR738713.1, from coordinate 607,354,962 downwards.
GCAAGTCTCTTTACTCGTTCCGTGATAAATCATCTCATGACTAACTCATTAATCATTTGCTTGCAAGGCTTATTATGATGTGTATTACCGAGAGGGCCCAGAGATACCTCTCCGACACTCGGAGTGACAAATCCTATTCTTGATCTATGCCAACACCACGAACACCTTCGGAGACACCTATAGAGCATCTTTATAATCACCCGTTACGTTGTGATGTTTGATAGCACACAAGGTGTTCCTTCGGTATACGGGAGTTGCATAATCCCATAGTCATAGGAACATGTATAAGTCATGAAGAAAGCAATAGCAGTAAAACAAAACGATCATAGTGCTAAGCTAACTGATGGGTCCAGTCCATCACATCATTATCCTAATGATGTGACCCCGTTGATCAAATGACAACTCATGTCTATGGTTAGGAAAGATAACCATCTTTTATCATTGAGCTAGTCTAGTAGAGGCATACTAGGGACACTTTGTTTTGTCTATGTATTCACACATGTACTAAGTTTCCGGTTAATACAATTATAGCATGAATAATAAACATTTACCATGATATAAGGAAATAAATAATAACTTTATTATATCCTCTAGGGCATATTTCCTTCATTCTCCCACTTGCACTAGAGTCAATAATCTAGTTCACATCTCCATGTGATTTAATACCGATAGTTCACATTGTTATGTGTATAACACGCATAGTTCACATCGCCATGGGACCAATACCCAAAGGGTTTACTAGAGTCAATAATCTAGTTCACATCGCTATGTGATTAACACCCAAGAGTAGTAAGGTGTGATCATGTTTTGCATGTGAGAGAAGTTTAGTCAACGGGTCTGACACATTCAGATCCGTATGTATTTCGCAAATTTCTATGTCTACAATGCTCTGCATGGAGCTACTCTAGCTAATTGCTCCCGCTTCCAATATGCATCCAGATTGATACTTAGAGTCATTTGGATTAGTATAAAGCTTGCATCGGTGTAACTATTTACGACGAACTCTTTATCACCTCCATAATCGAGAAACATTTCCTTAGTCATCCAGTAACTAAGGATAATTTTGACTGCTGTCCAATGATCTGCTCCTGGATCACTTTTGTACCTCCTTGCCAAACTCATGGTAAGGTACACAACAGGTTTGGTACACAGCATGGCATACTTTATAGAACCTATGGCTGAGGCATAGGGAATGACTTTCATTCTTTCTCTATCTTCTGCCGATGTCGAGCTTTGAGTCTTACTCAACTTCATACCTTACAACTCAGGCAAGAACTCCTTCTCTGACCGATCCATTTTGAACTACTTCAAAAACTTGTCAAGGTATGTACTCATTGAAAAAACTTATCAAGCGTCTCGATCTATCTCTATAGATCTTGAGGCTCAATATGTAAGCAACTTTACTGAGGTTTTTCTTTGAAAAAAAACTTTTCAAACACTCCTTTATGCTTTCCACAAAATTCTACATCATTTCTGATCGACAATATGTCATTCACATATACTTATCAGAAAGGCTGTAGTGCTCCCACTCACTTTCTTGTAAATACAGGCTTCACCGCAAGTCTGTATAAAACTATATGCTTTGATCAACTTATCAAAGCGTATATTCCAACTCTGAGATGCTTGCACCAGTCCATAGATGGATCACTGGAGCTTGCACACTTTGTTAGCACCTTTAGCATCGACAAAAACCTTCTGGTTGTATCATATACAACTCTTCTATAAGTTATCCATTCAGGGATGCAGTTTTGACATCCATTTGCCAGATTTCGTAATCATAAAATGCGGCAATTGCTAACATGATTCGGGCAGACTTAAGCATCACTACGGGTGAGAAAGTCTCATCGTAGTCAACTCCTTGAACTTGTCGAAAACCTTTTGCAACAAGTCGAGCTTTGTAAACAGTAACATTACCTTCAGCGTCGGTCTTCCTCTTGAAGATCCATTTATTTTCGATGGCTTGCCGATAATCGGGCAAGTCAACCAAAGTCCACACTTTGTTCTCATACATAGATCCCATCTCAGATTTCATGACCTCAAGCCATTTTGCGGAATCTGGGCTCATCATCGCTTCCTCATAGTTAGTAGGTTCATCATGGTCTAGTAACATGATTTCCAGAACCGGATTGCCATACCACTCTGGCACGGAACGTACTCTGCTTGATCTACGAAGTTCAGTAGTAACTTGATCCGAAGTTTCATGATCATCATCATTAGCTTCCTCACTAATCGGTGTAGGAATCACTGGAACTAGTTTCTATGATGTACTACTTTCCAATTCGGGAGAAGGTACAATTACCTCATCAAGTTCCACTTTCCTCCCACTCACTTCTTTTGAGAGAAATTCCTTCTCCCGAAAGGATCCATTCTTAGCAACGAATATCTTGCCTTCAGATTTGTGATAGAAGGTGTACCCAGCAGTCTCTTTTGGGTATCCTATGAAGACACATTTCTCCGACTTGGGTTCGAGCTTATCAGGTTGAAGCTTTTTCACATAAGCATCGCAGCCCCAAACTTTAAGAAATGACAACTTTGGTTTCTTGCCAAACCACAGTTCATAAGGCGTCGTCTCAACGGATTTTTAGATGGTGCCCTTATTAAACGTGAATGTAGCTGTCTCTAATGCACAACCCTAAACGATAATGGTAAATCGGTAAGAGACATCATAGATCGCACCATATCTAATAAAGCACGGTCACGACGTTCGGACACACCATTACGCTGTGGTGTTCCGGGTGCCATGAGTTGTGAAACTATTCCACATTGTTTCAAATGAAGACCAAACTCGTAACTCAAATATTCACCTCCACGATCAGATCGTAGAACTTTATTTTCTTGTTACGATGATTCTCCACTTCACTCTGAAATTCTTTGAACTTTTCAAATGTTTTAGACTTGTGTTTCATTAAGTAGATATACCCATATCTGCTCAAATCAGCAGTGAAGGTCAGAAAATAACGATACTCGCCGCGAGCCTTAAACTCATCGGTCCACATACATTAGTATGTATGATTTCCAATAAATCAGTTGCTCGCTGCATTGTTCCGGAGAACGGAGTTTTAGTCATCTTGCCCATGAGGCATGGTTCGCAAGCACCAAGTGATTCATAATCAAGTGATTCCAAAATTCCATCAATATGGAGTTTCTTTATGTGCTTTACACCAATATGACCTAAACGACAATGCCAAAATAAGTTGCACGATCATTATAAACTTTGCATCTTTTGGCTTCAATATTATGAATATGTGTATCACTACGATCGAGATCCAATGAACTATTTTCATTGGGTGTATGACCATCGAAGGCTTTATTTTTGTAAACAGAATAACAATTATTCTATGTCTTTAAATGAATAACCGTATTGCAACAAACATGATCAAATCATATTCATGCTCAACGCAAATGCCAAATAACATTTATTTAGGTTCTACACTAATCCCGAAAGTATAGGGAGTGTGCGATGATGATCATATCAATCTTGGAACCACTTCCAACACACATCGTCACTTCACCTTTAACTAGTCTCTGTTCATTCCACAACTTTCGTTTCGAGTTACTAATTTTAGCAACTGAACTGATATCAAATACCTAGGGGTTGCTATGAACACTAGTAAAGTATATATCAATAATCTGTATATCAAATATACCTTTGTTCACTTCGCCATCCTCCTTATCCGCTAAGTTACTAGGGCAGTTCTAGTTCCAGTGACCATTTCATTTGCAGTAGAAGCACTTAGTTTCAGGCTTGAGTTTAGCTTTGGGTTTCTTCACGGGAGTGACAACTTGCTTGTCATTCTTTTTGAAGTTCCCTTTCTATCCCTTTGTCCTTTACTTGAAACAAGTGGTCTTGTTAACCATCAACACTTGATGATCTTTCTTGATTTCTACCTTCGTCGATTTCAGCATCGCGAAGAGCTCGGGAATTACTTTTGTCATCCCTTGCAAATTATAGTTCATCACGAAGTTCTACTAACTTGGTGATAGTGACTAGAGAACTTTGTCAATTACTATCTTATCTGGAAGATTAACTCCCACTTGATTCAAGCAATTGTATGTTGGAAATATGCCCTAGAGGCAATAATAAAAGTATTATTATTATATTTCCTTGTTCATGATAATCGTCTGTTATTCATGCTTGAATTGTATTGTACGGAAATAGCGATACATGTGTGAATATATAGACCACAATGAGTCCCTGGTAGGCCTCTAGTTACCAGCTCGTTGATCAACAGATGGTCACGGTTTCCTGACCATGGACATAGGATGTCAGTGATAACGGGATCACATCATTAGGAGAATGATGTGATGGACAAGACCCAATCCTGAGCATAGCACGAGATCGTTTAGTTCGTAATGCATAAGCTTTTCGGTGTCAAGTATTTATTCCTTAGACCATGAGGTTGTACAACTCCCGGATGCCGTAGGAATACTTTGGTTGTACCAAACGTCACAACGTAACTGGGTGGCTATAAAGGTACGCATCGGGTATCTCCGAAAGTGTTTGTTGAGTTGGTACGAACCGAGACTGGGATGTTGTCACTCCGTATGACGGAGAGGTACCTCTGGGCCCACTCGGTAAGACATCATCATAATGAGCTCAAGGTGACTAAGGAGTTAGTCACGTGATGATGGATTACGGATCGAGTAAAGAGACTTGCCATGACGAGATTGAACAAGGTATCGGGAATACCGACGATCGAATCTCGGGCAAGTACCGTACCGATGGACAAAGGGAATAACTACGGGATCGAGTGAATCCTTGACACAGTGGTTCATCCGATGAAGATCATCGAGGAACACGTGGGAACCAACATGGGTATCCAGATCCCGCTGTTGGTTATTGACCGGAGAGTGGTCTCGGTCATGTCTACGTGTCTCCCGAACCCGTAGGGTCTACACACTTAAGGTTCGGTGACGCTAGGGTCGTAGAGATACATGCACGTGGAAACCCGAAAGTTGTTCGGAGTCCCGGATGAGATCCCGAACGTGACGAGGAGTTCCGGAATGGTCCGGAGGTAAAGAATGATATATAGGAAGTCCAGTTTCGGCCATCGGGTGATCTCCGGGGGTCACCGGGAGTGTCCCGGGACCACCGGAGGGGTCCCGAGGGTCCACCGGGTGGGGCCACCCATCCCGGTGGGGTCCCTAGTCCGCATGGGGAAGGGGGCCAGCCCCTGGTGGGCTGGCGCACCCTACTGGGCCCTCCCTCATGCGCCTAGGGTTGAAACCCTAGGGGAGGGAGGCGCCCCTATGCCTTGGGGGGCAAGCCTGCCCCCCAGGCTGCCGCCCCCCCTTGCAGATTGGATCTGCAGGGGCTGGCGCACCCCCTGGCCCCCTATATATATGTGGGGGGGGGGAGAGGGCAGCCGCACCCAATCCTCTGGCGCCTCTCCCCCTCCCGTCACACCTTCCTCCTCCTCCGCAGGGCGCCGACGAAGCCTTGCAGGATTTCCCGCTGCATCCACCACCACGTCGTCGTGCTGCTGGATCTCCGACGACCTCTCCTCCCCCCTTGTTGGATCAAGAAGGAGGTGACGTTGCTGTACCGGACGTGTGTTGAACGTGGAGGTATCGTATGTTCGGCGCTAGATCATCGGTGACGAAGAACGCGAAGAGTACGACTACTTCATCCACGCTTCTTCGAAAGCTTCCGCTCGCGATCTACAAAAGGGTATGTAGATGCAATCTCATATGCTCGTTGATAGATGTCTCCTTAGTTGGATCTTGGTGAAAGCGTAGAATTTTTTTGAATTCTGCTACATTCCCCAACAGTGGCATCTGAGCTAGGTCTTATGCGTAGCATCTTGCACGAGTAGAACACAAAGCAGTTGTGGGCGTTGAGTTTGCTCAATTTTCTTACCGTTACTAGTATAATCTTGATTCGGCGGTATTGTGGGATGAAGCGGCCCGGACCGACTTTACACGTACGCTTACGTGAGACTGGTTCCACCGACAGACATGCACTAGATGCATAAGGTGGCTGGCGGGTGTCTGTCTCTCCTACTTTAGTCGGATCGGATTCGATGAACAAGGTCCTTATGAAGGGTAAATAGAAATTGACAAATCACGTTGTGGTTTTGGCGTAGGTAAGAAACGTTCTTTCTAGAAAACCTATAGAAGCCACGTAAAACTTGCAACAATAATTAGAGATCGTCTAACTTGTTTTTGCAGCATGTGCTATGTGATATGGTATGGCCAAGAAGATGTGATCAATGATATATGTGATGTATGAGATTGATCATGTTCTTGTAATAGGGAATCACGACTTGCATGTCGATGAACTTGACAACCGGCAGGAGCCATAGGAGTTGTCTTAATTATTGTATGACCTGCGTGTCACTGAATAACGCCATGTAATTACTTTACTTCATTGCTAAACGTTAGCCATAGTAGTAGAAGTAATAGTTGGCGTGATGACTTCTTCAATACACGATGATGGAGATCATGATGATGGAGATCATGGTGTCGAGCCGGTGACAAAGATGATCAGAGTGCCCCGAAGATGGAGATCGAAGGAGCAAGATGATATTGGCCATATCATGTCACTTTAATTGATTGCATGTGATGTTTATCATGTTTATGCATCTTGTTTACTTAGAACGACGGTAGTAAATAAGATGATCTCTCACTAAATTTTCAAGAATTGTGTTCCCCCTAACTGTGCACCGTTGCTAAGGATCGTTGTTCCGAAGCACCACGTGATGATCGGGTGTGATAGGTTCTAACGTTCGCATACAACGGGTGTAAGCCAGATTTACACACGCAATACACTTAGGGTTCACTTGACGAGCCTAGCATGTACAGACATGGCCTCGGAACACGGAAGACCGAAAGGTCGAACACGAGTCGTATAGAAGATACGATCAACATGAAGATGTTCACCGTTGATGACTAGTCCGTCTCACGTGATGATCGGACACGGGCTAGTCGATTCGGATCGTGTATCACTTAGATGACTAGAGAGATGTCAATTTGAGTGGGAGTTCATTAAAATTTGATTAAGATGAACTTAATTATCATGAACTTAGTCTAAATTCTTTACAATATCTCTTGTAGATCAAATGGCCCACGCTCATGTCACCCTCAACTTCAATGCGTTCCTAGAGAAATCCAAGCTGAAAGACGATGGTAGCAACTACACGGACTGGGTCCGTAACCTGAGGATCATCCTCATAGCTGCCAAGAAAACTTATGTCCTAGATGCACCGCTAGGTGACGCTCCCGCCCCGGCAAACCAAGATGCTATGAACGCTTGGCAGTCGCGTTGTGATGATTACTCCCTGGTTCAGTGCGGCATGCTTTACAGCTTAGAATCGGGGCTCCAAAAGCGTTTTGAGCACCACGGGGCATTTGAGATGTTCCAAGAGCTGAAAATGGTTTTCCAAGCTCATGCCCGAGTCGAGAGATATGACGTCTCCGACGCATTCTAAAGCTATAAGATGGAGGAAAACAGTTCTGTCAGTGAGCACATCCTCAAGATTTCTGGATTGCACAACCGCTTGTCTCAGTTGGGAATGAATCTCCCAGACGAAGCGGTCGTAGACAGAATCCTCCAGTCGCTCCCACCAAGCTACAAGAGCTTCGTGTTGAACTTCAATATGTAGGGGATGGAGAAGTCCATTCCCGAGGTGTATTCGATGCTGAAATCAGCGGAGGTGGATATCAAGAAAGAACATCAAGTGTTGATGGTCAATAAAACCACTAAGTTCAAGAAGGGCAAGGGTAAAAAGAACTTCAAGAAGGACGGCAAGGGAGTTGCCGCGCCCGGTAAGCCTGTTGCTGGGAAGAAGCCAAAGTATGGACCCAAGCCTGAGACAGAGTGCTTTTATTGCAAGGGAACGGGTCACTAGAAGCGAAACTGCCCCAAATACTTAGCGGACAAGAAGGCCGGCAACGTCAAAGGTATATGTGATATACATGTTATTGATGTGTACCTTACTAGCGCTCGTAGTAGCTCCTGGGTATTCGATACCGGTGCAGTTGCTCATATTTGTAACTCTAAGCAGGAGTTACGGAATAAGCGGAGACTGGCGAAGGACGAGGTGACGATGTGCGTCGGGAATGGTTCCAAGGTCGATGTGATCGCCGTCGGCACGCTGCCTCTACGTCTACCCTCGGGATTAGTTTTAAACCTCAATAATTGTTATTTAGTACTAGCTTTGAGCATGAACATTGTATCTGGATCTCGTCTTATGCGAGATGGCTACTCATTTAAATCCGAGAATAATAGTTGTTCTATTTATTTGAGAGATATGTTTTATGGTCATGCCCCGCTAGTGAATGGTTTATTTTTGATGAATCTTGATCGTGATGATACACATATTCATAGTGTGAATGCCAAAAGATGTAAAGTTGATAATGATAGTCCCACATACTTGTGGCATTGCCGCCTTGGTCATATTGGTGTCAAACGTATGAAGAAGCTTCATGCTGATGGACTTCTGGAGTCTCTTGATTATGAATCATTTGACATGTGCGAACCATGCCTCATGGGCAAGATGACCAAGACTCCGTTCTCCGGAACAATGGAGCGAGCGACCAACTTATTGGAAATCATACATACCGATGTGTGTGGTCCAATGAGTGTTGAGGCTCGCGGAGGCTATCGTTATGTTCTCACCCTCACAGATGACTTGAGTAGATATGGGTATATCTACTTGATGAAGCACAAGTCTAAGACTTTTGAAAAGTTCAAGGAATTTCAGAATGAGGTTGAGAATCAACGAGACAAGAAAATAAAGTTCGTACGATCGGATCGTGGGGGTGAATATTTGAGTCATGAATTTGGCACACACCTTAGGAAATGTGGAATTGTTTCACAATTGACACCGCCCGGAACACCTCAGCGTAACGGTGTGTCCGAACGTCGAAATCGTACTCTGTTGGACATGGTGCGATCTATGATGTCCCTTATCGATTTATCGCTATCTTTTTGGGGTTATGCTTTAGAGACTGCCGCATTCACTTTAAATAGGGCTCCGTCGAAATCCGTTGAGACGACACCATATGAACTTTGGTTTGGAAAGAAACCGAAGCTGTCGTTTCTGAAAGTTTGGGGTTGCGATGCTTATGTCAAGAAACTTCAACCTGAAAAGCTCGAACCCAAATCGGAAAAATGCGACTTCATAGGATACCCAAAGGAAACGATTGGGTACACCTTCTACCATAGATCCGAAGGCAAGGTCTTTGTTGCCAAGAATGGATCCTTTCTGGAGAAAGAGTTTCTCTCGAAAGAAGTGAGTGGGAGGAAAGTAGAACTTGATGAGGTGAGAGTCACCTCTCCCGAACCGGAAAGTAGTGCAGCGCAGGAAATTGTTCCTGAGGTGCCTGCACCGACAAGGGAGGAAGTTGATGATGATGATCATGAAGAAACAAATCAAGTTACTACTGAACTTCGAAGGTCCACAAGGGCACGTTCCGCTCCAGAGTGGTACGGCAACCCTGTCCTGGGAATCATGTTGTTAGATAACGATGAACCTTCGAACTATGAAGAAGCGATGGCGGGCCCGGATTCCAATAAATGGCTTGGAGCCATGAAATCCGAGATAGAATCCATGTATGAAAACAAAGTATGGACTTTGGTGGACTTGCCTGATGATAGGCACGCCATAGAAAATAAATGGATATATAAGAAGAAGACAGACGCGGATGGTAATGTGACCATCTATAAGGCTCGGCTTGTCGCTAAGGGTTATCGACAAGTTCAAGGGATTGACTACGACGAGACTTTCTCTCCCGTAGAGATGCTAAAGTCAGTCAGAATCATGTTAGCTATTGCCGCATTCTATGATTATGAGATATGGAAAATGGACGTCAAAACGGCATTCCTCAATGGCTTCCTCAAGGAAGAGTTGTATATGATGCAGCCGGAAGGTTTTGTCGATCCAGATAACGCTAACAAGGTATGCAAGCTCCAACGCTCGATTTACGGGCTGGTGCAAGCATCTCGGAGTGGAATATTCGCTTTAATGATGTGATCAAAGCTTTTGGCTTTATACAGACTTATGGAGAAGCCTGTATCTACAAGAAAGTGAGTGGGAGCTCTGTAGCATTTCTCATATTATATGTGGATGACATATTGCTGATGGGAAATGATATAGAATTCTTGGAAACTGTAAAGGCCTACTTGAATAAGAGTTTTTCAATGAAGGACCTTGGAGAAGCAGCTTACATATTAGGCATCAAAATCTATAGAGATAGATCAAGATGCCTCATCGGTCTTTCACAAAGTACATACCTTGACAAGATATTGAAGAAGTTCAATATGGATCAGTCCAAGAAGGGGTTCTTGCCTGTTTTGCAAGGTATGAGATTGAGCAAGGATCAGTCGCCGACCACGGCAGAAGATAGAGAAAAGATAAGTGTCATACCCTATGCCTCGGCCATAGGTTCTATCATGTATGCCATGCTGTGTACCAGACCTGATGTGAACCTTGCCATAAGTTTGGTAGGGAGGTACCAAAGTGATCCCGGTATGGAACACTGGACAGCGGTCAAGAACATCGTAAAGTACCTGAAGAGGACTAAGGATATGTTTCTCGTTTATGGAGGTGACGAAGAGCTCGTCGTAAAGGGTTACGTCGATGCTAGCTTCGACACAGATCTGGATGACTCGAAGTCACAAACCGGATACGTGTATATTTTGAATGGTGGGGCAGTCAGCTGGTGTAGTTGCAAGCAGAGCGTGGTGGCGCATTCTACATGTGAAGCGGAGTACATAGCTGCTTGCGAAGCAGCGCAGGAAGGAGTCTGGATGAAGGAGTTCATCACCGACCTAGGAGTCATTCCAAGCGCGTCAAGCCCGATGACTCTCTTCTGTGACAACACTGGTGCTATTGCCATTACCAAGGAGCCCAGGTTTCACAAGACACCAAGCACATCAAGCGCCGTTTCAACTCCATCCGGAATTATGTTCAAGATGGAGACATAGATATTTGTAAAGTGCATACGGATCTGAATGTTGCAGACCCGTTGACTAAACCTCTTCCACGGGCAAAACATGATCAACACCAGGACTCTATGGGTGTTTGATTCATCACAATGTAACTAGATTATTGACTCTAGTGCAAGTGGGAGACTGTTGGAAATATGCCCTAGAGGCAATAATAAAAGTATTATTATTATTATATTTCCTTGTTCATGATAATCGTCTGTTATTCTTGCTTGAATTGTATTGTACGGAAACAACGATACATGTGTGAATATATAGACCACAATGAGTCCGTGGTAGGCCTCTAGTTACCAGCTCGTTGATCAACAGATGGTCACGGTTTCCTGACCATGGACATAGGATGTCAGTGATAACGGGATCACATCATTAGGAGAATGATGTAATGGACAAGACCCAATCCTGAGCATAGCACGAGATCGTTTAGTTCGTAATGCATAAGCTTTTCGGTGTCAAGTATTTATTCCTTAGACCATGACGTTGTACAACTCCCGGATGCCGTAGGAATACTTTGGGTGTACCAAACGTCACAACGTAACTGGGTGGCTATAAAGGTACAAATCGGGTATCTCCGAAAGTGTCTGTTGAGTTGGTACGAACCGAGACTGGGATGTTGTCACTCCGTATGACGGAGAGGTACCTCTGGGCCCACTCGGTAAGACATCATCATAATGAGCTCAAGGTGACTATGGAGTTAGTCACGGGATGATGGATTACGGATCGAGTAAAGAGACTTGCCATGACGAGATTGAACAAGGTATCGGGAATACCGATGATCGAATCTCGGGCAAGTACCGTACCGATGGACAAAGGGAATAACTACGGGATCGAGTGAATCCTTGACACAGTGGTTCATCCGATGAAGATCATCGAGGAACACGTGGGAACCAACATGGGTATCCAGATCCCGCTGTTGGTTATTGACGAGAGAGTGGTCTCGGTCATGTCTACGTGGTTTACACACTTAAGGTTCGGTGACGCTAGGGTCGTAGAGATACATGCACGTGGAAACCCGAAAGTTGTTCGCAGTCCCGGATGAGATCCCGGACGTGACGAGGAGTTCCGGAATGGTCCGGAGGTAAAGAATGATATATAGGAAGTCCAGTTTCGGCCATCGGGTGATCTCCGGGGGTCACCGGGAGTGTCCCGGGACCACCGGAGGGGTCCCGGGGGTCCACCGGGTGGGGCCACCCATCCCGGTGGGGTCCCTAGGCCGCAAGGGGAAGGGGGCCAGCCCCTGGTGGGCTGGCGCACCCTACTGGGCCCTCCCTCATGCGCCTAGGGTTGAAACCCTAGGGGAGGGAGGCGCCCCCTATGCCTTGGGGGGCAAGTCTTCCCCCCAGGCCGCCGCCCCCCCTTACAGATTGGACCTGCAGGGGCTGGCGCACCCCCCTGGCCCCCTATATATATGTGGGGGGGAGAGGGCAGCCGCACCCAATCCTCTGGCGCCTCTCCCCCTCCCGTCACACCTTCCTCCTCCTCCGCAGGGCGCCGGCGAAGCCCTGCAGGATTTCCCGCTGCATCCACCACCACGCCGTCGTGCTGCTGGATCTCCGACGACCTCTCCTCCCCCCTTGCTGGATCAAGAAGGAGGTGACGTTGCTGTACCGGACGTGTGTTGAACGCGGAGGTGCCGTCCGTTCGGCGCTAGATCATCGGTGACGAAGAACGCGAAGAGTACGACTACTTTATCCACGCTTCTTCGAAAGCTTCCGCTCGCGATCTACAAAAGGGTATGTAGATGCACTCTCATATGCTTGTTGCTAGATGTCTCCTTAGTTGGATCTTGGTGAAAGCGTAGAATTTTTTTGAATTCTGCTACGTTCCCCAATGATACGTCCAAAACGTATCTATAATTTCTGCTTGCTCCATGCCTCTTTTGTGTGATATTGCTATGATATTTATGCACTTCCATACACTTTTGATCATATTTGGACTAACCTATTAACTCAGTGCACCCCAGTGTCAGTTTCTGTTTTCTGCTGTTTTTGTATTTCAGGTTTTCCCATTACGTAAACTGCCAGAAAAATTCCGGGAAAAATATAAAAAAAATCAGCGTTCCGGAAGCATCCATGCGGCCAAAGTAGGGCCGGAGGGGGGCCACCAGGGCTCCAGGCGCCCTGGGGGCGCGGCCCCCCTCCTGGTCGCGTCGGGGTGGGCGCCTGGGCCCCCCAGGCCTCTGCTGATGCCCCCCTTTGGCATATATTTACACCGCGTCCCGAAACCCTCGAGGACGGAACCCTTTTTCGCGATCTCATCTCTGTTCCGCCGCCGCCGCGCTTCCAAGATCGGGAGCACCAGGAGAACTCTTCCCGGCACCCTGCCGGAGGGGAGGATCACCACCGGGAGCCTCTCCACCACCATGGACGCCTCCTGGATGAGTTGTGAGTAGTCTCCCTTGGACCATGGGTCCATGACCAGTAGCTATGTGATGTTCTCCTCCCCTCTTTGTTCTTCACCGATCAAACCTCGTGAGCTGCCCTACATGATCGAGGCACATATGTAATCCTTATGCTGTTGCTATGATGAGTTTGTTGGGATCCGATGGATTAGGAGATTATGTTCAGATTATGTGTGAGTAATATATTTGATTTACCTCTTTTATATTTATGTTCTTGAGTAATTCTTGCATGTTCTCCGTTGCTGTTTATTGCTTTGGCCAAGTAGTAGGTAGTAACTCCAAGAGGGAACGTTATGCTTGATTGTGGGTTCATGCCCCTCGATGACTAGCTTGAGTGACAGAAACATGAGTCTAGGGGGTGTGCTGTTGCCACAAGGGGGAAAACAACGGTGCTTGTACTCGCGGGTGCAAGGATTGTTTACTTTACGCAAAGTTCTTTTAATGCAGTTGTCTGTTGCTTTGAGTTTACACTATGGGTGGGACTCGCAACTTAATACCAGCGAGATGTTCTGGATAGATATCTCAAGGTGGATGATTAGTAGTAGATGCAGATGGATTTCGGTCTACTTGCCTTGGCGTACCGCCCATGCTTTTGAGCCTCTACCTTTCTTTGTAGCATAGTTAGCATTGGTTTGCGCACATAATCATGTCAATTGCCCAGCTGTAATTTGTTTACCTCGCTTAGCTGTTTTATCGTCTTTTGGGAGAGAGACATCACTAGTGAACATCATGGGACCCCGGTCCATATTACCATCACCGATCACATCCGCTATTTACTTTCTGTTCTTACTTACTAGTTGCAGTTATACCTATCACTATTATCTCTTGCGTTTGATCCTTTGTAAACGACAAGGCCGGAGAGATTGACAACCTCTCTGTACTCGTTGGGAGGAAAGTTATTTGTATCTGTGTGCAGGTCCGGTCGATCGCTGGTTGCGCCGCTAGCAGTTGACACCTTCTTGTTGAACCTCGGAGTCTTAGGGGAATTCGATCCTTGGTATCTTTGCCAAGGGAAAACTACCGCTACACGGCATCTCAAACCTTCCACTTGGGGTAACCAACGAGGGGCGAGAAGCCATCACCCAACATTGTAGTACCCAGACAATCTGAGCACATGCCCACTGGTTGAGCTATTCTCCTCCATCTTGTAGGCAATGTACTTTCAGAGGTCTTATACCTCTCGACACGGGCATGAGTATGAAATACTAATTTCAACTCTTGGAACATCTCATATGCTCCGTGGCGTTCAAAACATTTTTGAAGTCCCGGTTATAAGCCGTAAAGTATGGTGCACTAAACTATCAAGTAGTCATCATACCGAGCTTGTCAAACGTTCATAACGTCTACATCTGCTCCTGCAGTAGATATGTCCCTAGCGGTGCATCAAGGACATAATACTTCTGTGCAGCAATGAGGAAAATCCTCAGATCACGGAACAAGTCCGCATCATTGCTACTAACATCTTTCAACTTAGTTTTCTCTAGGAACATATCAAAAACATAGGGGAGCTATAACGCAAGCTATTGATATACAACATAATTTGCAAATACTATCAGGACTAAGTTCATGATAAATTAAAGTTCAATTTAATCATATTACTAAAGAACTCCCACTTAGATAGACATCCCTCTAGTCATCTAAATGATCACGTGATCCAAATCAACTAAACCATGTCCGATCATCACGTGAGATGGAGTAGTTTTCAACGGTGAACATCTTATGTTGATCATATCTACTATATGATTCACGCTCGACCTTTTGGTCTCTAGTGTTCCGAGGCCATATCTGCATATGCTAGGCTCGTCAAGTTTAACCCGAGTATTCTGCATGTGCAAAATTGTCTTACACCCGTTGTATTTGAATGTAGAGCTTATCACACCCGATCATCACGTGGTGTCTCGGTAGGACGAACTTTCACAACGGTGCATACTCAGGGAGAACACTTATACCTTGAAATTTAGTGAGAGATCATCTTATAATGCTACCGCCGATCTAAGCAAAATAAGATGCATAAAAGATAAACATCACATGCAATCAATATAAGTGATATGATATGGCCATCATCATCTTGTGCCTTTGATCTCCATCTCCAAGGCACCGTCATGATCACCATCATCACCGGCGCGACACCCAGATCTCCATCATAGCATCGTTGTCGTCTCGCCAACTATTGCTTCCACGACTATCGCTACCGCTTAGTGATAAAGTAAAGCAATTACATGGCGATTGCATTTCATACAACAAAGCGACAACCATATGGCTCCTGCCAGTTGCCGATAACTTTACAAAACATGATCATCTCATACAATAATGTATAACTCATCACGTCTTGACCATATCACATCACAACATGCCCTGCAAAAACAAGTTAGACGTCCTCTACTTTGTTGTTGCAAGTTTTACGTGGCTTCTACGGGCTTAGCAAGAACCGTTCCTACCTACGCATACAAAACCACAACGATATTTCGTCAAGTATGTGCTGTTTTAACCTTCACAAGGACCGGGCGTAGCCACACTTGATTCAACTAAAGTTGGAGAAACTGACACCCGCCAGCCACCTGTGTGCGAAGTACGTTGGTAGAACCAGTCTCGCGTAAGCGTACGCGTAATGTTGGTCCGGGCCGCTTCATCCAACAATACCGCCGAATCAAAGTATGACATGCTGGTAAGCAGTATGACATCGTCCACAACTCACATGTGTTCTACTCGTGCATATCATCTACGCATAGACCTAGCTCTGATACCACTGTTGGGGAACATAGTATTTTAAAATTTTACTACGATCACGCAAGATCTATCTACCAAATGCATAGCAACGACAGGGGAGAGTGTGTCTACGTACCCTCGTAGACCGAAAGCGGAAGCGTCTAGTGACGCAGTTGATGTAGTCGAACTTCTTCGCGATCCAACCGATCAAACACCGAACGTACGACACCTCCGCGTTTAGCACACGTTCAGCTTGATGACGTCCCACGAGCTCTTGATCTAGTTGAGCTTCATGGGAGAGTTTCGTCAGCACGATGGCGTGGTGACGGAGATGATGAAGTTACCGTCGCAGGGGGCTTCGCCTAAGCACTGCAACGATATGACCGAGGTGTGTTTCTGTGGAGGGGGGCACCGCACACGGTTGGGAGAGATCAACAGATCAACTTGTGTGTCTATGGGGTGCCTCTACCCCCGTATATAAAGGAGTGGAGGAGGGGGAGGCCCGGCCCTCTCTATGGCGCTCCCTAGGGAGTCCTACTCCCACCGGGAGTAGGATTCCCCCTTTCCTAGTAGAACTAGGAGCCCTTCCAAGTAGTAGGAGTAGGAGAGAAGAAAGGGAAAAGAGAAGAGAAGGAAGGAGGGGGCGCAGCCCCTCCCCTTAGTCCAATTCGGACTAGGCCTTGGGGGGGTGCAGCCTTCCTCTTCTCTCTTTCCCCTAAAGCCCAATAAGGCCCATATACTCCCCGGTGAATTCCCGTAACTCTCCGGTACTCCGAAAAATACCCGAATCACTCGGAACCTTTCCGATGTCCGAATATAGTCGTCCAATATATCGATCTTTACGTCTCGACCATTTCGAGACTCCTCGTCATGTCCCCAATCTCATACGGGACTCCTAAATACCGATCGTCATCAAATGTTAAGCGTGCGGACCCTACGGGTTCGAGAACTATGTAGACATGACCAAGACACATCTCCGGTCAATAACCAATAGCGGAACCTGGATGCTCATATTGGCTCCCACATATTCTACTAAGATCTTTATCGGTCAAACCGCATAACAACATACGTTGTTCCCTTTGTCATCGGTATGTTAGTTTCCCGAGATTCGATCGTCGGTATCACCATACCTAGTTAATCTCGTTACCGGCAAGTCTCTTTACTCGTTCTGTAATACATCATCTCGTGACTAACTCATTAGTCATTTGCTTGCAAAGCTTATTATGATGTGTATTACCGAGAGGGCCCAGAGATACCTATCCGACACTCGGAGTGACAAATCCTATTCTTGATCTATGCCAACACCACGAACACCTTCAGAGACAGTTGTAGAGCATCTTTATAATAACCCAGTTACATTGTGACGTTTGGTAGCACACAAGGTGTTCCTCCGATATACGGGAGTTGCATAATCTTATAGTCATAGGAATATGTATAAGTCATGAAGAAAGCAATAGCAGTAAAACTAAACGATCATAGTACTAAGCTAACGGATGGGTCTAGTCCATATCATCATTTTCCTGTGACAACTCATGTCTATGGTTAGGAAACATAACCATCTTTGATCAGTGAGCTAGTCTAGTAGAGGCATACTAGGGACACTTTGTATTGTCTATGTATTCACACATGTACTAAGTTTCCGGTTAATACAATTCTAGCATGAATAATAAACATTTATCATGATATAAGGAAATAAATAATAACTTCATTATTGCCTCTAGGGCATATTTTCTTCACAAGATATCATCCAGATAGACGAGAACAAATTCATTGGTGTAGGGGTTGAATATGAAGTGCATCATCCGAGAGAAAGTGGGTGGAGCATTTGCAAGGCCGAAAGACATGACTGTGTATTTGTAAGAGCCAAAACTCGTTCTTAATGCGGCTTAGGAATATCCTCTTCACGGATACAGATCTGATGGCAACCCATCTGGAGATCGAGCTTCGAGAACACCTTTGCTCTCTTGAGCTGCTCGAACAATTCATTGATATTGGGGAGCGGATACTTATTCTTTATTGTCTTCTTGTTCAATGGCCGGTAATCAACGCAAAGGCGTTCCGTGCCATCCTTCTTCTTGACAAATAGAAAACCACATCCCCAAGGAGAAGTACTAGGCCTGATTAGACCCATATGTTCTTGCTCATCGAGTTGTTTCTTCAGCTCCTTCAACTCATCAGGGGAAAGCTTGTACGGACGCCAACATGTTGGCTCGGTACCGGGTTCGAGTTCAATGACGAATTCAACTTGACGATGGGGAGGCATGCCTGGAAGCTCCTCAGGAAAAACAACATCATATTCATTAACCACCAGAATCTCAGAAATTACATTAATCTCGCCCTTGTCATTGAGAGAGAAAAGCCTGATTATGTTATCTCGAGAGGCGAAGATAATCACATCTTCGTCAGGATGAGTAAGCTTGACTTCCTTATTTGCACAACTAATGTTTGCATTATGCTTGGAGAGCCAATCCATCCCAAGAATAAGATCAATGTCGGAGTTGTCGAGAACAACCGGAGAAACCAAGAAGCTGTAATCACCCATATGAATAGATATATCCGGAGCAAACACGCTAGAATGCATTCGTTTTCCCGGAGAAATAATTGATAACTCCCTTGGCAAAATTTTGGTGTCAAAATTGTGCTACGTTGCAAATGGGTGAGAAATGAAAGAGCATGATGCACCCGAATCAAACAAGACTTTAGAAGGTATAGAGTTAACTGGAAGATTACCAAGTATCACATCTGAAGAATTCTCTGCTTGAGCTGCATTCATCAGATTCACTCTTGCTGCCTTGGGATTGTGCTTGACAATAGCAGTGCTGACAGGTGGAGGAGGCGGAAGGCGCCTTGGGTTGGGACACTTGTTGGCATAGTGACCCTTGTGAGAACATGTAATGCCCAGGATGGAGTTATACCTCCTACGTGTCGAGGCACGACTTAAAGGCATAAATCCATCCTAGAATGATCTCAAGTTTGGTATCTTTGCACGACTCAGGTAAAAGAGGGATTAAATTGCAAAAGGAGGTAGTTGGCTTACACTCGCCACTTCACACAATACATTACATAAGCAATACGTCATTGAAAACGTCACAACCCGACTACGGGTGAAGATCCAAAGAAAGATACCAAAACAACATAAAGCCACAGGTCAGGATCGAATCCTAGTAGAAACCACTACTGAACATCGAAACGTCACAAACAAAAGGCCACACTCTTCATCGAGCTCCTGGTGAAGCACTGAACCAGCTCCTGCATCGAACTCGGCTGAACCTGCATCTGGTGTGGTGAAGTAACTGTGAGCCACAGAGGACTCAGCAATCCCGTTCCCGGGTAACACGACTATTTAAGCCTTGGGTGAGGACAAGGCTGAAGAAAGAACGAGAGGTGAAGGAACAAACAAGAGTCTGCAGCAGCAACTAGCACTAACTTACGTAAAAGAGAGCGAGAAGAGAAGTGCATCGGTCGAAAGATGATCACGAAGTGATCCTAACTAAAGCCGGTCAAACATAACCCCACCGTGTTCAACTCCCGAATCCCTATTCGGAAATTGACAGTCACGGTACACACGCTGGTAGTGTATTAGAACATTGTGTCAAGTTATCTACAACCGGAATTAACAAGCTCCCATCTGCCACATAACCGCGGGCACGGCTTTCGAAAGTTCAAACCCTGCAGGGGTGTTCCAACTTGACCCATTACAAGCCCACGATCCGCGAAGTCGCAACTCCATAGTTGGGAAGACCCGAGTATTCTCGGAATCCCGTGCTCAAGTTAAACCGAACTAAGGTAAGGCTAATCCAGCAAATCCTCCCGGCGTGTCGACACCCTGATAGTAGCCGCGCGTATCTAGGTCTCAGGACACGACCGGATGGGCGATCCTACAGGTATACCAGATACCTCGGGTTGCCCCAAGGCGGCCCTGCAGTCTCCCCGTTTGGGACCAACACCATCGGCACTGGCCCCCCCTGCTATGTAGAAATAAAGGATCCTCGAGGGAGCGACCCTCTATGCAAATTTAATTAATTAATTAAGTTGTTATTATGGGCAAATAGTACCAAATGTTGGGACTTGCTGGAAAAGACTTAGCACTTAGCGGTTTATCAAGGGGGTCCCATACACCCCAACCGTGTTAGGAACGCATAATCAAGGAACATAACACCGGTTTATACGGTTCCTAACGACATGAGTGGAACAAAACACCAAGCAAAAGGCTTAGCCTTCCACCCTGCCAGTATATAGATGATTTCATTTTTAAGCATTTATATAGTGTGATATAACCCAACCAAACTTCAACATGAAGCAAGCATCTTCAATCTTCACCTGCAACTAGCAATGCTATAAGAGGGCTGAGCGAAGCGTACTTAGCCAAGCAACGGTTTGCGTAGGTAGGGTGGTTAAACATGGCAATGGTTACAAGTAGGAGGCTGACAAGAAGAACATGGGCATCGAGGCAAAACTATAGATCGAGACTTCTAGCAAGAGGCAAAAATAGTAATGGTATCCGGGTTCGGTCATCTTGCCTGGGATTCCTCAAGGGAGAAGAACGGATCCAAGAAGTAGACGGAGCAACAGTCGAGCGAAACCTCACAACTCCGGAACGAAACCGAAGCTAACAAAAGAAGCAACCGGAAAGAAGAAAACAACACGATAAACACACAAATCATAAACAAGGCATACGATGCACAAGCAAGCATGATGCATGTCCGGTTTAAATATGCAAGGCATGGCAAAGTGCACAAACAACACTACAAATTAAGTGGAGCTCAATATGCAACGAGTTGCATATTGACAAAACACCACAATTTAATTATTTAGTTGACTCTCGTTATTTACAACACAAGGTTAAATGTTTTTAGCATGGCAAGAGGTGAAGCAAAATTAAACTACACTATTAAGACATTTTAAATGAGGCCGGAAAATAACAACAACATATCCGGAAAATCCTCATGAGCATGTTTAATAATTATAAGCAAACAACAATTAAACATTCTCATGTTGTTAACATGATGCGGATGACATGAACATGTTATGCAAGTTTTATTAAAAGGTTGACTTAAAGGAGATATGAAGCATTTGTCACCGCGGTGGAAAGAAAAGAGTGCCACGACAACGATCCGAAAATGATGCAACGGCATCATATCGGTTCCGGTAACTCGTTGAGAGTCCGGTGCAAAAGATAGAATCGACGTGAGCGAGTCAAACGAGATGAAAGGTGGGCGATCCCGTTGCCGGGTTCCCACGAGTCGGTGACGAGGCAACCGAGGAACATGACAAAAGGTGGAACGGGCACGAAGCACACAAGGAAACATTTCATACAACCACAACAAGCATGCACGGGTCATCGTCTCGGGGTTATACCTTCGAAGCGTGCGTTTCGGGGCGGTTCGAGACGTAGTGGAAGAAGTCGTTCACGGCCGTAGAGCAAAGTAGGCGTTCACGGGGTGTAGTGGAAGTAGACGTTCGGGCGTCGAGTTCGTAGATGTACTTCTCCGAAGGGGTACTTGTCATCGTCTTGTGTCGGCGTTTTTGTATCGTAGATGTTCATGCCGCGTGTAGAGGTACTTGTCGGGATCGTCGTCGACGTAGGGGTACACGTCCAAAAACAGATACACTTACAGCTCCAAGGTTACTTGAGATGAACAGATAGCAGCAAGAAAACAAAAACAAAAACAAAAAAAAAGGAAAAAGAAGGGTGCGGGTCGGCGCTGGACTCGGGTGCTCGTCCCGGGGCTTGCTGGAGAGGGGAGTCGCGATGCTGGAGGTGCGGCCTTTGGCTGGTCGCGGACGAGGAGGCCGGAAGAAATCCGCGCTCGGGGCTGGACGACGCGCTCGCGGGGCAGGGATCCCGCGCTTGGGGCGGCTCGGGCTGCTGGAACGGACCTGGCTGAGCTGGAGTTGAAGACGGAGGGCACCGGCGCTGGGCAGCCATGGCGAAGAAGGAGGCCAGGGAGGCGGCCTGGATGATGCCGCGGGAGCCTGGGATGCGGCCTGGCCGCGGGCTCGGGCGACGCTCTGGACGAAGGAGGCAGGAGACTCCTGGCGATGGGGAAGAAGGATGCAGGGCGGACGGCGTCGGGCCGGAGGGACGAGGCCGGGCGCGGCGGGATCCGGCCGCTGCGGCCTTGGAGGCGACGGAGAGGAGGGACGCGGCGCGGGGCGGAGACGGGCAGCCAGGGAGGAGGGGATCCCCGCGGCCGGCCTGGAGTTGACGGGGAGGACGAGCGCAGCAGCTCCTGGCGCTGGCCGGCGGGGCGATGGAGGAACCAGCGAGGGGAAGAATCGGGGTGCGGGCGCACCGGGCGAGAGGGACGAGCGGGTTCGAGAGGGAGGAAGGGTCGGCCTGGGAGCGAGGGAGACAAGTGCGGCGGCGGACAGGGGGACGAGGGGAGAGCGATGGGAGTGGCTGCGGTTACGCTAGCTAGGGTTCGGCGCCTGAGGCTGGTTGGTCGGGCCTAGCTGGGCCTGAGGCTGGGATGGGCCTGGGAGGTGGCCTGGGCCGGAGTGGCCTAGGAGGGAAGGAGGAGAGGAGTGGCCTAGGAGGCCTGGCTGCCTTCTTTTTATTTCTTAAATAGAAATAAAAAGAGAGAGAGCAAAACAAAAAGAAAGAGCCACAGAAAGAAAAGAAAAAAAATGATGGACATTTTGTAAGGCTTTACGGAATAAACCCAACCCAACAAAAATAATTCCAACAAAAAGGGAAGTGCAAAACTAAAACATTAGCTTGCAATAAAAGGGGGTTTAGATAAAAGGAGGAGCCTCGAAACAACGGAAAGAAATAGCAAGGTTTAGAAGGAGAAGCTCGAAGTGAAAAGACAATGCGGAAAATTATGCAAGTGTGTTATGGTGATTCCGGAGCAATGGAATATTATTTATATAGCTCCCTAACTATTGAGAGACTTTTATATGTTATAAAGAGAAGTCATCTTCCCTCGATTTAAATGGGCCGAAGGTCCACACGAATTAATTTAAGTTGAGATGCAAAAATTAAAATGACATGATGGCATGATGACATGATGCAATGCAAAAATAAATAACACAAGCACAAAGAACCACACGGGCAACCCTGAACATCCGGAATCTTCTGGAAGCTTCTGGAATCTTCTGGAATCTTCTGGGACGTCGGTCTCGGGCGTCACAACTCTCCCACACTAACAGAGGATCTCGACCCGAGATCCTAGAGATATCACCGGGTAAAAACGGAAGAGGAAGAGGTAAAAAAAAGTTGCTTCTTCGACAGACGAGTGAAACCAAGAACCTTGAGAGGTTAAACAAGTTGAAAGAAGAAAGCAACGGAGATGAACGAAGATGAAAACTCCGTTAGAAAAGAGGAACAAGGGGCATTATGAGAACCTTGAAGGTTGAAAGACAAGAAACAAGAGCTCACGGACCAAAAGAATATGAAACTGCAACGGTATAGCCAAGGAATAAGAATGACGGAATTTGGACAGCACTCCCTCTGAAAATGGAAGGAATTGAACAAGAAATAGAGAAGATGGAGTGATACTTGATGAAAACAACAACACACAACCTCCGGAACAATTAAAAGAATGGCACAAGGGGTGAGAAAGATTCAGACAGCACTCCGGTTGAAGAGTGAGGCAAAACTTGATAAGATGAGGGAACTAGAATGAAGAATGCAACACTCCGGTTAAATGATAAGCAAGGAACAAAACATGATCTCGATAAAAACGAGATGATGGTTTGGAGAAAGCAACATTACAAAGCCTCCGGAATGAAAGATTAGAATATAGATCAACGAAAGAAATGAATGGAGAAGAAAATGACAACTTCTCCCAAAATGAATTGAAAGAGCATTTTACAAGAAGGGTTGAACTGAGTTGTTGGAAATTCAACAACGAAAAGAAATAAGCTTCATGTGGGCTTATGGAAAACATCTCAAAATTAAGAGGTTACAACCAGCCACTAACGGAAACGATTGATTTGATTGAGATCAACAAGGAGACGATAAAATTATCTCACCGGAATGATAAAAGAAGAACTTGGGTCATTAATAAGCACCATAATATCAACAATCCTTAGGGAAAGCTTTTAGGTGAAATACAACCCAATATAACTCCAATGAAAAAATTGAAGGGTTGAAAAGATCTCCTGAACAAGGACAATGATGGGTTTAAATATCTCATTCTTGATAACTCGTGAATCATGAAACATGAAGGAATTGACAAGAATGACATAACACCACCTCAAAGATAAGGGAGAAGAATTGCACTTGGAAAGCATGAAGAAGAATGCTTGAGCTCCAACAAAATCTTGATGAAGACTTCGAGGATGAATTAAAACATGATGAACCACCATGAAGAACTCCGGTAATGAAAGCATGAGAAGTGAAAGATGAAAAGAATAAGATTCAAGGCCTGCGATAAAATTAGATGGAGCTTTGAAATGATATGATTGAAACAACATGGATCTCCGGAAAACAAGATGAAGAACTTGAAGCCTAGAATTTATTCCTCACGAATAAACTCTAAACAAAGGAATTAATCCACTTGGAAGGAACAAGAATAAGAATTATGTCATGCATCTCCTTCACCAATTTAAATTGATGACAACCAAAGGATTTGGCATACTACTTATTCTCGTTGGAAAGAATTAAGAGAGATCTCGCACAAGCTTGGATAAACTTGAACGAAGCACCGGTAGGATTATGAAAAGAACAAATGAATTAAAACGACAACTAGGAAGAGTGAACTTGAAAGAACCACCGTAAAAATAGGGAGACGAACGAAGAGACATCAATGAAGAATATTTGGAGTGCAAAGTTGAAAACTGAGAACGAAGAAATATTCTGAAATGATGGCCTTCGGAGGATCACAAAGAAAAGAATTCAAGAATGCTTCGGATGGGTATAAAAGAATTCCTCACACATCGGAACAATAATGAGGATGGCATGAAGCTAGAACCACGAATCTTCAAGAGAACGGGCCAAGATTTAAGAGAAACACTTCTCCGATCTTCAAATGTTGAGAATGAAGACGAGAAATGCCATGAAGAATTGTTGAGCACTCCGGAATGAAGAATTAGAAGGTGGAGCAAAAGATGGAAATAATTGAAAACAAGCTTGGAGAAGGCATGTGACTGATGGGAATCATTCTTACGTCACACTTTGAAAAGAATTCTCCGGAAAAAGAAGAGTCAGGTAAGATCCTGGGAAAAGACCTGTGGGTTAGGGCCCACTCAAGAAATCACCGTTGGAAAAGATTGCTTAAGAGATATTGCACCGGTTGAATTAAATGGCTTGAATAAGATGACAAACTCAAAAAAAATAGTTTGAACGGATTAAGAATGGAATTATGAATCTTCAGCACTCCGGATATGAATAACAAGAGGAGAATGATTAATTGGTGCACCGGAATAAGAAAGCATTGTGAAAAGAGGAAAAAGGATAAGATCAACACCAAAATCTTGAATTACATCCACCTGAAGAATTAGAGAACAAAAGAATGATGAACTAGAAGCTCCTGAGCATCTTCACGATAAATCACCGGATAAGAACATTGAAGGAAGAATGAAGAAATATCACATGAATAAAATGGATGCTTCATCTGAGAATTTCTGGCTCCAAGAAGAAAAAGGGTGGGAGGGCGGGGAAAACAAAGGCAACTTGGGATGAACAAAAAGGACACCGGTTGAAAAAGAATTTAACATGACCATCTTGATGATCAAGAAGAATTAGCACTCCCATAGAAATATGAGAACACCGATAAGGAAAGGTATGGAATCAACATTTGACATCGAAGCAACTCGAATACCAGAATCAAAACAAAACAAAGGATAGATAAGTAGCAGCCTAATCTTCACAATATCATTCGAACAGAGGATTGAACGAATGAATTCCTTAGGTACATCAACTTGACGAGAAGCCACTTGGAGAACAAAATGAAAATAAAAAGGAACAAGGAAACGATAGAACAAATACAAGATAGAAGTTTCGTTCGACATCTTCGTGCTGAAAGCTCATGGAACGTGTTACAAAAGGGTTTTGCAATCCCCGGATCAGCATAGCCAAGGACCCTTTAAGATGCAACTCCCGATCAGAACAAGTCCATAAAACCACTTCACCCAATGTAGAACCCCAAACTTCATATCGAGCATTCGTTGGAAGAATGCCTAGAACTACTAGATGAACCCACCTATAGATTTCCGAAAGTTTCCAGTTATGCAATCAGGTGTTGGGGATACACGGGAAGCACCGCGCAATCAACTCTAAACCTACATCCAGGTGTATCCATCCTTCAACACATAACCAGTCTTTCTCGGAAACTGTTTACCTCGGACCTTCGAAAAGCATCCACTATAACAAGCTATGGCAATACTCTCGAACTACCTCCCCAGTACTGGGTGATGTCGGGGTTATCTTGCCACTGGCCGTATAGGAGAGATTTTCGATGTCGGCCGTCTTAAGTATTTAGTACTGCCGCGATATGCTTGTGTCAATGATACCCCGAAGCTCAACTCCTCGGGAACAGGAGGCATCGAGAACAATATCCTTGTCACAAGAACATCGAAACAATCCCAGAATACTCGCGGGATCCTAAAAAAAAATTTGTGCAATTTTTGAAAGTAGAAGAGAAAAGAGTAATCGTCAGGAGTCCTCACCAGAGAGAAAGGGGATGAGAAGCAAAGAAATCCTACTCTCCGATATATATATAGGACTCAAAACATTTTCAGTGTGTGCCTAGACTCAACCATCAACGATTCGATCAAACAGTGGGGGCTTCTAGGTCGGAGAAGGCTCTGAATACCAACTTGTAATGCCCAGGATGGAGTTATACCTCCTACGTGTCGAGGCACGACTTAAAGGCATAAATCCATCCTAGAATGATCTCAAGTTTGGTATCTTTGCACGACTCAGGTAAAAGAGGGATTAAATTGCAAAAGGAGGTAGTTGGCTTACACACGCCACTTCACACAATACATTACATAAGCAATACGTCATTCAAAACGTCACAACCCGACTACGGGTGAAGATCCAAAGAAAGATACCAAAACAACATAAAGCCACAGGTCAGGATCGAATCCTAGTAGAAACCACTACTGAACATCGAAACGTCACAAACAAAAGGCCACACTCTTCATCGAGCTCCTGGTGAAGCACTGAACCAGCTCCTGCATCGAACTCGGCTGAACCTGCATCTGGTGTGGTGAAGTAACTGTGAGCCACAGAGGACTCAGCAATCCCGTTCCCGGGTAACACGACTATTTAAGCCTTGGGTGAGGACAAGGCTGAAGAAAGAACGAGAGGTGAAGGAACAAACAAGAGTCTGCAGCAGCAACTAGCACTAACTTACGTAAAAGAGAGCGAGAAGAGAAGTGCATCGGTCGAAAGATGATCACGAAGTGATCCTAACTAAAGCCGGTCAAACATAACCCCACCGTGTTCAACTCCCGAATCCCTATTCGGAAATTGACAGTCACGGTACACACGCTGGTAGTGTATTAGAACATTGTGTCAAGTTATCTACAACCGGAATTAACAAGCTCCCATCTGCCACATAACCGCGGGCACGGCTTTCGAAAGTTCAAACCCTGCAGGGGTGTTCCAACTTGACCCATTACAAGCCCACGATCCGCGGAGTCGCAACTCCATAGTTGGGAAGACCCGAGTATTCTCGGAATCCCGTGCTCGAGTTAAACCGAACTAAGGTAAGGCTAATCCAGCAAATCCTCCCGGCGTGTCGACACCCTGATAGGTAGCCGCGCGTATCTAGTCTCAGGACACGACCGGATGAGACATCCTACGGGTTTTTACCAGCCCTCGAGTTTCCTTGAGGTGGCCCCGCAGTCCGCTCGTTTCGGACCAACACTCATGAGGAGCACTGGCCCGGGGGGTTGAATTAAGAATAAAAGGGATAGCTAGTCCACATGCAAGTTTTTATTAGTTTGTTATTAGGCAAATAGTACCAAAGGTTGGGACTTGCTGGAAAAGACTTAGCACTTAGCGGTT
Source organism: Secale cereale (assembly GCA_902687465.1). Classification (NCBI taxonomy): domain Eukaryota; kingdom Viridiplantae; phylum Streptophyta; class Magnoliopsida; order Poales; family Poaceae; genus Secale; species Secale cereale. Next base: position 607,326,942 of record LR738713.1, on the reverse strand, counting down.
TATCAAGGGGGTCCCATACACCCCAACCGTGTTAGGAACGCATAATCAAGGAACATAACACCGGTTTATACGGTTCCTAACGGCATGAGTGGAACAAAACACCAAGCAAAAGGCTTAGCCTTCCACCCTGCCAGTATATAGATGATTTCATTTTTAAGCATTTATATAGTGTGATATAACCCAACCAAACTTCAACATGAAGCAAGCATCTTCAATCTTCACCTGCAACTAGCAATGCTATAAGAGGGCTGAGCGAAGCGTACTTAGCCAAGCAACGGTTTGCGTAGGTAGGGTGGTTAAACATGGCAATGGTTACAAGTAGGAGGCTGACAAGAAGAACATGGGCATCGAGGCAAAACTATAGATCGAGACTTCTAGCAAGAGGCAAAAATAGTAATGGTATCCGGGTTCGGTCATCTTGCCTGGGATTCCTCAAGGGAGAAGAACGGATCCAAGAAGTAGACGGAGCAACAGTCGAGCGAAACCTCACAACTCCGGAACGAAACCGAAGCTAACAAAAGAAGCAACCGGAAAGAAGAAAACAACACGGTAAACACACAAATCATAAACAAGGCATACGATGCACAAGCAAGCATGATGCATGTCCGGTTTAAATATGCAAGGCATGGCAAAGTGCACAAACAACACTACAAATTAAGTGGAGCTCAATATGCAACGAGTTGCATATTGACAAAACACCACAATTTAATTATTTAGTTGACTCTCGTTATTTACAACACAAGGTTAAATGTTTTTAGCATGGCAAGAGGTGAAGCAAAATTAAACTACACTATTAAGACATTTTAAATGAGGCCGGAAAATAACAACAACATATCCGGAAAATCCTCATGAGCATGTTTAATAATTATAAGCAAACAACAATTAAACATTCTCATGTTGTTAACATGATGCGGATGACATGAACATGTTATGCAAGTTTTATTAAAAGGTTGACTTAAAGGAGATATGAAGCATTTGTCACCGCGGTGGAAAGAAAAGAGTGCCACGACAACGATCCGAAAATGATGCAACGGCATCATATCGGTTCCGGTAACTCGTTGAGAGTCCGGTGCAAAAGATAGAATCGACGTGAGCGAGTCAAACGAGATGAAAGGTGGGCGATCCCGTTGCCGGGTTCCCACGAGTCGGTGACGAGGCAACCGAGGAACATGACAAAAGGTGGAACGGGCACGAAGCACACAAGGAAACATTTCATACAACCACAACAAGCATGCACGGGTCATCGTCTCGGGGTTATACCTTCGAAGCGTGCGTTTCGGGGCGGTTCGAGACGTAGTGGAAGAAGTCGTTCACGGCCGTAGAGCGAAGTAGGCGTTCACGGGGTGTAGTGGAAGTAGACGTTCGGGCGTCGAGTTCGTAGATGTACTTCTCCGAAGGGGTACTTGTCATCGTCTTGTGTAGGCGTTTTTGTATCGTAGATGTTCATGCCGCGTGTAGAGGTACTTGTCGGGATCGTCGTCGACGTAGGGGTACACGTCCAAAAACAGATACACTTACAGCTCCAAGGTTACTTGAGATGAACAGATAGCAGCAAGAAAACAAAAACAAAAACAAAAAAAAAGGAAAAAGAAGGGTGCGGGTCGGCGCTGGACTCGGGTGCTCGTCCCGGGGCTTGCTGGAGAGGGGAGTCGCGATGCTGGAGGTGCGGCCTTTGGCTGGTCGCGGACGAGGAGGCCGGAAGAAATCCGCGCTCGGGGCTGGACGACGCGCTCGCGGGGCAGGGATCCCGCGCTTGGGGCGGCTCGGGCTGCTGGAACGGACCTGGCTGAGCTGGAGTTGAAGACGGAGGGCACCGGCGCTGGGCAGCCATGGCGAAGAAGGAGGCCAGGGAGGCGGCCTGGATGATGCCGCGGGAGCCTGGGATGCGGCCTGGCCGCGGGCTTGCGCGACGCTCTGGACGAAGGAGGCAGGAGACTCCTGGCGATGGGGAAGAAGGATGCAGGGCGGACGGCGTCGGGCCGGAGGGACGAGGCCGGGCGCGGCGGGATCCGGCCGCTGCGGCCTTGGAGGCGACGGAGAGGAGGGACGCGGCGCGGGGCGGAGACGGGCAGCCAGGGAGGAGGGGATCCCCGCGGCCGGCCTGGAGTTGACGGGGAGGACGAGTGCAGCAGCTCCTGGCGCTGGCCGGCGGGGCGATGGAGGAACCAGCGAGGGGAAGAATCGGGGTGCGGGCGCACCGGGCGAGAGGGACGAGCGGGTTCGAGAGGGAGGAAGGGTCGGCCTGGGAGCGAGGGAGACAAGTGCGGCGGCGGACAGGGGGACGAGGGGAGAGCGATGGGAGTGGCTGCGGTTACGCTAGCTAGGGTTCGGCGCCTGAGGCTGGTTGGTCGGGCCTAGCTGGGCCTGAGGCTGGGATGGGCCTGGGAGGTGGCCTGGGCCGGAGTGGCCTAGGAGGGAAGGAGGAGAGGAGTGGCCTAGGAGGCCTGGCTGCCTTCTTTTTATTTCTTAAATAGAAATAAAAAGAGAGAGAGCAAAACAAAAAGAAAGAGCCACAGAAAGAAAAGAAAAAAAAATGATGGACATTTTGTAAGGCTTTACGGAATAAACCCAACCCAACAAAAATAATTCCAACAAAAAGGGAAGTGCAAAACTAAAACATTAGCTTGCAATAAAAGGTGGTTTAGATAAAAGGAGGAGCCTCGAAACAACGGAAAGAAATAGCAAGGTTTAGAAGGAGAAGCTCGAAGTGAAAAGACAATGGGGAAAATTATGCAAGTGTGTTATGGTGATTCCGGAGCAATGGAATATTATTTATATAGCTCCCTAACTATTGAGAGACTTTTATATGTTATAAAGAGAAGTCATCTTCCCTCGATTTAAATGGGCCGAAGGTCCACACGAATTAATTTAAGTTGAGATGCAAAAATTAAAATGACATGATGGCATGATGACATGATGCAATGCAAAAATAAATAACACAAGCACAAAGAACCACACGGGCAACCCTGAACATCCGGAATCTTCTGGAAGCTTCTGGAATCTTCTGGGACGTCGGTCTCGGGCGTCACAGAACACTTGTTGCAAGTCACTTCTGAGAGAGGCCGGTGATAAGGACCACTTGATCTTGAAGCTTGAAACTGAGGCTTGGACTGATTGCTTGGGTTGGGTGGGTGGGAGAAACCACGGCCACCTGAGTGCTTGTTGTTGTTTGGAGGACGGAGCACTGGAGGAGGCGGTAGACATAATTTCTGCTACTTGGCAACCACTTGAGAAGAAGAGGAGGAGTGAATAGCATCTCTGATCCTCTTTTTGGAAGCTTCACTCTTGAGCTGAGCTGCCTCTTGCTTGAGCGCCATATTGTAGAATTGGTCAAATTCACCGAGCTCGAACAATGTGAGAGCTAGTTGGAGTTCATCTTTCAGACCACCTCAGAACTGATAAATCTTGCTCTTGGCATCGGGGATGTCTTGCTTCGCATAACAGACAAGATTTTGGAACTTGACATTGTATTGATAGGCGGACATGGTGCCTTGCTTCAGGTTGCGGAATTGCTCACACATGCCTTCAATGACACTGGTTGGAATGTGGTGAGAGCGGAAATCTTTGCAGAAGTCAGCGCACAAGATCTCACGTTCACCTCTGGAATCTTTGTACTGTTTCCACCAATCAGCAGCTTGATCTTTGAGTTGGAAAGTGCCAAACTTGACATAATCCTCAGGCCTCACGTTTCTGCATTCAAAGTGCTTTTTGATGTTTGTGATCTAGTCTTCAGCATCTAGCGGGTCCACACAGTAACTGAACGACTTCGGTTGGTTTGCCAGGAATTGGTTCAGTGTCGCAAAGTGAGGTTGATTGAACAGATTGCCTTGGCCTTGGTTCCCATGATTGCCTTGATTTGCTTGGTTGGCTTGAAAGTTCTGCATCATTTGCATGAGCATCTAAGTGTTCTGGTTGGTCGCTTGTATAATTTCTCTCCATGCCTCAGCCGGAGGAGGAGGGGATGGAGGACGTTCAGGAGGACGCTCTTCTTCGCCCTCTTGGTTTGGGTTGGTAACCTTCTTAGGAGCCATCCTGAATGTGATGACAACTGTTAGCCATTGATGCAAAATAGATAATCTGAATCAACGGCTAGATATTTGCAACATAAGTCTTCACCACAACTATTCGAACAAAATGAACGAATGAATTCCACAGTTTAATGGTACAACAATCTTCTCGAGAAGCCACTTGGGAGAACAAAAGGTAATTAAAAACAACAAGGTGTAGATGGAACAAATACATGATAGAAGCTTTGTCCCACATGTTCGTGCTGAATGCCCCATGGAACGTGTTACAAAGGGTGTTGCAATCCCTGAATCAGCATAGCCAAGGACCCTTTAAGATGCAACTCCCATTTGGAACAGCGCCCATGAAACCTCTTCACTCGATGTTGAACACCAAACCTCATACCATGCACTCATTGGAAGAATGCCTACGAGCTACTTGAAGAACCCACCTATTAATTCCCGAAGGTTTCCGGTTATGCAATCTGGTGGTGGGGATACATGGGAAGCACCGCGCACTCAACTCTAAACCTACATCCAGCTTTATCCATCCGTCAACACATAACCAGTCATCCTTGGAAACTGTTTACCTCGGACCTTCGAAATGCATCCGCTATACTAGCAATGGCAATACTCCCGAACTATCCTACCAGTACTGGGTGACGTCGAGGTTATCTCACCACTAACCACATAGAAGAGTTTTCGATGTCGGCCGTCTTAAGTATTCTAGAACCGCTGCGATACATTTGTGAAGACAACACCTCAGAGCTCAACTCCCCGGAACACTACCACAACCCCTAAATGACAGGAGGCATCGAGAACAATGTTCTCGTCACAAAGATATCGAAACAATCCAAACAATACTTGCGTGATCCTAAAAAACAATTTAGTGAATTTTTGAGAGAAGAGGAGATAGAACAACGTCAGGAGTCCTCACAAGAGTGACGAAGGGATGAGGAGTAAAAAGAAATCCTACGCTCCGATATATATATAGGACTCAAAACATTTTGTGTGTGTGTGCCTAGACCCAACCGTCAATGATTCGATCAATCAGGGGGGGCTCCTAGGTCGGAGAAGGCTCTGAATACCAACTTGTAATGCCCAGTATGCGGCTATGTCCCCCACGTGTCGAGGCACGACTTAAGGACATAAACGCATACTAGAATGATCTCTATGGTATCTTTGCACAACTCATGTAAAATTCCGGGATGAAAGTGTAAAATGATAGTTGGCTTACACTTGCCACGTCACACAATGAAATACAATAACATACATCATCCAAATAACATCAGAGTCCGACTACGGACGAAATCCAAACGAAAAGATACCATAAATAACACAAGCCCGAATCATCCTAGTAAGAGCCAGTACTGATCGTCGGGATAAGACACATAGTAACGTCCACGCTCTTCATCAAACTCCCAGTACAGCTCTGAACCATCTCCTGTATAGTTCTCAACGGTACCTGCATCTGGTGTGTGTTGAATCTGTGAGCCACAGAGGACTCAGCAATCCCGTTCCAGGGTAAGAAGACTATCAAAGCCTTAGGTGTGGAAAGGATGTAATCAAAGGTTGCAGCAAGCACTAAGCACTAGCTTATGAGTTTAGAGGGAGAAGAGTACAAGTGCCAACGATCGCCAAGTCAATCACGAAGTGATCTTAACTACTCACGATCAAACATAACCCCACCGTGTTCACTTCCCGAAGCCCTTCGGAAAGAGACCGTCACGGTTACTCATGCAGGTAGTGTATTCATGAACGTGGTGTCAAGTTATCTATAACCGGATATTAACAAATTCCCATCTGCCACATAACCACGGGAATGGCTTTCAAATGATCAAACCCTGCAGCGGTGTCCCAACTTAGCCCATCTCAAGCTCACGATCTGCGGAGTCGCAACTCCAAGGTGGGAAGACCCGAGTATTCTCGGAATCCCGTGCTCAAGATATTTCGGCAAAGGTAAAACTAATTCAGCAAGACCTCCCGGCGTGCCGACATCCTGATAGTAGCCGCGCGTATCTCGTCTCAGGCCACAACCGGATGGGCGAAGCTACAGGTTTTTACCAGCCCTCGGGTTTCCCCAAGGTGGCCCTGTAGGACCCCCAGTTTGGACCAACACTCATGAGGAGCACTGGCCCGGGTTGTTAATTAAGAACTCGGGTTTGCAACGCCCTATGCAAATTTTAGTTATTAGGCAAATGTAAAACCAATGTTGGGCCTTGCTGGAAAAGCTTTAGCACTGAGCGAATTATCAAGGGGGGGCCATAAACCCCAACCGTGTTAGGGACGCAAAATCAAGGAACATAACATCGGTTTATCGGTTCCTAGGGTGTCATGAGTGGAACAAAACAGCAAGCAAGAGGCTTAGCCTTCCACCCATTACCAATATATAGGTGCATTAGTTTAACAGATTATATATATTGTGATATCCCAACAATAACTTCATCACGGGGCAAGAAACTTCAAATCTTCACCTGCAACTAACAACGCTATAAGAGGGGCTGAGCGATGCGTACTTAGCCAAACAACGGTTTGCTAGGAAGGTGGTTAGAGAGTTTCATGGCAACAATAGGTGGGTTGACAAACAGGAATCGGCATCGAGGCAATATCTATAGAGCGAGACAACTAGCATAGGCAAAGATAGTAGTGATATCTGGGAATGGTCATCTTGCCTGTTGATTCCATGGAGGGATCATAACCTTGCTCCTCAAACTCAGCCTCGGTAGGAACGTCGAACTCCGAATCATCACCGGACTCTAACCAACACAACCATGCAAACACCGGAACGACAATCAATCATCATGCAATGCTCAAACACGTGATGCATGAATATGATGCATATGGACATGGATAAGATATGATGCATCTCCTAGGGACACAAAGAGTGCAGAAGCATCATGGCAATAACAAGATCACACACATGTATGAACACAAGCAAAAGGAAACTAGTCCAACATGTCCACTAGTGGTTATATAGATTATTTAAACAAGCACCCAACAAGTTTTAAAAGTGGTTAAACATGGGAAGGGGTGCACCTAGGACTAACAACAAGATGCTAGCATTTTAAATGGGCCGAAAAGAACAAACAACACTTTCTACAAACTCCCATAATTATTTAAATACATTTGGGATAGATCTGAGGAACTACTGTTTTAAAGTTGTTAAACATGCAAAACAACAGCACCACATTATTCTACACACTTTTCCACCCCAAAAGCATTTAAAGTTTGTTAAATTTGGAATTCTAGATATTTAGTTATGATTTTTACAAGTTTAAGCATATTTAAAACACAAATTAATTCAAAAAACATTTTAAATGTTTTTAAACATGGCAACAACAACATATAAATGTCCTACATGAAAAACTAGGCAAGTTTCATATATAACTCAAATCCATCAGATGCATATTTAAACAGACATTAAATATACAAAGTAAATGCAGAAAAAGAAAAAGAAAAAGAAAAACAGAAAAAGAAAATAGGCGCAAAGGTCAAACTGACCTTGGCCCTCCTAGCCGCAGCCACTGACCTGTGGGGTCAGGGCGCTGAGGTGGCGGCGGCGGTTGTGTGCGCGTGGGGGTGCAGAGAGCGCTGATGCTGGCAGGTGGGGCCTGCCTGTCAGTCTCACACGAGGCAAAAATGGGGGGATAAATCCCACTGCCCCCTATAGGATTCGAACTCACGACCTGGCTGCTAACTGACGAAGGACCTAGCCACTGGGCTAGACAGGTGGTCTTGACAGAATACAGATGCATCGCCTGAAGTGTTAACTGAAGAAGCTAGCAGCAGGGGAAATCAGAGGCTCGTCGGAGCTGCTCCGGCGACCTAAACGGACGGCGGAGTGGTGCGGGCAGATCCTGGGGGATCACCGCATCCACTCCATGCGCTTGCAGAACCTAGCAAACAGTACAACGCCGGCGACGAGCTCACGTCAGAACGGCGGCGATGGACCTCTTCGCGACAAAGCAAAGGCCTAGGCGGAGCGGCGACTAGGTGCGGGCGTGCGGGATCGAGCGGCGGAGCTACTGCGGATCCAGAGCGGGCGAAGCGTAAGGCCTACGGTGACTACTGAAGCGCGCGACAGCAGCAGGGTTCAGAAACGACGGGGCACCGAGAGCACGAAGAAGACATGGCTCCGGCGACGCTAACAGAGGACCACAGACGGCGAAGAAGAAGCATGGAGGAGTAGGGAGTACCTCCTTACCCTAGGACAAGAAGAGGTCGACGGAGACGCGCCGAAGAGGAGGAAGACGGGCTCTGAACTTGGCGCAGTCGCGGTCCACAGACAGAGATAGAAGAAGAAGACGGCGTGGCTATCGGGCTTGTTGTCCTGGGCTTCGGATCTGCTCCAGAACGGCTCGGGGAGGCGCTGCGGTGCTCGTGGACGACGGAGAGGAGGCCGACGATGACTCCTACGCCAGAGAGGAGCTCTCGATCGGGCCGGCCATGGCGAGCGGTGCGGGTGTGCATGGGTGTTTATCTGGGAAGCGCGCGAGGGGAAAGAGGGAGGAGGAGGAGGAACCCTAGGGGTTGCAGCTACTCGGTTTTAAAAGGGAGCGGCCGAAGCGTGGCCTCGACATCTGTGATCACGACGCGACGGCGAATGCGGGCTCTGCCTCTGCACCAGAGTGACGGAGGAAGAAGGAGAAGAGGGATGAGAGGCTGATGAGTAGGTCCGTAGGGGGGAAAAGGGGACGGCGCGACTACGCGCGACGCTGCTCCCGCTGGGCGCTGGTTGGGCCGCTGCGGGAGATGAAGTGGGCCGAGGCCTGCTGTGGAGAGGCTGGCTGGGCCTGGAGCAGGATGGAAGGAGGCCCAAGCCACTACTACCCTTTTTCTTTCTATTTTCCTTCAGACAGAAATAGAGGAAAAAGTACAGGCTCAAAGAAATAGAGTTAGGAGATAAATAAAATATCCCCATGCTCCTGGATTTATGCCCTATTTAATAAAATTGGTTTGGACATTTTTGAAGCTAGAAAAATAAAATGAGTTTGAATATGGTTCAAACTCTTGTCATTTCTGAACCCAACCAAATCACTTTTAAAAGGGGCATGGCTTTGCATGGTGACACATGTCATAGCAACAGAGAAAAGGGGAGGAGTTGAACACTAATGGAATGGCTAGGTCACTAGCAAAAATAAATGAAGAAAGGAAGAAAAGAAGGCAAGAGAAGACGTGAAGAAGAAGGATGGGGCCTAGCATTTTGGCAAGGGCATGGTTGTGCACCAACATGACACAAAATCAACAAGGTGGCCTCAAATCAAAACCAAAAGAAGTAAGAAACTAAGTTGACTAAGATGCCATGATGATGAAGCAATTATGGGATGCAAAATAATATAAAAAGACAATGCAAAAAAAAGCTCAAAAGACAAAAAACCCCAAGGATAAGGACAAGGATCAAAATGAGAATTGCTTTATTGCCATAATTGGAAAGTAACACATATGGGGTGTTACACTAACCTATACTACAACTATCAGTAGTTTGCAAAGACGAGACAACGCACACGAGTCCACTAATCACCACAACAATACACTACCGTGGATCCTCTCCCGTCATCCTGCGGAAGGGCCATTCACGTCACTCCCACTTGTATTGAGACATTTAGGAGTAACCATTAACTTGTCTATGAACTGTATAGGCAACCAAGTGGTCCTTAACCGCGAACAGCGGCTATTCGAATAGATTTGTAACCCTGCAGGGGTGTACTTCTTCACACACGCTTCCACCACTTATCGCCGTTTACTTGGCGTGTACTCGCCAACCTTCATGCGGAAGCCCAACGAGGGTATCGGCCATGACTTGACTAACCACACAAGTCCCTAGTCCAGGTTTATCGCCTATTTGGGTTCCATCCCTGGGGAGATCTGGCCGGGGTGTCGCTCACGGCCCCAAACGATGTGTACAGGGTTCCCGAGCCACCAAACGGGCGACCGGTACACCGTGCCACGTACCTGCCGCATCACAGCCCACCCCGAGGGTCAGCGCTGCGCACGACCACCAGTATACTACAAACACCAGAAACTAGTTGCAACTCCTGGGCAGAGGACAAGGGCAGTTAATAAGTCAAGAGGGTCCATTGGTTTCGGGCCCAATGCATGGTAGTAGCTGATCTTAAATCACACATACAGATCTCAGTTCTTATGGACGATTCCAATGAAACAACCCACCATGTACTCCTACATGGGCTTTCATCGATACCTTTACCAAAACATATTCCACACTTCACTCTCATTACCAGACACAATAATTTCACTCTAATCCATCACCCAGATGAACCAGACCTGACACAACTCTAAGCATAGCAGGAATATCATGTATAGCATGGTAGGAAACACATCAACATGGCTGAATCAACTCCTACACATGCTAGTGGGTTTCAACTATTTACTGTGGCAATGACAGGTCATGCAAAGGAATGGGGTTCAGCTACCGCAGCAAACAGCAGTTCATACGTTGTTGCCTTAATGCAGTAAAAGAGAGCAGAAGCGAGAAGATGGGTTTGTATCGGAATGATCAACGGGTTGCTTGCCTGGCAGATGGGTTGACGGGTACTGCTCTTTAGTTGGATACTCAAATGTATTCTCGGGAGCAGAACCTACCACGGAGAACACCAGTAACACAATCAATACACGACAATATGCAACAATATCATGCATGCTCATGACATGGCAAGATGAATGTGTTAAGAGCTAATGCAACTATAAACAGAAAGGTTTGAGCTTATTTGAATCAAAGATTCAAATTCATGCCCAAGTTATTATTTTTCAAAGTGCATTATCATGTTTTGATATGAACAGCAAGGTTAACTTGCTTTAACATGCATGAAACCAGTACCAATGGATAAATTGGATTTTTCTGATCATTTTTCATATATAAATTATTTCATTTGGAGCTACGGTTGAATTTATACGATTTTTAGAAGTTTAAACCATTTTCTGAAATAAATAAATCATTTCTGATTTATTTAAAATCAGAAAAGAGTTTACCGCGTCAGCACTACGTCACAGTGACATCAGTAGGTCAACTGGGTGGCCCTCGTCAAACCTGACTAGTGGGACCCACTGGTCAGTGTCACATCTAACTAATTAAGGTTAGTTTAACCTAACTAATAACTAACAGAGTTGGGCCCACACATGAGTGGGTCAAAACTAACTAACAGAATTAGTTTAACGCTAATTAATCCTAAAGACTAATTAGTCAGCGGCTGGCCCCACTTGTCAGTGGCACAGGGGGAGGTCAAATCCCTGGTCAACTGGCTAATCCCGCCGGCGGCTCGACGCCGGCGAGGCCAGATGCGACGGAGTGCCTCGGATTTTGTCCTCCGGTGACCAAATGGTCGGCGGAGACGTGCTGTGTGCTCGTCCGCATCGAGTGGTGGCCGTGGTGTGGCCTGGGGGTGATCGTAACGTCGCCGGCGACGACGTTGGCGGTGGCCGGAGCTCGGGTGAGCTCGCGGTCGTTGCTGTGGTGGCCGTGGAGGCGCGTGGAGTGGTCCTACGGCACCTACGCAGAGTGGTGAAGATGTTAGACACGGCGGCGAGGCTGTTGCGTGGCCGGAGCTACGTCGGCGACGAGCAACCGCGGCGGTGCAGGCGGGCGAGCTTGTTGCGGTGGCTGTGGTGCACGGCAGGGCGAGCGGAGAGGACGGGGACGGTCAGTGACTCACTGCGGAGACGACGAGCCGGTCGGCGAGCACGGGGACGACCTGGAGTGGCTGGTGCAGCTAAAGGGATCTCCGGCGGTGGCGGTCGGGACGAGCTCGTGGCGGTGGCTCCGGGGCGAGTGAGCGCTCGGGGCTCGGCCTGCTCGACGAAGCGGACGGCGGCGGAGCTTCTTGACACGGCGAGGCGACGGCAGGACGACGGTGGACGCGAGTTTCACGACGGCGCGGCTGCGTCGACCATGGAGGAGAAGAGCGGGGGAGATAGGCACAGGGGAAAGTGAGGCGTCGTGGCGGTCTGGGCGACGACGTGGAGGACGTCCCGCGTCCTGGGGGCGACGAAGCGGCGGCCAGTCGGCAAGCAGCTTCCGCGGTGGCGTGTGGCCATGCACCGGCGTCACCTGCCTACTTGGCGGGACGAAGCAGCTGGCTGGCATGGGCCAGCATAGTGCCGGGCCACCAAGTGGGCCGGACAGGTAAGTGGCCTCTGGCCTTTCTCTCTCTCTCTCTCTCTCTCTCTCTCTCTCTCTCTC
>LR738713.1:607268197-607314717 GCA_902687465.1 Secale cereale | reverse complement strand
AATGTGTTGCTTTATTGAAAATGCTAGCAAATTTTTATAAATCATAAAACTACTGATGTCCACTATATACTATATAAGCAACAGGGAACATTTTGGTTTAGGATTATTTGGGCATTTATAATATTTTATAGCATTTAAACGCCCAAATGCAAATCATATGATTTAATCCAGTGACCTTAGGATGTCCTAGAAAAATGTGCACCATTTTTGTCAGAGGTTTAAGACCAAGGCAAAGATGATGAGCATAAGGGCATTTTGGGTACATTGGAAAATATTTTATTAAACCCTAGTTGAGTTGAGAGGGGTGCTGGGGTTTCTGTCATCCCATTTCAAGTTTCTGGAAAGTTTAAACATGATGCACACTCTAACTAGTCCTAATGCAAGCACTGACTAGGGATGTGACAGCTTGCTGCTTTCTTTTCAAGAGGCTGTACATGTACAACAGAAGGAGCACACAAGGAAGGCCTATGGGATCATGGCCGCAGGCCGCGCCCTTCCACAGCAACATCATAGGGAGTAGTCGAGGCTGAGGCGCCTATGTATGTTCTATACTTGATTCCCTGTTTAAGGTTTGGGAATTCTGAAATACCAGGGGCGAATGTTTTTTGTTGCCTGTACTTGGACGTTGAACGAGATGATATTAATTCAGATTCAGTGCCTTGCGTGACCTTGTCAAAGCCTCACGACTGAACGGTAAGATAAGCAAAGCCATAGACCCAGCCTCGGCAATTCAACATGTAAAAGGCTGCAGAGTTGCAAATTTACTGCTAGGATCTAAATGCACCCCCACAACAACAAAGAAGAAATATGCCCTGTATATTATAATATCAAATTAGTACTACAAGTGACGACTTGGAGAAACAAAAGGCATTGCAGAGACGCTCTAAACCTGGCGACAACTTTTGCGATAGCATACATCGATGGTCACATGGTAGGGACATCCTGTAACTGAAATACGTGCACACTAGGATCAACACCTGCCCTCGCAAAACAGAGGAAATAGGCCAATGCTAGGCGTCGATGCGCCGGCCGAAATTTCGGCCGGTCGCACCAGACCCACCCCGATGTACTGCAATGAAACTTTTTTTATAAACGATTGTAGCATTTTATGTCAATGGTTGTAGCATTCCGACTGGTATGTCAATGATTGTAGCATCTTATGTCAATGGTTGTAGCATTTTGCTGTAGAAAAAGCTTCGACCGTGGACGAAAAAAGCTTCAACCCTGTATGAAAAACAGCTTCAACCGTTGGAAAAAAAAGCTCCCAGGTGAAAGCTTTTTTCACCGCGGGTTTAAGCTTTTCCTAAGCAGGTTGAAGCTTTTTTCCACCATTGAACTCAACATTGCCCTTCGGGCAGAAAAGATCAGCACGTCGGTTGAAGCTTTTTCTCATGCCGGTAGAAGCTTTTTTCCACGTCGGTTGAAGCATTTTTCACATAGTTGAAGTTTTTTCCCATGCCGGTAGAACCTTTTTTCACCGCGGGTTGAAGCTTTTCCTAAGCAGGTTGAAGCTTTCATATCAACGATTGTAGCTCTTCAGTCGCACCGTGGTCCGGTTGAAGCTTTATATACAAATGGTTTAAGCTTTTCGAATCAACGGTGGAAGCTTTTCAACAGAACGGTTGCAGCAAAATTGAACACCTGTTCTAGCAAAACAACAAATCAGGAAGAAGTCTAGGGGATCGATTGTAGAAAAAAATTACCCGGTTCCAGCAAAATTGAACTACGGTTGCAGAAAAAACAACTCATTCATCAAGAACTCCATCGATGATTGTAGCAAAAAAAATCCCGGTTCCAGCAAAATTGAACACCGGTTCCAGCAAAACGACTCATTGGGAAGAAACTGGATAGATATTTACGTGGGGGTGAGGATAAGATTTCTGTGATGAGCGGTGGTCAAGGGGCCACGTGGGTCTACGTACCTGTTCGTTGCGCGACGTGGAGGGACCGGCCCAGTTTCCGCCGGTGCGCCGAACCGAACCGTTTCTCGAGGAAATAAGGAAGCAAAATGCTGACCTGTGAAAGCGACTTGGTGGTCATTGCAAAAATATCATGTACTTCAGTAATAACAAGATGGCTTGGTGGAGCTCTGCTTGCTGGAAGATAATGCTACCTGCTAATGATGCCCATCAGTCACCAACCCCACTTTCCTATATATTGAATCCCCAATCAGGAGAACTGGATGAATAGACATTGACAGAAACACTGGAATTTCTCCGTGTCTTTTGCAATGTTGTACGGAGTACTATATTGTATATGCAGGATGGACGAGCGAACAATCCAGAGCCGCCATTATAATGTCGTAGAGCAACAACCTGCGGAAGAAATCTTTAAGATACGACGGTGCTTAGCAGCCGTAGCATGACATAACACAGGACGCCACAGTACCCCGCTAAGCTGTATAAATGAAGGTGGAAGGTGCAGGCCTCCCCACCTCACTCAGCGGTCTACTAATCCAGTACAGTGGCATAGCAAGCTATAGCTTCCAGTTCCAGGGGACCTGCGACAATGGCTGCTGCTGCTGCTGCTCCGGCGACGACGGCGGTGACAGTGCCGCGGATGAAGCTGGGCTCGCAGGGGCTGGAGCCTGGAGGTGTCGGCGCTGGGGCTGGGCTGCATGGGCATGTCCGCCTACTACGGGCCGCCCAAGCCCGAGCCCGACATGGTCGCGCTCATCCACCACGCCGTCGCCGCCGGTGTCACCCTCCTCGACACCTCCAACATCTACGGCCCACACACCAACGAGCTCATCCTCGGCAAGGCGCTGCAGGGCGGGTTGAGGGACAAGGTGCAGCTGGCGACCAAGTTCGGCATCCTCGCCGGCGTCGACGGCGAGCGGGCGATCCGTGGCGACCTCGCTTACGTGCGCGCTGTTCGAATTAAGCACGATCAAAAGTTTGCACAGAATGTGTAGTACTCTTAGTGCGTGCATGAATCCTAGTACGATTAGTATTCTAAGTCAAGTAGGATTAGGCATACTACATCAAGTCGGTTAGTACATAGAATAGGTTCAGCATATATATATGGGTGTACCCTAGCCCTGTAATTACAACGAAAAAGATCAATAAAGAGAAAAAAGCCAGGAGCGATAAGCCCATGTAGCTATCACAAAAGTCTCCCGATCAGTTTTCCATCCAGGTTCGCCAAGTTACGCTGAGACCGTTCCGTCAAGAGATCGATCGATCCGATCCCAGTGCTAGTTGAAATCCCAGGTTGATGTACGTTACGTGCATGCATAAGCGATCAAGCTACTAGCTTGCTTGCTAGGTAGCTTTTGGTGCACGTACACGTTGTACCTCCTGGTGAATTGATCTAGCGTTATAAAGCCAACACGCGCGGCGTCGAGGGAAGCCTCGAGCGCCTCAGCGTCGGCTGCATCGACCTCTACTACCAGCACCGCGTTGACGTCAGCGTGCCCATCGAGGTCACGGTGAGTGAGTCAGAGCGTGTTTGTTTCCAGGGACTTATTGGTCTAGGGACTTAAATAAGTCCCTATAAGTCCCATCTAAACCAAACATGAGGGACTTATAGGGACTTAAAGTGGGCATTTGGGACTTATCAAATAAGACTCTCAAGGAGGGACTTATAGGGACTTATAGTTGTAATATGATCTACTAGTACATGTTAAGTCCCAGGAACCAAACAGGTAGGGACTTTTTAGGGACTTATGACTTATAAGTTGGGACTAAAATAAGTCCTAGGACTTATGAACCAAACAGGACCTCAACCTCCTCAGTTAACCAAATCCCGTTGACTAGTCAACCAACTAGCGTTAACCAAATGCACAAAACTGAGACCCCACGGTGACACTCATCCGTACATTAGATACTACTACTGTACATACCCTATCGATGAGAGAAATTTACACGCTTGGCATCTACAGATGGGTGAACTCAAGAAACTGGTCAAAGAGGGGAAGATAAAATACATTGGGCTGTCCGAAGCATCGACGTCGACCATCCGAAGAGCGCATGCGGTTCATCCCATAACCGCCATCCAGCTAGAGTGGTCATTGTGGTCGAGAGATGTCGAGGAAGACATAATCCCTACTTGCAGGTGTACATTTTCATGCTCAATCATGGCATGCCAAGGTCATATTTGGTTTCCCAATCGTCTGAATTTTGTTCCTGCTCATAATCTCAGGGAACTTGGCATTGGAATTGTGGCGTACAGCCCGTTGGGTAGAGGGTTCTTCTCTAGTGGGACAAAGCTGGTCGACACGTTGTCTGAACAAGACTTCCGAAAGGTGTGTTATAAGCATGTTTTCTTACTTCACTCTGGTGTATTTGACAAATCCTTCTCTTTGTAAAAGAAATCTTGATTTTTACACTATTGCTCCAGTTCTAAGTTTCTAACCCAACAATGCACAACACATTTATTCAGGACTTACCAAGATTCCAAGCTGAAAACCTTGAGAAGAACACCATGGTATTTGACCGGGTTAGCGCGATGGCGGCAAGGAAGGGGTGCACGGCATTGCAGCTCGCACTTGCCTGGGTTCACCACCAGGGGAACGATGTGTGCCCCATACCAGGAACCACGAAGGTCGAGAACTTCAACCAGAATGTGGCGGCGCTGTCCGTGAAGCTCGCCTCCGAAGAGATGGCCGAGCTTGAGTCCTATGCATCGGCGGATGTTGCGGGCGATCTCTACCATGCTTTCCTAAACACTTGGAAGGATTCTGAGACCCCTCCCATGTCATCCTGGAAGGCCGAGTGACCACTTCCAAGGGAACTGGAATAAAAGAGTTGCTTGTTTCTTAATTTCTCATACCACTGAAAGGTGTGTGCGTGTGTGTGTGGGTGCGCGCGCGCACTTGACTAATCATGTTGTATCCCGGGAAGTACTGTGATCCCATGTATGAATGGACACTGAAAATAATGTACAGATGACCATGTGTTGTGGTCGTGAGTAAGTTACATCCATTTGTTGAAAAAGGGCCTTGGGACAACAGGGAGGCAAGTCCGAATGCAAAATAACTCCCAACTCATATGGCCCCTTTATCCGAGCCACCCAGTTGCTTTGAGATTGTTGAAGATATTGGTATTTCTGCTTGTAATCTCTCATCCACTTCACCTTTTTTAATGATACACCATGGAGAGATGTACGAGTGAGTGAAGATGGTTGATACAATTGCTACCATGCCCAACAATACACCACAATTACAACGTGTAGGATCGAAAGTATGTCTAGAGTGGGGAGGGATGATTAGACAACTTGACCAAATAACAATCTATCTTTTCCCAGTTTTAGTTCTAGGAAGATTTTAGCAATTATGACAAGTCAAGTAACACTCTACACATGCAATTCTAAGAGTATAACAGCGGAATGTAGAACATTGCACATGTAACTAAAGGGAAGGATTTGGAGAAGGCAAACGCAATGGGGACACAAAGATTTTTGGCGAGGTTCTGATAGATGGTGCTATCGTACGTCCATGTTACCACATTTATTTTTGCATGGCAATCGATCGCAAACCCATCAAAGGGGCTAGAAACAGTAAAGCAATAACCACATTGTGTGTGACACACTTTCGGCCCATCTCGGTGGCATGGACCAGAAAACTCGGTGGCACCGATCTATGTAAAACTATGGACGTTAGGAATCTCGGTGGGACCGACTCGAACAACTCGAAGGGACCGATGTGCAAGGGTTTAGGGAAAACCTCGTCTCGGTGGCACTGATTGCATCATCTCGGCGGGACCAAAGTGAAGCAATAAGGCAACAAAGAGTTGGCCAAGCCATCTCGGTTGGACCGATTGTAATTCTCGGTGGGACCCACTGTTCAAGATATCTTCCGATATGCCGATAAATCGGTCGATTTATCGCTTACCACTGTCTGACCGATAAGATAAATCGGCCGATAAATCAGCCGATATGGCGATAAATCGGCCGATATGCTGATAAACAAGCTGATTTACCTCTTATCATGGGTCGACCGATAAGTTCCCGATAAGCGATATCCCCAACATTGGTGGGACCGAAACAATTGCAACTAGCAACGGAGAGTTGGCAAGGCCATCTCAGTGGGACCGAGATCCATATCGTTTGATCCCAATTGATAGGGTTTTGGCAGTGCCCAAGTCCAGATGAACTCGGTGGCTCCGGGTAGGAAATATCGCTGGGGCTGAGTTGGAATTTAGGTTTCGACATATTTGGATAGAGAAAGTGGCTGAGGGTTTTGGAGCGATATCACTAAGGACTTGAACAACCATTTCATCAAGCAACACCTCACCCCCTTTTAATAGTATCGACTTTCTTATGGACTCAATGTGATCTTGGATCACTTAAAAAAATGTAGAGTCATGAGCTTTTTCCAATCCTTGTCCTTAGCATTTTGAGGGGTCCACATCTCTAGTCCTCGCCATGCCAATCATTGAACATCCTGAAATATTTATCTTAAATAGACATTAGTTCAATGAGATATATGTTGTTATGAATTACCAAAACCACCCAGGGATTAGTTGCACTTTCACAATAGCACACAACTCATCTTCTCCAACTCATGCCATGAAGAGGCGCGATGCCAAACACCCCGGAAACAAGAACAAAACTCCAAGTCCGACTGACTCAATGCACCCTTCGTGCTTGGCACCTAGTAGATCAGCAAATAGACACAAAAAACAACCGGATTTGAGGAAGATGCCGTCCAAGAGGTACTGGCAACGAGGATGTACATAGCGCCCCGAAGGCCCATGACCACACCAGCAACCAACTCATAGCACGACGCCGTCCCAAGCCCTGTGAGCTTGCCAAGGCAACAACACCAGCTTGCAATTCGGTAGACACCACAACCACCCATGTAGTGCTTCCAAGGAAGGGTCGCCGCCGCCGCACTGCCACCATCGTCGGCTCCTATGAACCGGTCCTACAGTTTTCGCTTGTTCCCAAGGGGACATCCAAGACGAAGACAACGCCCCTAGAGTGGAGACAACACCCACATGCGTCACCTTATATACGGTTGCTATCGCGTAGGGATTACTCCCCGGCCTTGACCGCCAAGAACTTATATCAGCCATCAACATAAAAGATGGGTACATGTAACCACTGGAACATACAGAGACAAAACTTAAGGGCAACTCCAACGCGAATCACTAAACGCCAGAGCGTCGACCATCAAACCGTGGTCATCAAATGTCAGCATGCTAACTTTTTCACTATGCCCAGAGTAATGAATGATAAATAGCACAATTCTTCGTTAGTAATTGAAAAATAAATCTTCCAATGCAATAATAATTCAAATATAAATATTACAATTCAAACATAAAGTTTTGAAATAGTTTCAATTTGAATTCAAATGATTCCCACATATTCTCAACCAGATCATTCTGAAGCTGCTCATGAGTTCCAAGATGGTGAATCTGCTGATGCGTTTGGAGAAAATCCTCAAACATCATTTCATTGTGCTCCAGAAGTTGGATAGGATCATCTGTCTCTTTGAATTCAAGAGCTTGGAAAAGTCCCTCACAATCATGTTGTTCAAGATAACACAAGTTGTCATCATCTCCCACAATGCCTCTGGATCCCATAGTTTAACAGGTCCACGAACAACTGCATAACAGGTTTGGAGCACACCAAATGCCCTGCCCTCATCCTTTCTAGCACCTTCTTGTTTTGGGGTAAGTGATTTTCTTGTTACCCGCCTCGGAAATGGTATTGTTGAAGGTCAGTCATGGAGGATAGATACCATCACAAAGATAGTACCTCATGTTGTAATCATGGCCATTGATGGTATGGTTGTACATAGGAGGTTTGCCTGCACACAACTGCAATCAATGGAGACATTTCCAGAAGTCTTACAATGAAACTGCCTCATGAATGATGGTGGGCTTTCTGCAATGGCCTTATAATTGCCCTTGTTAAACATATGGCCGGCTCTTTCATTTTCGGTGCATGCAATACAAGAATCAAGAATGCCTAGAAACCCTCTTGATTATCCAAGTGCCATGAGATTTGTTGTATTTGCGACATTTGGTTCTCTCAAGTACTTCGGTCCATACATCATGACCACTGTAGTAGCAAATCTTACCATGTACTCGAGGCATGTGCTTTCAGCAATTCGAAGGTACTCATCCCATGATCTACGGTTGTGCCATAGGCAAGCATCCCCATCGCAAGTATGCACTTCTGATAACTAGAGAACCCAATGTTTCCAACGATGTCTGTTTTGGGAAACCACGGCCACCTATGGGGCCATGAGCCCCTTTTGGTTCAGTGGGGGGATGGGCACGTTGCACAAAGAGCGAAGAAGCGTAACGCAGCACGACAGAGATCACACGGGCAGTTTTTAACGAGGTTCAGGACGCCGTGAGGCGTAAAACCCTACTCCTGCTTTGGTGGATTGATGGTGGATGGTAGAAAAAGTGTGGCGCTCTTGGCCGACAGGGTTGCCTCGGGGCGAGAGTTGCTACGCGCGTATGAACGTGCGGTGGTCCGAATCGGCCGAATCCTTTCTATGGTTGCCATGGGCCTCCTTTTGTATATCAAGGTGTCACCATAGTGGCAAATTAGTCTTTCCATACTGATTAGATAATGAACAGTGCTATATAATACATAACTCTGAAGGCTGACAAAGCGCATTAAATGTGACACTCAGTGTCACATCATGTCCTGCCCGGCAGGCCCTGCCGGGCTGTTTTGTCAGCTTCGCGCCTGCTTGCTCGACACATCTTAGGACGGGTGTCACTTGGAGGTTTTGCTGTAGGAAGTGGCTGCCATGTGGCAGGGAGCTGCCACTTAGGCACTTAGGAGTTTGACAGTGCACTTATCGACGACGTGCGTCGCTGTGACGTGGTGTAATGGGGTGGTTTGCCTCCACGAGTCCCGGCTGGCCTGCCGGGGCGATCTTGGAGGCTTGCTTCTGGGGTGATACCAACCTTGCCAGGCTCACGTGCCCGGTAAGGATGGCTCTTCCTCTGGTGATATCTTGTCTCTTCGGCTAGTCTTGGTTGACTTGATCTTCTCGACCAGCTCTCTGATTCCTCAAAGAGACGATCCCTTCGTGCCTTGATTTGATCCTGGTGCTACAATCTTGCCCTCGGGCCTGTGCATAGTCTGGGGCAACAGACCCAGGGTTTGTTGCACCGACAATATCCCTCTTCAGGTTGATGTAATCAACATAGGCCCTGACACCTTGCTATATGCGTTCGAACACATGTTCTCGCATCTAAAATTAGCGGCAGAAATAGGGTTCGAACAACGCATCGGGGGCAAAGGAGTCGTCATACATCATAATATGACCTCGTGTCATTCGTTGATTCAACACTCGATGCCCCTTTGTTGAACCATTGTAGTTGAAAACATGTTGTCGATGTCAAAACCGACAGATCTCGGGTAGGGGGGCCCAAGCTGTGAGTCTAAGGATCAATGGTAATGAGGGACAATAGGGACACGATATTTACCCAGGTTCGAGCCCTCTCAAAGGAGGTAAAACCCTACGTCCCGCTTGATTGTATTCGACGAGTATAGGGGTTACAAGAGTTGATCTACCTGAAGATCGTAATGGCTAAACCCTAGCCGTCTAGACTATGATTATTCTCATCCTCCCTACGTACTAAACCGTCTGGTTTATATACATACCGGAGGGGCCTAGGGTTGTATAGAGTCGGTTCACAGAGGAAGGAAGTATTACACCCGGACACTAAACTTGCCGTTCCGCGCACATAGGAGTCATATCCAGACACGGGGATGGTCTTCTGCTTTGTCTTCATGGCCCATCAGTCTGGCCCATATCAAATAGACCGGACACCTGAGGACCCCCTAATCCAGGACTCCCTCACATGCTCCGCCACATGTTTCACATCCTCAGGACACACTCATCATCGATATTTCATCATCATCTTCATCCTCGTCTGACGAAGATGAATCCATGGACTCAACGTAGTACTCCTCATCTGAATCCATTGTGTTTGCTTCAAAGTAAACAACAAGACCGCCAAAACAATTGGCAATAACAGTTGACCGAACATTTGTCGGGCGTAGTATCTGCCATGAGCGGCGTTAGCAAGGGCAGAGGATACCTGGGCTGTGGCTAATTTCAGGGTGGAACAGAGGCATAGACAAAGCCGGGCGGCACCTGTATGGAGAGCGGGAGTTCCGACGAGGCTTGGATGGTGTCCTAGTGGTACAACAGCGATGCCAGAGTCTGGTAGCATGGATACATAACATATGAGGATGGACAGAACAAGAAAAACATAGATTCCTGCGTTACCGTAGTCCTGCATTACGAATATCTAGACTCCCACAAACATCACCTCAATTTGGTGCCAGTTTGGGGGATTTCAGACCGATCCTAACCTATTTGATGACCCTAGTTGGATGGCCAAAGTGACTGTCCGATCTGGTCTTTTGCGGGCGATTTTGTGATCTGTGTTTGAGTTGCCCTAAGATACTAGGGTTGACATATCAAATAGGATGACGTGTAAATTGCATTGCACACCACCAAAGAAGGCCAAAGTAAAGCCGGTGATCACATGCAGAGGTAGCTCCCAGGGTGCCAGGGTTGAACACGAACCAATGGTGGAAGCTCACCTGGAGCGCTGCAACATAAGAACAACATGAATTCACTACTCAAACTCGAAGCACATGTAGAGGAAGAATATCAATGCAACATAGGCATGCAAAACGATAGATTAGAACTAGCATTATTTGCAGAATAACCAACAACCATCACCAAATTCATAATAACCAAGTTCAAGAGTGCAACAAAATACCACCAACATAAAGATAATGGAGTCAGCCAAATGGTAAACCTTCCAGATCAATCGGAACTAGATAATTGTACTTATGACTTACTACTAGCATAGTCTCAAACCACAAATAGTTAACGACCGCTCCCAAACATTAACGAAGCTGGGTTTCCTTCCTTGCTTGTCATTCGCATTACGAGATAATTGTTTTTTGGTTGCCCCCCTTGACCTTCATTCGAAGGCCCACGGGTTCTTCCTTCGGAGTTCATCCTCTTCCTCTTTGGTGAAGTCGTTCTTGATGTTCAAGGTCTTGCGGATCTCCTTTGGAGTCATCCCCTTTATAATGTCAGCGACCTTCTGGCAGCCCAGATCCACCAGCCCCGTGATGTCCAGGTAGTTCGCAGCCTATCAAGGCAGATATAAGCATGATGGTCAGGTATCATACTTACACAAAATAGACTAAACAAATAAGAAACATGAGCAACATAAACAAGATATACTTGCATCACCCACATAGTGAGGAAGCAGAACTTCATACTTAAGTAAAATAGTAGCAAAAAATGCAAATGATGAGTGTGCAAAAGTGATATTAAGCAAAACAGTAGTAGTACATCATGATGAGGGAGCAAATTTCATACTTAAGCAAGATAATATCAATACATATAGTACAATCTGAAGGTGAGTTATCTTACATGATACTGAAACAATACTATAAAAGTTTTGCACACAAATGGATTCAATATTTCCAATGAAGTGAAGATGAATTACCCCAGCAACATGGATAACCCAAGCCAACTATGTACGACAACAAACCTACCAGCTAGGAGCAGCAAAGAAATACATATTATATTACTTGCAAAATCATATAATTAAACAATGAGAGACAAATACCACTAGAGAGATATAAACACAAATATATCAATAATAGTAGCATTCTCATACGTGCAAAATATTATCCAAAATGAAGACACCACAAAGCATCAAAGAAAGCTCACATGTCTTACAATCAGATGGGATAAAGATACTGAATAATTGAACACAGATGCATCCTAGGATAGCATTCTTGACTGATGATGCAACAAGCATCAAATAGAAATGACATCAAAGCAGTCCGACAAACCATCACAAACCAACAACCCAACCATTTTGATATCTTACAGTCTTGCATGTTGAGCATTTCTATAGATAATCTGCCTATCTAATAATGAAATGCAAGTCAGATAGTTCAGATTTGTAGCAAAAGACGCAATGCAGATAGTCAAATGTTATTACAGTAATCTTCTCATGTACATATAATAGACTAGAGTAATACAAATTAACTCAGGAAAAAGAAATCTGTAATATGTAAAAAGATAGGATGCATTTAACTAAGCACAATACTGAAGTTATGTAAATGCAACTTACAGTGGTACATCACTGGAAAGATCAGCATATCTAAGTAAACATATTAGCAAGTAGGGCAATACACTTTCACCAATATCATCAAATATCTCTTCATATAATAGTTGTTCCATCCTATTGAGATTACAAACATTTAGGATCGCACAACCATGTAAATATGATGGCAAATAACCCAGAAATTTTAAAATGTAAAATATAAATAGGTCGACTACAGTCCCCCATTTATTTATTAAAAAATAATGAACCATTCAAATATTTTGCGGAATACGTGCAACGAACCTACAATACATATCACTATATCAGAGTACCGACGGCGAGTCGACATTACTACCCATTTCCTAACCAAACAATGCCAAGAAATCCAAAAAATCACGAGCACACAAATCTGGGGTACCGGTACCAAACATTCAAAA
Organism: Secale cereale; assembly: GCA_902687465.1. Taxonomy (NCBI): domain Eukaryota; kingdom Viridiplantae; phylum Streptophyta; class Magnoliopsida; order Poales; family Poaceae; genus Secale; species Secale cereale. Next base: position 607,302,215 of record LR738713.1, on the reverse strand, counting down.
TCATAAAAAAACCACATCTAAATAGCAGGAACAAGAGCCCTTGACGAGTACTAACTAGAAGGAGCTCCATGGGAAGGGTTGGATGGAAACCTCACCAAGATGAGGTCAAAGAGGATGCGTTGTTTGACGTCGATGAACTCCTTGTCGAAGGTCTCGAGGTCCTGCTCGGAGGCCTTGGCGGTGGAGTCTGTGGCTTCGGCTCCATGCTTCTGGACGTGCTGCTTGCAGTACTTGATGACCATGGCGAGGATCTCGGCTTTGACGTTGGGGATGGGGATGATGTCGTTGGCGCAGTCGTCCTCAACCATGTGCTTGATGGTCCGCGACTCCATCGCCACCGTCTCCTCCACCACAAATTCCTCGCCATCGGAACTCCTCAGCACGAGCTTCTTCTCCTGTGCCGCCGCGCCCGCCATTGATCCGGCCGCCGGGAATGGGAGTTTGGGTGGGAGGTGGAGGCAAGGGGAGGCGCTTTTAATTTTTAGATCTCGAAGGGGAAAGGTGAATTTATATGGAATGGAAAGGGTCTAAAATTATTACCATTATCATTTAGGGAAACGTCGCAGCTTTGTCCGGTCGTGTAGCTCGCTGCCAGGGCGCCACGCTACACCCACCAATGCCAGGGCGCCACGCTACACCCACCAATGCCAGGGCGCCACGCCATACCACCAATGTATGGCACCACACGACACCCACAAATGCGAGGGCACCACAGTACACCTACCAATGCCAGGGCGCCACGCTACATCCACCAATGCTAAGGCGCCACGCTACACGCACCAATGCTATGGAGCCACGCATCCTTGCGGGCCCATGCACATCCCTTCTTGCCTGCTTATTTTCTTTTCCCTTCTCGTCGGACTCCTATCCCCGATGCGCGCTCCCATGGCCGCGTTCCTCCTCCTATCCCCCGATGCTCGCCGCTAATGCCGTGCTCTCTCCTCCTCTTCCTCGATGCTTGCCGCCATGGCCACCTCCTCTTCCACCCCCACGGGCACGACCAACGAGCTTTTCCCCAACCAGTCCACAAATGTTGCAACCGACGCGCTCGTCGCTGGAACTCGTGTGGATGCGTGCAACATTCCATGACAACGGTTGCGAGCTCTTGGTCACGCGGGGGTGGGGGTGGGGGGTGGGGGCATAACTTTTGCTGGCAGGATGTAAACGCGTGTTGCCATGAACATTCTTTTTCTGGAACCAACAAAATTTCCTGAAACTGACTATCCATTTTTTTGGAACACGAGGTTGACGACCATTGCTAGCATATTTTTTTGGAACCAAAGCTGTAGCCAACGACATCATCATCATTTGTTTAAATTCATACCCAGCAAAAAATACATGCACATTCACGCAGAGATGTAACTCTTTTCACATGGGAGTTGCGTCCGCTGACGACATAGGTGTCGATGTTACAAATGCGGAGCAGCTTTGGCAACAGTGACCATGAGCAACACGTTTTGCTGAAACCGAAGAATATGGATGTTGCAATTGGCAATGAATAAAGAAACTACCGACAACTTTTTGTGCTGGTACCGAAGAATTATTTGGTACATCCATTTACAACTTAGCTACGACCCCCAACAACGATATGAATTTTTTTGCTGCAATCGTGTGGAGTTTTGCTACTACCATCGATGGTTTTTGCTACATCCATTATTCACTATGACGAGATGACAATGGTGGGTTGATGTGAATCCCGGTGACGAGATCGAGCTTGGGCCAAGGGTATGCTGCAACTAGTCGCCGGTGAGCCGAACACAACCGGCAAAGTGCGATGGCGATCACATGGTGCCACGACCGTAGAGCCGGTGAGTTGCGGCAGAGACTCTTTTTGGCTGGAACCAGTTACCGAGGGGAGCGCATTGATCACCATGGCGAGCTTGGAAAAAACCTTGTGTCCGTTTTGCTACGACCGTTAATGAAAATTGTTGCCACGACATCGGCCATGGTTTTTACGGCCAATATGGGGTTTCCTTGGTAGGAGACGACGAGCGTGATGACCAATGAGCGAGCAATGGTGGCCAGCAGTGGTGGGACGAGCGCGGTGGTGCGGAGGGTGTGTGAATGAGTTCGCTGCCAGGGATGGAGGGGCGTGAGAGATTTTTTAGCCATGCGGGAGGAAAGTGAAGATAGAGATAGTGCGCCCTACTCTCTCAAATCGGATGGCTGCTAGACGACCGACCAAAATTTGGGCCGGCCGGTGCCTAGCACTGCCCTATTTATGGGGGAATTTTTTGAGAATTTGGTCACGCTAGATTGGTTCACATCATTAGGTAGGGAGACGCTTTAGAGATGCTTTCTTCTGGATTTATTGTGTCAAACTAATGGATGAATGCAAAATGTCTAGGATAAAGACGCGTGATTTAGGTGTATGGTAATAGCCAATGAAATTAACTTGGAGTAATTGCATGCAGCCGATTGCCAGCTACATATTTCCCTCCAACTAGGCAAGCGTACATCCAATGCTAGCCCACAATTATAGCATGCATATGTTTCCATTTCCGTTCTTGTATGCCAATCGAGTAGACATCGAGTGGAGGGTATCGAGGACAAGGAAAAAAAGGTAAACACATTGTTGGTCACAATCACACAACGCTGTCAAAAAAGTCCCTAGCATTATCTTTGATGGTATTGTTTGCGAGTCGTCGTGTCCACATGGATACCTTCGTGAGTCCCAGAGTAATTACATACAACTAGTTATATGTTTTGTGAATGCGTACGTCCAACACTAGCCTACAATTATAGTGTAGCCGTTACCATCCTTATTTTTGCATGTTAATCGAGCGCAATACCATCGAAGGGGCTAGAACCAGTAAAGCGATAACCACATTATGTGTCACACAACTCTACCCTTGTGACTAGTTTGGCTTTTTCCAAAATAGGTTCCTAGCAATATTTTTGGAGGCGTATGGTTTTGAATTCATATGCTTAGAATGACTTTATATGCGCTTTCTGGAAATGGACATATATGGTTTATATTTAAAATAGTACCGCATATGGGGTATTACAAGTTGCTATCAAAGAAGGACCAACTATAGGATTCCTTACTAGTCGTTGTTGAGTCTAGAAAAATATATTTGGTAGTTATATATGTAGATATCAGAGAGTTGGATTCTTCTTGTTCCTTTGTTGGAAATATGCCCTAGAGGCAATAATAAATTGTTATTATAATATTTCCTTCTTCATGATAAAGGTATATTATTCATGCTAGAATTGTATTGATCGAAAACTTAAATACATGTGTGAATACATAAACAAATACCATGTCCCTAGTGAGCCTCTACTAGACTAGATCATTGATCAAAGATGGTTAAGGTTTCCTAATCATAGGAATGAGTTGTCTTTTGATAACGAGATCACATCATTAGGAGAATGATGTGATGGACTAGACCCAATCATAAGCTTAGCATCAGATCGTTAGGTTATTTGCTATAGCTTTCTTCGTGTCAAGTATCTATTCCTAATTTTGACTTTGTCTTGCAGTCATGCGGATAAAGTGACCACTAAGAACAACTCCCATGGTATAAGGTTCATCTCCCATGTCACAGGTAAAGAACACATTCTTCACATTTCATTTGTAGTTGTAGTAGTTTGATGCAAGTTTCACCTACACACTTCAACTGCCTTGGATCAACTTTAATAAAAATGGTTGTGTGCATCATATTGATGCAGAGGCTGGGGGTTCCAACCTCCCTTTGGAAAAAGAAAAAAAATCCTACACACTGCAATATTTCCGCTGTCACCTATCAATGGCAACTGATCTACCTTCCGCATTTACCAGGCGGCACATAACCAAATCTTGTGAGCAACGGTACTTCGAGAGTTGTACAGAAGCGGATGTCAACCTGGAGCACCCTCTCGGAAAAGCTGAGCTCAGGCAGAAGGTGAGCTGCACGCATCGCCCGGGTTTGTAGCCTTCAGCGCTCCATGGAGCAATTCTTTACAATCCAACGACCTTGATTTACGTGCAAGCCGGCATGTTCTGGCGCCAAGGTAGGAGCGCCCAAGATGGGCTCGCAAAAGCAAGACCAAGAGGCCAAGAAGAAAGGCGAACAACCCTTCAGGGAACATGACCGAGCTGGATTTAGGCAGCTCGCACGACGACGAGATCAACATAGTGCTGCGGCGCTAGCTGATGGCCTAGCTTGGCTGGCTCCATGGCCAAGCGGCTTGTGTCAGGACCCCGATCCTAAGTCACACCAATCTACATGACCCAGCATACATGACCCAGCAACGAACGTGTCGGTCATCAACGTATGAACCCAAGTCGTAGCAAGCTACATGGACTTAAAGGAACAACGCGTTCCGGAGCAGCCTACGTGTTCCGGAGCAGTAGCAAGCTACCAAGGCTCAGTGGAAGCACTAGGAGGCATTTCCCGGTAAGATAGGCTACCAAGGGTAAACAACTAGGTGTCGGATCCCACACAAGCCAAGCATTTCAATAACATACACACAATATGCTCGATATGTGCAAATACAACAGTGCATCACAACAAAACTCTATGACTCAAAGTACTTTATTTAAGAGGCTCCGAAGAACCATACATAACATAACCATACAGGTAGGGGTCACATGACCCAACACTCAAGTCATATAAGCATACAAGCACATGCAGAAGCTAAACTTGTTTGAGTATAGACAACTTGAAAGAAAGAAGGCTTAAAGTAGCCCGACTATCTACAAAGGCCCTTCACAAGTTCGAGGTCGCCGCCTGGGTAGCAAGCTACTCGTCGACGTCAAGGTCTATGTAGAACCCATCAGAAGGACGGGGTTCTCCTCTGCAACAGTTATTAAGCAAACATGAGTACAAAGGTACTCAGCAAGACTTACATTAGAACCTATCATACATGCATCATTATCAACAAGGGGAGTGGAGTTTATTGCAGCAAGCCAGCTTTGACTCTTGGCTAACTGTAATGCCCAGTATGCGTCTATGTCCCCCACGTGTCGAGGCACGACTTAAGGACATAAATGCATACTAGAATGATCTCAAGTATGGTATCTTTGCACAACTCATGTAAAATTCAGGGATGAAAGTGTAAAATGATAGTTGGCTTAAACTCTCCACGTCACACAATGAAATACAATAACATACATCATCCAAACAACATCAAAGTCCGACTACGAACGAAATCCAAACGAAAAGATACCATAAATAACACAAGCCCAGATCATCCTAGTAAGAGCCACTACTGATCGTCGGGATAAGACACATAGTAACGTCCAAGCTCTTCATCGAACTCCCAGTACAGCTCTAAACCATCTCCTGTATAGTTCTCAATGGTACCTGCATCTGGTGTGTGTTGAATCTGTGAGCCACAGAGGACTCAGCAATCCCGTTCCCGGGTAAGAAGACTATCAAAGCCTTAGGTCTGGAAAGGCTGTAATCAAAGGTTGCGGGAAGAACTAAGCACTAGCTTACGAGTTTAGAGCGAGAAGAGTACAAGTGCCAACGATCGCCAAGTCGATCATGAAGTGATCTTAACTACTCACGACCAAACATAACCCCACCGTGTTCACTTCCCGAAGCCCTTCGGAAAGAGACCGTCATGGTTACTCACGCAGGTAGTGTATTCATGAACATGGTGTCAAGTTATCTACAACCGGATATTAACAAATTCCCGTCTGCCACATAACCACGGGCACGGCTTTTGAAAGATCAAACCCTGCAGGGGTGTCCCAACTTAGCCCATCACAAGCTCACGATCTGCGGAGTCGCAACTCCAATGTGGGAAGACCCGAGTATTCTTGGAATCCCGTGCTCAAGATATTTCGACAAAGGTAAAACTAATCCAGCAAGACCTCCCGGCGTGCCGACACCCTGATAGTAGCCGCGCGTATCTCGTCTCAGGCCATGACCGGATGGGCGATGCTACAGGTTTTTACCAGCCCTCAGGTTTCCCCAAGGTGGCCCTGCAGGACCTCTAGTTTGGACCAACACTCATGAGGAGCACTGGCCCGGGTTGTTAATTAAGAACTCGGGTTTGCATTGCCCTATGCAAATTTTAGTTATTAGGCAAATGTAAAACCAATGTTGGGCCTTGCTGGAAAAGCTTTAGCACTGAGCAAATTATCAAGGGGGACCCATAAACCCCAACCGTGTTAGGGACGCAAAATCAAGGAACATAACACCGGTTTATCGGTTCCTAGGGTGGCATGAGTGGAACAAAACACCAAGCAAGAGGCTTAGCCTTCCACCCATTACCAATATATAGGTGCATTAGTTTAACATATTATATATATTGTGATATCCCAACAATAACTTCATCATGGGGCAAGAATCTTCAAATCTTCACCTGCAACTAACAACGCTATAAGAGGGGCTGAGCGATGCGTACTTAGCCAAACATTGGTTTGCTAGGAAGGTGGTTAGAGAGTTTCATGGCAACAATAGGAGGGCTGACAAACATGAATAGGCATCGATGCAATATCTACAGAGCGAGACAACTGAGGTGGCGGCGGCTGTGTGCGCGTGGGGGTACAGAGAGCGGTTAGGCTGGCATGTGGGGCCTGCCTGTCAGTCTCACACGAGGCAAAAATGGGGGGATAAATCCCACTGCCCCCTATAGGATTCGAACTCACGACCTGGCTGCTAACTGACGAAGGACCTAGCCACTGGGCTATGCAGGTGTTCTTGACAGAATACAGATGCAACGCCTGAAGTGTTAACTGAAGAAGCTAGCAGCAGGAGAAAGCAGAGGCTCGTCGGAGCTACTCGTCGGAGCTGCTCCGGTGACCTAAACGGACGGTGGAGGGGTGCGGGCAGATCCTGGGGGCACACCGCATCCACTCCATGCGCTTGTAGAACCTAGCAAACACTACAACGCCGGCGATGAGCTCACGTCAGAACGGCGATGGCGGACCTCTTCGCGACAAAGCAAAGGCCTAGGCGGAGCGGCGACTAGTTGCGGGCGTGCGGGATTGAGCGACGATGCTGATGCGGATCCAGAGCGGGCAAAGCGCAAGGCCTACGGCGACTACTGACGCGCGTGACAGCAGCAGGGTTCAGAAACGACGGGGCACCGAGAGCATGAAGAAGAGATGGCTCAGGCGACGCGTATAGAGGACCACAGACGGCGAAGAAGAAGCAGAGAGGAGTAGGGAGTACCTCTTTACCCTAGGACAAAAAGAGGTCAACGGAGACGCGCCGGAGAGGAGGAAGACGGGCTCTGAACTTGGCGCGGTCGCGTTCCACGGACAGAGGAAGAAGAAGAAGACGGCGTGGCTGTCGGGCTTGTCGTCCTGGGCCCCGGATCTGCTCTAGAATGGCTCGGGGATGCGCTGTGGTGCTCATGGACGACGAAGAGGAGGCCGACGACGACTCCTACGCCGGAGAGGAGCTCTCGATCGGGACAGTCATGGCGAGCGGTTTGGGTGTGCGTGGGTGTTTACCTGGGCGGCGCGCGAGGGGAAAGAGGAAGGAGGAGGAGGAACCCTAGGGGCTGCAGCTACTCGGGTTTAAAAGGGAGCGGCCGAAGCGTGGCCTCGACGTCCGTGATCACGGCGCGACGATGAACGCGGGCTCTTCCTCTGGACCAGAGTGACGGAGGAAGACAGAGAAGAGGAATGAGAGGCTGATGAGTGGGTCCGCATGGGGAAAAGGGGACGGCGCGACTGCGCGTGACGCTGCCCGCGCTGGGCGCTGGTTGGGCCGCTATGGGAGATGAAGCGGGCCGAGGCCTCCTGCGGAGAGGCTGGCTGGGCCTGGAGCAGGATGGAAGGAGGCCCAAGCCACTACTGCCCTTTTTCTTCCAATTTTCCTTCAGACAGAAATAGAGGAAAAAGTACAGGCTCAAAGAAATAGAGTTTGGAGATAAATAAAATATCCCTTTCCTCCTGGATTCATGCCCTATTTAATAAAATTGGTTTGGACATTTTTGAAGGTAGAAAATAAAATGAGTTTGAATATGGTTCAAACTCTTGTCATTTTGAACCCTACAAAATCACTTTAAAAAGGGGCATGGCTTTGCATGGTGACACATGTCATAGCAACAGAGAAAAGGGGAGGAGTTGAACATTAATGGAATGGCTAGGTCACTAGCAAAAATAAATAATGAAAGGAAGAAAAGAAGGCAAGAGAAGAGCTGAACAAGAAGGAGGGGACCTAGGGTTTTGGCAAGGGCATGGCTGTGCACCAACATCACACAACATCAACAAGGTGGCCTCACATCACAACCAAAACAAGTAAGAAACTAAGATGACTAAGATGCCATGATGATGAAGCAATGCATGGATGCAAAATAAAATAAAAAGACAATGCAAAAAAAACCTCAAAAGACAAAAAAACCCAAGGATAAGGATAAGGATCAAAATGAGAATTGCTTTATTGCCATAATTGGAAAGTAACACATATGGGGTGTTACAAACTCTCCTCCACTACAAGAAGATCTCATCCCGAGATCTAGGACTGAAAGAAGGAAGGATACTCGGAACGAAGGTGATTTTCTCGTTCCCAGTAGCTTCTCAGTCGGTATGGTATGATCGTATTAATTTCAAGAACTTGATGGACTTGTTGCGGGTCTTGCGCTCAGTTTCCTCAAGAATAGCAACGGGGTGCTCACGATAAGACAAGTCTTGTTGAAGATCAATCTCCTCGAACGGAATGGTGCGTTCCGGTGTCTTGAAGCACTTGCGTAGTTGAGACACGTGAAACACATCATGAACATTTGCAAAGTTGGAGGGAAGCTCGAGTTGGTAGGCTAGATCGCATCTCTTGCCAAGAATCTTGAAAGGGCACATGTATCTTGGAGCAAGCTTGCCCTTGATACCGAACCTCTGAGGCCCTTCATGGGAGAAACACGAAGATAGACATGGTCTCCAATGTCGAAAGCCAAGTCACGATGCTTGCCGTCATAGTAGCTCTTTTGACGGGATTGCGCGGCTTTGAGATTCTCACGTATGACTTTGCACATTTCTTTGGCTTTTGAGATCAAATCATTTCCAAGGAGTTGACGTTCACCAGTCTCGGACCAGTTGAGAGGGGTACGACACTTTCTGCCATAGAGGATTTCAAAAGGAGCTTTGCTGGCACTTGCTTGGAAGCTGTTGTTGTAGGAGAATTCGGAAAATGGAAGGCAATCTTCCCATTTCATACCGGAAGAGATGACACAAGCTCTTAGCATATCTTCGAGCATCTGGTTCACTCTTTCGACTTGACCACTAGTTTGAGGGTGAAACGCAGTGCTGAAGCGAATCTTTGTGCCCATGGCTGACTGAAAGGAATCCCAGAACTTGGAGGTGAACAAACTTCCGCGGTCTGAGGAGAACACTTGAGGAATGCCATGCAAAGAAACAATTCTGGAGGTGTACAGCTCTGCCAACTGAGTTGCGTTGATTGATTCTTTGACCGGAAGAAAATGAGCTACTTTAGTTATCTTGTCAATCACCACAAAATAGATAGCATCATTTCCCTTCTTTGACTTAGGAAACCCAGTGACAAAATCCATCTCAATGTGATCGAATTTCCACTCGGGAATAGGTAGAGGTTGAAGGAGTCCGGCTGGAAGTTGATGCTCTGCCTTCACTCTTCTACAGACATCACATTCATTCAAAAATTGGGCAATCTCCCTTTTCATGCGAGTCCACTAATATGATTGCTTGAGGTCTTGGTACATCTTATAACTTCCGGGATGAATCGAGAGGAGGGATTCATGTGCTTCGTTCATTATGAGCTTCCTGAGATCACCCTTAGGAACCACAATTCTGTCCTCAAAGAACAATGTGTCTTTCTCATCAACGCGATATCACATGTACTTCTGAGTACCCTTAGCAATACCATGTTTCACTTTCTGCACCATAGCATCACTAAGTTGAGCCTCACAGATTTGATCTTCCAAGGTAGGAGCAACTTGAAGATTTGGAAGAAAACCTTGCGGAACAACTTGGAGGTTGAGCTTCCTGAATGATTCACAAAGTTCAGGCTGGAACGGTTTGAGAAGGAGACTGTTGCAATACGCCTTTCTGCTCAAGGCATCTGCAATGACATTGGCTTTGCCAGGAGTGTACTCAATGCTTGGATCGTACTCTTGAATCATCTCAACCCAATGAGTCTGGCGAAGGTTAAGGTTTGGCTGAGTGAAGATGTACTTCAAGCTCTTGTGATCGGTGGGGATGTCCACTTTTCTGCCCAACAGAAGGTGTCTCCACGTGATCAAGTCATGAACAACTGCTGCTAGCTCAAGATCATGTGTGGGGTAATTCTTCTCATTTGGTTTCAGCTGATGTGAAGTGTATGCCACGATCTTCTTGTCTTGCATGAGAACACCACCAAGACCTTCCAGTGAAGCATCACAAAAGACTTCATAAGGCTTGGACTCATCCGGAGGAGTAAGAACTGGAGCAGAAATGAGCTTCTCTTTGAGGGCATTCAATGCCACATCACAATCAGGAGTCCACGAGTACTTGACATTCTTCTGCAACAGGTTGGAAAGAGGCTTGGCAATCTTGGAGAAGTTCTCAATGAACCTTCTGTAATAGCTAGCGAGACCAAGGAAGCTTCGGAGTTGCTTAACATTCTATGGAGGTTCCCAGTTGACAATAGCTTCAACCTTCTCGGGGTTCACAGAAATGCCCTCGGCAGAGATAATATTGCCAAGATATAGGACTTTATCCAGCCAGAATTCACATTTGGAGAACTTCGCATAGAACTTGTGTTCACGGAGCCTGTCAAGGACCAAACGGAGGTGCTTGGCATGGTCTTCTTCATTCTTGGAGAATACCAAGATGTTGGAGAACGTAGTATTTTAAAATTTTCCTACGATCACGCAAGATCTATCTACCAGATGCATAGCAACGAGAGGGGAGAGTGTGTCTACGTACCCTCGTAGACTGAAAGCGGAAGCGTCTAGTGACGCGGTTGATGTAGTCGAACTTCTTCGTGATCCAACCGATCAAGCACCGAACGTACGACACCTCCGCGTTCAGCACACGTTCAGCTTGATGAAGTCCCATGAGCTCTTGATCTAGTTGAGCTTCATGGGAGAGTTTTGTCAGCACGACGGCGTGGTGACGGAGATGATGAAGTTACCGTCGCAGGGCTTCGCCTAAGCGCTGCATCGATATGACCGAGGTGTGCTTCTGTGGAGGGGGGCACTGCACACGGTTGGGAGAGATCAACAGATCAACACTTCTCATAGTATTCAATGCACTTTATATGAAAGTTTTTATTATACCATCTTGGATGCCTATCATATTAGGACTAATTTTATAGACGAAGCAAATTACCATGTTGTTCTAACGGACTCTCAAAATAATATAAGTGAAGCATGAGAGATCAATAATTTCTATAAAATAAAACCACCACCATGCACTAAAAAGATATAAGTGAAGCACTAGAGCAAAAGTATCTAGCTTAAAAGATACAAGTGAAGCACATAGAGTATTCTAATAAATTCTGATTCATGTGTGTCTCTCCCAAAAAGTGTGTACAGCAAGGATGATTGTGGTAAACTAAAAAGCAAAGACTCAAATCATAGAAGACGCTCCAAGCAAAACACATATCATGTGGTGAATAAAAATATAGTCTCAAGTAAAGTTACCGATAGACAAAGACGAAAGAGGGGATGCCTTCCTGGGGCATCCCCAAGCTTAGGCTTTTGGTTGTCCTTGAATTTTACCTTGGGGTGCCTTGGGCATCCCCAAGCTTAGGCTCTTGCCACTCTTTATTCCATAGTCCATCAAATCTTTACCCAAAACTTGAAAACTTCACAACATAAAACTCAACAGAAAACTCGTAAGCTCCGTTAGTATAAGAAAATAAAACCACCACTTAGGTACTATTGTGAACTCATTCTAAATTCATATTGGTGTAATATCTACTGTATTCCAACTTCTCTATGGTTCATACCCTCCGATACTACTCATAGATTCATCAAAATAAGCAAACAACACATAGAAAACAGAATCTGTCAAAAACAGAACAGTCTGTAGCAATATGTAACTTTCGAATACTTCTGTAACTCAAAAAATTCTGAAATAAATTGGTGGACGTGAGGAATTTGTCTATTAATCTTATGCAAAAAGAATCAACTCAAAAGCACCCTCTAGTAAAAAAATGGCAGCTAATCTCGTGAGCGCAAAAGTTTTTGTTTTTTACAGCAAGATCGCAAAGACTTCACCCAAGTCTTCCCGAAGGTTCTACTTGGCACTTCATTGAAACAAAAGCTATAAAACATGATTACTACAGTAGCTTAATCACGTGGACACACAAAAACAGTAAGGGTAAATATTGGGTTGTTTCCCAACAAGCGATTTTCTTTAATGCCTTTTAGCTAGGCATGATGATTTCAATGATGCTCGCATAAAAGATAAGAATTGAAACATAAAGAGAGCATCATGAAGAATATAACTAGCACATTTAGGTCTAACCCACTTTGCATGCATAGAGATTTTTTGAGCAAACAACTTATGGGAACAAGAATCAACTAACACAGGAAAGCAAAACAAGCATAGCTTCAAGATTTTCAACACATAGAGAGGAAACTTGATATTATTGCAATTCCTACAAGCATATATTCCCCCCTCATAATAATTTTCAGTAGCATAATGAATGAATTCAACAATATAACCATCACATAAAGCATTCTTTTCATGATCCCCAAGAATATAAATTTTATTACTCTCCACATAAGCGAATTTCGTCTCATGAATAATAGTGGGAGCAAACTCAACACAATAATTATCATATGAGGCATAATCCAATTGAAAACTAAAATCATGATGAAAAGTTTCATGGTTATCATTATTCTTAATAGCATACAAGTCGTCACAATAATCATCATAGATAACAACTTTTTTTTCATAATCAATTGGAACCTCTTCTGAAATAGTGGAATCATCACTAAATAAAGTCATGACCTCTCCAAATCCACTTTCATCAATATAATCATCATAAATAGGAGGCATGCTTTCATCATAATAAATATTCTCATCAAAACTTGGGGGACTAAAAATATCATCTTCATCCAATATAGCATCCCCAAGCTTGTAGCTTTGCATATCATTAGCATCATGGATATTCAAGGAATTCACACTAACAACATTGCAATCATGCTCATCATTCAAGTATTTAGTGCCAAACATTTTAATGCATTCTTCTTCTAGTACTTGGGCACAATTTTCCTTTCCATCATTTTCACGAAAGATATTAAAAAGATGAAGCATATGAGGCAACCTCAATTCAATTTTCTTGTAATTTTCTTTTATAAACTAAACTAGTGATAAAACAAGAAACTAAAAGATTCGATTGCAAGATCTAAAGATATACCTTCAAGCACTCACCTCCCCGACAACGGTGCCAGAAATTGCTTTGTTGACGGGATTTGAGTGCCACTTACCTAGCCTCCCCGGCAACGGCGCCAGAAATTAGCTTGATGTCTACTACACAACCTTCTTCTTATAGACGTTGTTGGGCCTCCAACTGCAGAGGTTTGTAGGACAATAGAAAATATCCCTCAAGTGAATGACCTAAGGTCTATCAATCCGTGCGAGGCATAGGATGAAGATGGTCTCTCTCAAACAACCCTGCAACCAAATAACAAAGAGTCTCTTGTGTCCCCAACACACCCAATACAATAGCAAATAGTATAAGTGCACTAGTTCGGCGAAGAGATGGTGATACAAGTGCAATATGGATGGTAGATATAGGTTTTTTTAATCTGAACATATAAAAACAACAAGGTAGCAAGTGGTAAAAGTGAGCATAAACGATATTGCAATGCTAGGAAATATGGCCTAGGGTTCATACTTTCACTAGTGCAAGTTCTCTCACCAAGGATAACATAATTAGATCATATAACAATCCCTCAACATGCAACAAAGAGTCACTCCAAAGTCACTAACAGCGGAGAACAAACGAAGAGATTATTGTAGGGTACAAAACCACCTCAAAGTTATTCTTCCTGATCGATCTATTCAAGAGTCCGTAGTAAAATAACACGAAGCTATTCTTTCCGTTCGATCTATCCTAGAGTTCGTACTAGAATAACACCTTAAGACACACATCAACCAAAACCCTAATGTCACCTAGATACTCCATTATCACCTCAAGTATCCGTGGGCATCATTATACGATATGCATCACACAATCTCAGATTCATCTATTCAACCAACACAAAGAACTTCAAAGAGTACCCCAAAGTTTCTATCGGAGAGTCAAGACGAAAACGTGTGCCAACCCATATGCATAATTTCACAAGGTCACTGAACCCGCAAGTTGATCACCAAAACATACATCAAGTAGATCACGTGAATATCCCATTGTCACCACAGATAAGCACATGCAAGACATACATCAAGTGTTCTCAAATCCTTAAAGACTCAATCCGATAAGATAACTTCAAAGGGAAAACTCAATCCATTACAAGAAAGTATAGGGGGAGAAACATCATAAGATCCAACTATAGTAGCAAAGCTCGCGATACATCAAGATCGTTCCATCTCAAGAACACGAGAGAAAGAGAGAGAGAGAGAGAGAGAGAGAGAGAGAGAGAGAGAGAGAGAGAGAGAGATCAAACACATAGCTACTGGTACATACCCTCAGCCCCGTGGGTGAACTACTCCCTCCTCGTCATGGAGAGCGCCGGGATGATGAAGATGGCCACCGGAGAGAGATTCCCCCTCCGGCAGGGTGCCGGAATGGGTCTAGATTGGTTTTTGGTGGCTACAGAGGCTTTCGACGGCGGAACTCCCGATCTGGATTATGTTCTGGAAGTTTGGGTATATATGAGAGGTGTTGGAGTCGGGAACAAGTAAGGGGGGTCCTCGAGGCGGCCACGAAATAGGGGGCGCACACATGGGGGGTAGGGCGCGCCCCCCACCCTCATGGTGGCCTCGGGACTTCTCTGGTCCATCTCCGGTACTCCGTGGGCTTCTTCTGGTCCAAAAACAATCTCCGTGGAGTTTCAGGTCAATTGGACTCCGTTTGGTATTCCTTTTCTGCGATACTCAAAAACAAGGAAAAAACATAAACTGGCACTGGGCTCTGGGTTAATAGGTTAGTCCCAAAAATCATACAAAAGTGTATATTAAAGCCCATTAAACATCAAAAACAGATAATATAATAGCATGGAACAATAAAAAATTATAGATACGTTGGAGACGTATCAGGGGCGACGCCGCCGCATCCAGAGCTGTTGCTCCAGTGTAAGGGCATATTTCTCCCTAAGTAGTTTTGGTGATTGATGAAAATGCTCTTGCGGACTAATCGTGTGCTCTAAGGTCTTTCAGATATATCTCACCTAGGCACAAGACGATTGTGAGCCCCTCGGATTCTGTGGAAGACGGTGTTTCCTTTTTGCTCTCTTTCGGTGGTTTTGAGTAATAGGAAAGCCATACTATTAAGAGGGGTCCGCTTTGGAAAGGTTTGGGTGGAATCAACACGTACACATCTATACTCTCGCACCACCTTTCCTTTGCTTCTCTGGAGCTCCGGCCGTTCTTCTCGTATATGCAAACCATTGCTTCCTACTAGTACAACTACCTGGCAAGCGGTAGTACCGCTCATGAAAGCGGTAGTACCGCACAGCCACACGGTAGTACCGCCTCTGTACGCGGTAGTACCGCACCAGCGGTAGTACCGCATCTTGAGGATGGTAGTACCGTGTATCTGGCCCGGCACTGCACCAAGTACGGTAGTAGGTGCGAAGTAATTTTTTACTTCCGCATCCTACGCGGTAGTACCGCTTGAGTCAAGCGGTAGTACCGTGCCATGTTTTGCTACTTCCGTATTTCTACGGACGTAGCTATGGATGTATTTTATTTCATCTGTGCTTGTCCTCGGCCTGCCTGCCTCTGCCTTGCGGTAGAACCGCAAGGACGAGCGGTAGTACCGCTCAGGTGGTACTACCGCCCGTACGCCTTCGCAACAAAGTGCATCCTGGCTAGTACTGCTCCAGCGGTAGTACCGAACCTAGAGCGATAGTACCGCTGGCCAAGCGGTAGTACCGCAACTTACGTGTGGTAGTACCGCGCTCTGCTGATACGTCCAAAACGTATCTATAATTTCTGCTTGCTCCATGCTTCTTTTGTGTGATATTGCTATGATATTGATGCACTTCCATACACTTTTGATCATATTTGGACTAACCTATTAACTCAGTGCACCACAGTGCCAGTTCCTGTTTTCTACTGTTTTTCTATTTCAGGTTTTCCCCATATTAAAAGCGCTCCAAAAATTCCAGGAAAAATATAGGAAAAATCAGCATACAGGAAGCTTCGCGAAGAACCAAAGATGGGCCAGAGGGGAGCCAGGGGAGGCCCAGACGGCCACCTGGCGCGGCCCCACCCCTGGCCGCGCCAGGGGGGCGCCTGGGGCCCCTGCTCCACCTCTGGCTGCCCCCCTTCGCTTATATATCCCTCTCATCCCGAAACCCTCGAAGACAGAACCCTTTTTCGCGATCTCGCCTCTGTTCCGCCGCCGCGGCGCTTCCAAGATCGGGAGCATCAGGAGAACTCTTCCCGGCACCCTGCCGGAGGGGAGAACCACCACCGGGAGCTTCTCCACCACCATGGACGCTTCCCGGATGAGTCGTGAGTAGTCCACCTTGGACCATGGGTCCATGATCAGTAGCTATGTGATGTTCTCCTCCCCTCTTTGCTCTTCATGGTTTAGACCTCGTGAGCTGCCCTACATGATCGAGGCACATATGTAATCTTTCTGCTGTTGCTTTGCTGAGTTTGCTGGGATCTGATGGATTATGAGACTATGTTCAGATTGTGTTTGAGTAATATATTTGATTCACCTCTTTTATATCTTTGTTCTTGAGTAATTCTTGCATGTTCTCCGTTGCTGTTTATTGCTTTGGCCAAGTAGTAGGTAGTAACTCCAAGAGGGAGCGTTATGCTTGATTGTGGGTGCATGCCCCCTGATGACTAGCTTGAGTGACAGAAACATGAGTCTAGGGGATGTGTTGTTGCCACAAGGGAGAAAACAACGGTGCTTGTACTTGCGGGTGCAAGGATTGTTTACTTTATGCAAAGTTCTTTTAATGTAGTTGTCTGTTGCTTTGAGTTTACACTTTGGGTGGGATTCGCAACTTAATACCAGCGAGATGTTCTGGATAGATATCTCAAGGTGGATGATTAGTAGTAGATGCAGATGGATTTCGGTCTACTTGCCTTGGCGTACCGCCCATGCTTTTGAGCCTCTACCTTTCTTTGCAGCATAGTTAGCATTGGTTTGCGCACATAATCCTGTCAATTGCCCAGCTGTAATTTGTTTACCTCGCTTTGCTGTTTTATCGTCTTTTGGCAGAGAGACATCACTAGTGAGCATCATGGGACCCCGTTCCATATTACCACCGCTGATCACACCTTCTATTTACTTCCTGTTTTTATTTCCTAGTTGCAGTCATAGCTATCATTATTATCTTTTGTGTTTGATCCTTTGTAAACAACAAGGCCGGAGGGATTGACAACCTCTCTGTACTCGTTGGGAGCAAAGTTATCTGTATCTGTGTGCAGGTCCCGTCAACCGCTAAGTTTCTGGCGCCGTTGACACCTACTTGTCGACCCTCGGAGTCTCACGGGATTTGATCCTTGGTATCTTTGCCAAGGGAAATTTGCCGCTACGCTACATCTAAACCTTCCACTTGGGGTAACCAACGAGGGGCGAGAAGCCATCAAGCAAGTTTCTGGCACCGTTGCCGGGGACTCCACTCTTCAAGATAGGGGAGTTGCACGCTATCTTTTATCTTTGCTTTTTAGTCTTGTTAGTTTACCTTGCAGTTTTTGCTTTAGTGTCCCTTACCAAAAATCACAAAAATAGTTATCTTGCTTGCTGCTGCTATGGGTTCCACCGAGAACACCAAGTTGTGTGACTTCACTAGTCATAACAACAATGACTTTATCTGCACGCCTATTGCTACACCTGCCACTTCAGCACCTTCTTATGAGATTAAACCTGCTTTGCTGAACCTAGTTATGAAAGATCAATTCTCCGGTGCTGGAGATGATGCTGCTTTGAACTTAAATAATTTTGTTGAGCTCTGTGATATGCAAAAGTACAAAGAAGTAGATGGTGATATTGTTAAGATTAAGCCTTTTCCTTTCTCCTTGAGAGGAGTAGCTAAAATCTGGTTTCAATCCTTGCCTAGGAATAGTATAGATTCTTGGGACAAGTGCAAGGATGCCTTTATTGGGAAGTACTATCACCCTGCTAAAATTATCCAATTAAGGAGTAACATAATGAATTTTAAACAATTGGATAATGAACACGTTGCCCAAGCTTGGGAACACATGAAATCTCTTATCAAGAACTGCCCTACTCATGGTTTGACTACTTGGATGGTTATCCAAACTTTTTATGCAGGATTGAACTTTACCTCGCGAAACTTGTTAGATTCGGCCGCAGGAGGAACCTTTATGTCAACTACACTTGGTGCTGCCACGAAGCTTCTCGACGAGATGATGACCAATTATTCCCAATGGCACATCGAACGCGCTCCAACAGGTAGGAAGGTAAACTCTGTCGAGGAGATTTCCTCCCTAAATGAAAAAGTTGACTTGATCATGTCTCTACTTTCCAAGCATTCTTCTATTGATCCTCATGATGTTCCTTTAAATTCTTTGATTGCTCAAGATCAAGTAGATGTGAACTTTATCTCTAGAAACAACTTCAATAACAATGCTTATAGGAGTAATTTTGGTAGCAACCCTAGACCGTTCCCCTCTAATTCCTATGGGAACAACAATACTTATCCTAGCACCAAGAACTCCACTTCTGAACTAGAGATTATGCTTAAAGACTTCATCACTACCCCAAAAGGCCTTCAATAAGAGTGTAGAAGAAAAACTAGACAAACTAGATAATCTCTCTTCGAAGGTAGACAATTTAGCCCATGAGGTAGAGTTGCTTAAAATTAGAACTTCTCCTCTTGAGGAGAGGAAGACCACTCCTATGAATGCTATTCAAGTGCAAATTAATGAAAACATTAGGATGATGGCTAAACTTAAAGAGAGATGGGCTAGAGAAAATGAGGAAGAAGATAGGATTAAGAGCCTTCCTACCCACCACACTGTTGCTACTATCCAAGTTGTTGAGGATATCCAAACTCTTAGCACCCAATTCACTCCTAGTCCCATTGGACCTATTAATGGTGATGCTATGACCTCAACCGTAGAAGAAGAAACTCCTATAACCATAGAAGCTACCAAACAAGTGAGCCTAAAGGACACCACTACCACTTTACTTGATAGTAGTGACCTTGATTTTGATAATTGCACCCTTTCTGAAGTTATTGGTTTTCTTCACAAGATGTCTAGAGATCCCCACACTAGCACACTTAATCTTGCCTTCACGGAGCATATCACTAATGCTCTTATCAAAGCTAGGGAGGAGAAGCTTAGGGTAGAAGCCTCCATACCTAGAAAGCTAGAAGATAGTTGGGATCCTATGATTAAAATTAAGTTGAATAACTTCTCTTGCTATGCTTTATGTGATGTTGGAGCTAGTACCTCCGTTATGCCCAAAAGAATGTACGATATGTTTGAATTGAAACCTTTTGATCCTTGTTCTTTTGGTGTTCGTCTTGTTGATTCTTCTGTAAAGAAACCTTTGGGGAAGATCGACGATGTTCTTATCATTGTCAATGACAATTATGTTCCCGTTGATTTTACTATTATGGATATTGAATGTGAACCTTCATGTCAAATTATTTTGGGACGTCCTTTTCTTCGCACCGTTGGTGCTATCATTGACATGAAAGAGGGGAATATAAAATTCCAATTCCCTCTCAAGAAAGGGATGGAACACTTCCCTAGAAAGAAGATTAAGTTGCCTTTTGAGTCCGTTACACGGGCTAGCTATTCTCTTACTCTTGATAAAACTTGATCTTCTCTTTTTGCATCATGCCTAGCTTAAAGGCATAAAAGAAAGCGCTTTTGGGAGGCAGCCCACAACGAATTAGGTTCTATTTTGCTTTTGTTGTGTCTTGATGTTTGTTACTACAGTAGCATCATCATTGTATCTTTTCTTTTCACCTTTGTGCCAAGTTTAGCCTCCGATTGCAAGAAAGTTCAAAAGTTGTGACGTGCTGTCCAGAAAACAGATTCTATCCTTGGACAGAAAAATTTGAATAAAATCACCAGATCATCTTTTTGATCTGATTTTTTTTGACAGCATGCTCTATACAATTGGCTTTCGAGCGTCTGTTCTGAGTTTTTTGATTTGAGTTGTAGAAGTGCCCCGAACAAATTATTTACTACCTGCTGGTCTGTTTTTGACAGATTCTGTCCTGTTTTGCCTTTCCTTCGTTTTGCAAACCTTGAGCTTGCTTTTTCTTTGAAAAACTTTTTGGCAATCTTGAGAAACAGTAGCTCTTCAAGATTATCTTTATTTCCAGTAGGGAAAAATTATTTTATTGTGGGTACTAACCTCGCTAATCAGATTATGATGAGTTATGTATGAAGGGAGTTTTCAAGTGTGCGAGGGAAGATGATAAAAGAAGATTCAGGAGGGTCAAACGCTCAAGCTTGGGGATGCCCCCGTGCACCCCCCAAGAAATATTCAAGAAGACTCAAGCGTCTAAGCTTGGGGATGCCCCCATGCATCCCCTTCTCCATCAACAATTATCAGTTCGTCTTTCGTTCCACTATATTCTTATCACTTCATGCGTTATGTGCTATGCTTGGAGCGTCTTGCTCTTAGTTTCTTTTTTTTAGTTTTCTTTAGCTTTGCTTGCTGTTCATAACAAGTTAGAACCCAGCTTTCTTTGTGTGGAGAGAAACACGCTCCACTTCAACCTAGAACACAACATAGGATTTTCATGCTTATCTTTGCTGTGTGTGTTCTTTGTCTTTCCATAGCTGCTGTCATGTTTAGCTCTTAGTTTTCATGCTTTTCTTTTTAAAGAGCTTTTGTTTAGTTGGTTGCTGAACTCTCTTAAGTTTTCATGTTTATCTTGTTAAGAGAGTTTGCCTGTTGCACTGAGTTGTGTGTCTTAACTTAAAGTAGGTAATTGAGGTTGCTATTTAATTTAGTAGTAACTTGCAATAGTTTTGAGGTATTGCCATGAGTAATGTCTGAACTTTTGGTGTCAAGAGCTTTAGCCTATTAGTGATAGATGTCGTATTTTGGGCAATCCGTGTTTATTTTCGAAAACCTACAAAATAGTTGAGAACTTTAGCTACTAGATGGATCACTAATCTTTGGAGGGATCGAATATTAGAGTACACTCACGTACCATGAGTCGAGGATGCGCAAGGATAACCAAACCCCCATACACTCCTCCTCGGGGTACTTGTCTCTTTGTGAACCTCCTAATTAGATTGAGAGTTACCGATAATAAGTGCATGAGTTCTTCGGACTAATGTGAGTATTCGAAAGTTGACACTTCCACCTAGCCATATTTTTCTAGCCTCTTCGGTACCGTGCATTGCCCTTTCTCACCTCGAGAGTTGGCGCATACTTCGCCGGTGCATCCAAATCCTTGGCACGATACGCTTTGTCATCATAAGCCTCATTATATCCTTCCTCAAAACAGCCACCATACCTACCTATCAAGGCATTTCCATAGCCTTTCCGGGATACATTGCCATGCAACATCCATCTTCTCATGACTTGATCTTCATGTCATACATGTTTTTTGCATGATCGATGAGCCGCATGCTAGTTGGGCCTTGCCCTAATCATTGCTACATGACGCACTAGTATCATTGCATATCCTGCTACACTGGCAGAGGCATACATTTGTATACATCATGATAGTTTCATCTTCTTTATGTTGAGTACTTTTGTAAAGTGTGAAAGATCTTCTATACTTCTTGTAATACATAGAGTGTTGCCCCTAAAGTGAGGAAAAGATCCCAAAGAGGACAAAATCAAAAGATCCCAAAGAGGACAAATGAGAGTTAAATAGAAAGAGCCATTGAGGCCATGAAAAAATATAAAAGGAGAAAAAAGAGAAAAAGAAATAAAAAGAGAGAAGGGGGCACACTACTATTCCTTTTGAGAGATCCACACTCGTACTCCATCTTATACCTTGTACTCCATAGAGATTATCATTCATGCATATAGCTATGTGGGGACCTTCACACTATAGAACTTGGCTTGTATATTCCAATGATGAGCCTCCTCAAAAGAGCTCTAGGTCTTCTTAAGCGAGCAAGTTGGATGCACCCCCACTAGTTCCATTGGAGAGCTTACCTTAGCTCATATGTGCATCCGTTGCATGGCAATCCCTACTCCTCACATCATATCTATCATTTGGCTTTCTCTCGCCTATGATTGTCCTCATTGATGTGAGCCTTTCACACCTTTTTTGTCTTCCCCCTTCATCATTTTTCTCTCTTTGCCATCCTAAGTGTCAACTTTCTTGCTTACGCTCATCCATTGCATGAGTGCTCAAAATATCTAAAGGGAGTGGATCATTTTGACTTGTACCTGGCTAGTGGTCTGGGGATGAGTCAAGATAAGATTCCAAAGAAGACCAAGTGTGAAACTTTAGTAGATTAAGTTCTCAACAATACAAAAACTATGTTTTACTCTCTCGTATATCCCTATCCCCTTTCTTGCACGCAAACACCATTTGGAGACATTCGAGTCACGGACAGCGAGAGCTCTTGCACCTTTATGTTCTTATGTTGCTTGTTACAATGCTAATATAGACTCTTGCTTGTTATGACTTGAATTGAATTACATGCCTTGATTGCTTTACTTAAAAAGTTCTTATATGGTTGGTAGCATGTCGCCATAGAAATTATGCTTGTTATCATTTACCTACTCGAGGACGAGCAGGAATTAAGCTTGGGGATGTTGATACGTCCAAAACGTATCTATAATTTCTGCTTGCTCCATGCTTATTTTGTGTGATATTGCTATGATATTGATGCACTTTCATACACTTTTGATCATATTTGGACTAACCTATTAACTCAGTGCACCACAGTTGCAGTTCCTGTTTTCTGCTATTTTTCTATTTCAGGTTTCCCCCATATTAAAAGTGCTCCAAATATTCCAGGAAAAATATAGGAAAAATCAGTGTACAGGAAGCTTCGCGAAGAACCAAAGATGGGCCAGAGGGGAGCCAGGGGAGGCCCAGGCGGCCACCTGGCGCAACCCCACCCCTGGCCGCGTCAGGGGGCGCCTGGGGCCCCTGCTCCGCCTCTGGCTGCCCCCCTTCGCCGATATATCCCTCTCGTCCCGAAACCCTTGAAGACAGAACCCTTTTTCGCGATCTCGCCTCTGTTCCGCCGCCGCAGCGCTTCCAAGATCGGGAGCATCAGGAGAACTCTTCCCGGCACCCTGCCGGAGGGGAGAACCACCACCGGGAGCTTCTCCACCACCATGGACGCTTCCCGGATGAGTCGTGAGTAGTCCATCTTGGACCATGGGTCCATGATCAGTAGCTATGTGATGTTCTCCTCCCCTCTTTGCTCTTCATGGTTTAGACCTCGTGAGCTGCCCTACATGATCGAGGCACATATGTAATCTTTCTGCTGTTGCTTTGCTGAGTTTGCTGGGATCTGATGGATTATGAGACTATGTTCAGATTGTGTTTGAGTAATATATTTGATTCACCTCTTTTATATCTTTGTTCTTGAGTAATTCTTGCATGTTCTCCGTTGCTGTTTATTGCTTTGGCCAAGTAGTAGGTAGTAACTCCAAGAGGGAGCGTTATGCTTGATTGTGTGTTCATGCCCCCCGATGACTAGCTTGAGTGACAGAAACATGAGTCTAGGGGATGTGTTGTTGCCACAAGGGAGAAAACAACGGTGCTTGTACTTGCGGGTGCAAGGATTGTTTACTTTACACAAAGTTCTTTTAATGCAGTTGTCTGTTGCTTTGAGTTTACACTTTGGGTGGGATTCGCAACTTAATACCAGCGAGATGTTCTGGATAGATATCTCAAGGTGGATGATTAGTAGTAGATGCAGATGGATTTTGGTCTACTTGCCTTGGCGTACCGCCCATGCTTTTGAGCCTCTACCTTTCTTTGCAGCATAGTTAGCATTGGTTTGCGCACATAATCCTGTCAATTGCCCAGCTGTAATTTGTTTACCTCGCTTTGCTGTTTTATCGTCTTTTGGGAGAGAGACATCACTAGTGAACATCATGGGACCCCGGTCCATATTACCACCACTGATCACACCTTCTATTTACTTCCTGTTTTTATTTCCTAGTTGCAGTCATAGCAATCATTATTATCTCTTGTGTTTGATCCTTTGTAAACAACAAGGCCGGAGGGATTGACAACCTCTATGTACTCGTTGGGAGCAAAGTTATCTGTATCTGTGTGCAGGTCCCGTCAACCGCTAAGTTTCTGGCGCCGTTGACACCTACTTGTCGACCCTCGGAGTCTCACGGGATTCGATCCTTGGTATCTTTGCCAAGGGAAATTTGCCGCTACGCTACATCTCAACCTTCCACTTGGAGTAACCAACGAGGGGCGAGAAGCCATCATCTGCAGGCAGAAATGTGGGATAACGGTTGGATTTGTTCTCCCACTATATATAGGGAGTCTTCTTCCCCAAGAAGACTCACCTCTTCCACCCCAAAGCTCCATTGTTGCTCAAAGCTCCATTCCCGCCCGATCTCTCTCCCTAGCAATCGAACTTGTTGATTTCCTCGGGAGAGCTTGAGGAGGCATCGATTTACACTTCCACGAAGAGATATTTGATTCCCCCCACTAATCCTTGTGGATCTAGTTACTCTTGGGTGTTTGAGCACCCTAGACGGTTGAGGTCACCTCGAAGCCATATTCCATTGTGGTGAAGCTTCGTGGTGTCGTTGGGAGCCTCCAATTCGGTTGTGGAGATAGCCCCAACCTTGTTTGTAAAGGTTCGGTTGCCGCCTTCAAGGGCACCACTAGTGGAATCACGACACCTTGCATTGTGTGAGGGCGTGAGGAGAATACGGTGGCCCTAGTGTCTTCTTGGGGAGCATTGTGCCTCCACACCGCTCCAACGGAGACGTACTTCCCCTCAAAGGGAAGGAACTTCGGCAACACATCTCGTCTTCACCGGTTCCACTTGTGGTTATTTCTTCCCTTTACTTGTGCAAGCTTTACTTGTTTATTTCATATTGCTTGCTTGTGAGGTTGTTATCTTTACTTCCTATTAGTTGTCATCGTAAGTAGCTTATCTAGACAACTTACTTTGACGCTTAATTAAAAGTGGTTAAGAAAAGCTAAAAATTGTTAGTTGCCTATTCACCCCCCCCCCCTCTAGTCAACCATATCGATCCTTTCAATTGGTATCAGAGCCTCGTCTCTTTTTAAGGACTTTACCATCCAAAGAGTATGGGTGACAACGTAGTCGAGACGGAGGGATATTCCGGTGGAACTCCGTCCTTGCCTACGTCCGATGGGGGAGCCTCGGTCTCTCGTGAGAAGTTCAATGTGGCTATGGCCACATTGAAAGAATCACTAGCGACCGAGGTCAAAGGCATGTTTAAAGATTTGCTTGAGGGGCTTAAATTATCCACCACACCGTTGGAAGTGGTTCGTCCCGCTACCAACGTGTCGGAGGCTAATACCGATAAGGGAGAAGCTAGTAGTGAACAAGCCCCGGTCACTAAGAATGGGAGTGGGATCTTTTCCCACTCTGCTCCTCCTACTCACTATGGAGGACCCATTCCCACACCTCATTTAAATTTCGTTGGGCCTCCTCCCGAGTTTATAAAAAAAACTCTGATTTTGCTACTTGGGTGTTTCGTTTCAAACGTCATATAAATCATTGCTCTACTAATCTTTGGAGAATCATTGAGCAAGGTTTTTATCCGCGTGATCCCGACAACATGACTCCGAGAGAAACTGCGGATCATCAATTCAACGAGTCCGTTCTTTGCATACTTCAAGATGATATTCCTCCCGAAGACATTGCACATCTTCGACCCTTCAATGTGGCCAAGGAAGCTTGGGAGCATGTTGGCACTATGTACAAGGGGAGTGCTAGCATTCAACGCTCTAACTATGAAGTTGTGCAAGATGAAGCCGATGAGTTTGCTATGATCGAAGAAGAAGATCCTCGTGAACTTTATCGGAGATTAACCACTCTTGCGGTCTCTCTTCGAGATCATGGGAGTAAGGACACGAATGATAATTGGATCAAGCGCAAGTTCCTCAAGGCCATGATGCCCTATCATAAGGCCATGTCCTCTGTCATCCGTCAAAGACCGGACTTCCACCACTTGTAATCAAATGAAGTGTTGGATGAGTTCGTTGCCATGAGGATCTTGGACATGACCGCCGACAATGCGGTCTTAAGAGCTCAACGATCGAAGAAGCCTAACCTCGCCTTGAAGGCCAAGGCTTGTGTGGAAGAAGAGGAGGTGGAGGATGATGATGAGAGTAGCCCCGAGGACAACAAATATGCCTATCATGAGCACATGGCTCTTGCTTCACGGCAATTTGGGGGCAACAAGAAGAACACAAGACCCAACTTCAACAAGAACAACCCAAGTGGCAACAAGGGCAAGCAGCGAGTGAGGACTTGCTTCAATTATGGGAATGTTAGCAACTTTGTTGTTGATTGCCCATATGAGAAAAGAGAGGACTTTGGAGGCAAGCTTATCCGGAAGGACAAGGCCAAGTCTTATCCCAACAAGAACAACTTCAACAAGAAGACTCCTCCTAAAGGGTTGGTGGCCCAAGAAGAATATGTTGAGGATGATGATAATGATGAAGATGATGAGGTGGTCACCATGGCCACAATTGCTATTGCTACTACTCCGCGCTCATCTCTCTTCAACTCGCCTAATGCGAACATCACCGCCAAGTGTCTCATGGCCAAGGCCTCCAACAAGGTAACCCCAAACATCAATACTACCATCACTTCTAATCCTTCATTGACGGATTGTATTGATGAGAGTGAGGGAACTAAGGAGGGAGAGAATGAATTTGAGGTGTTCATGAGCAAACTTAAGGGCAATCCCAAGAAGCACTTTGTTGCTTTCTTGGAACAACTCGGTGAGGCTAATGACATGATCGAGGCTCACGAGGAGATCATTACTAAAATGGAAGGACATAGTCGAGACTATGCCGATGAGATATCCGATCTCTCTAACGCCCTAGAGGAAGAGCGTGGTCTTCGTTTGGCTCTTGAGGAGTCACACAACGATGATCATGCTAAATTAAAGAAAGATCTCGATCATGCTTTAGTTGTCTCTCGTATGCTTAATTCCGAGAAGGAAAAACTTGAGGTTGATCATGCTAAAATCAAGGAGGAGTTTGTTATACTCGACAAGGCTCACAAGGCCTTGAAAGGTATGCATGCTTCTCTCAAGGAGTCTCATGATCAACTCCAAGTTTCGCTAACCAAGGAAAAGGCTATCTTTCCTCGCATGGTGTTAATTGATAATGCAAATGCTACTAACCCATGTTGCGAGCATGTGCATCTTGTTGAAGAAAATGCCAAGTTGAAGAAGCAACTTGAGAAAGGCCTTGTGACATGCATACAAGGTGAGAAGAACCTCAACAACCTTTTGAGCAATCAAAAGGAGGTTGTGGAAAAGGAAGGAATTGGGTTTGTTCCTAAGCCCAAGAAGAAGAAGAATGACAAGACCAAGCTACCACCCCCTCTCCGACAAACTTTTGTGAAAGAAGGAGAGGGCGCATCTAAGAAGAAGAAAGCGGTGAAAGGTGGTGGTGTCAAGAAAAACTCCACCATACCATCAAACATGGCTGGCGACTTTAATCCTTCATATGTTTTATGTCGTGCTAGTGTTGGTCATGTGTTTGCTAAATTTGTTGGTTCTTCTTATGAGTACATTGAATGGTCCATTTGGGTTCCTAAGATCCTTGTTACTAACCTCAAAGGACCCATTACCAAATGGGTACCTAAATCCAAGCATTGATCTCTTGTAGGAGTTTGCTTTCGATGGGGGATCATGGTTGCTCGATAGTGGAGCCACAAATCATATGATCAGAAGCAAAGACTTGGTGGTGGACGTGCATCTAGGTTCATCTATGGCCACCAACATCGAATGGGGTGATGCTTCATCTTCTAAGGTATTGGGGCTTCGTAAGGTTGTTGTCTCTCATGATCTCACGATCGAGAAAGTAATGCTTGTTGAGTCCCTTGCATACAATTTACTTTCTGTTCGCCAACTTGCACTCATGGGCTTTGCTACATTCTTTGATATTGATACCGTGGCCCTCTTGTGGAGCAAGACTCTTAAAGTAGCCTATGTTGGGCATGTCGAGAACGGTCTTTATGTGGTTAACTTCTCGAAGCAACCCACTAAGATCGCGACATGCCTAATGGCTAAAGTTGATGTGGGATGGCTTTGGCATCGCCGTTTGGCCCATGTCAATATGAGATCTTTGCAAATTCTTCTCAAGGGGGACCATGTCCGTGGACTAACAAATGTTAGCTTTGCCAAAGATCGTGCTTGCAGGGCTTGCATTGACGGAAAGTTACATGAGACGGCTCACCCTCCCACGACTATCATCTATTCAAAAAGACCCCTAGAGCTCCTTCACATGGACCTCTTTGGGCCTCCATATTTTGATAGTCTTGGGGGTAGAAAGTATTGCTTGGTGATTGTGGATGATTATTCAAGATATACCTGGGTATACTTCTTCAAGAAGAAGAGTGAGACCCAACAAACAGTCATCAACTTTGCAAATGAAGCTCAACGACAACATGAAGCAAAGATTTTGATGATCCGAAGTGAC
This sequence comes from Secale cereale, assembly GCA_902687465.1. Classification (NCBI taxonomy): domain Eukaryota; kingdom Viridiplantae; phylum Streptophyta; class Magnoliopsida; order Poales; family Poaceae; genus Secale; species Secale cereale. The sequence goes on along the minus strand of LR738713.1, from coordinate 607,273,601 downwards.
AACGACAGCGAGTTCAAGAACTACACGTTGGATGAGTTTATTAGTGGTGAGGGGATCAAACAACAATATCCAGCACCTTATACCCCTCAACAAAATGGTGTAGCGGAGAGAAAGAACCGGACTCTGATGGATGCGGCAAGGACCATGATGGCGGAATTCAAATCTCCATACAACTTTTGGGCCGAATCCATCAACACCGCGTGTCATGCATCCAATCGGCTCTATCTTCACAAATGCTTGAACAAAACTCCATATGAGATACTTACCGGTAACAAGCCCAATCTCAAGTACTTCCGTGTATTCGGGTGTAAGTGTTTCATCCTCAAGAAAGGTGTTCGGTTGTCTAAATTTGAATCTAGAGCTCATGAGGGCATATTTGTTGGTTATGCTACAAACTCTCATGCTTAACGTGTCCTCAACAAGTCCAATGGACTCACTGAGGAGACGAGTAACGTAGAGTTTGATGAAAATAACGGCTCCCAAGTGGAGCAAAGTGGTACTTGTGATGTAGGTGATAAAATTCCGCCTAAAGCCATAAGACGAATGGGTGTTGGATATATCCTACCCATTGAGGAACCCCTTGTGGCCGAAGGAGAAGGACAATGTTCCACTCAAGTGGAACCATCACCAACCAAAGACCCACACGCTTCCAAAGTACAAAGTGAAGGCCCTCAACCGGACGAACAAGGCCAAGTGCAAGATCAATCACAAGCTGGTGGGGAGCCACCAAATGATGAACAAGGCCAAGTTCTTTCCTCCGAGCAAGATCAAGGTCAAGAGGAAGCTCAAGATCAAGATCTAGCTCCTGACGTCGCTCAAGATGATGAACTCAGTGCTCCTCAGTTATCTCTTGAAGAGCAATTGGAGCGTCGTGCTGCAAAAGTTGCCTCCAGGCTTGCTTCCAGAGAACATCGCATGGAGAATATTCTAGGAAACATCAAAAGGGGGGTAAGCACTCGTAGACAATTAGCAAACTATTGTGCTCATCAAGCTTTTGTCTCCTGTGTTGAACCTCAGAAGGTATATGTGGCGCTCGAAGACCCTGATTGGCTTAATGCCATGCATGAAGAACTCCATAACTTCGAGCACAACAAAGTGTGGCGTCTAGTGCCAAGGCCAAAGGAGAACCATAATGTCATTGGAACAAAGTGGATCTTTAAGAACAAGCAAGATGCTCATGGCATTGTCATCCGCAACAAGGCGCGTCTGGTGGCTCAAGGCTACTCCCAAGTTGAGGGCATCGACTATGGTGAAACATTTGCCCCCGTTGCTCGCCTTGAATCCATTCGTTTGTTGCTTGCCTATGCTTCTCATCATAACTTTAAGCTACAACAAATGGATGTCAAAAGTGCATTTCTTAATGGTCCTATTAATGAGTTGTATATGTCAAACAACCCCCGAGGTTTGAGGATCCCAAGTTCCCCAACCACGTGTATCAACTCGATAAGGCTATCTATGGCCTTAAACAAGCCCCACATGCGTGGTATGAGCATCTTACCGAGTTGTTACAAGATCGTGGGTTTGAAATTGGGAAAATCGACCCCACTCTTTTTACTAATAAGGTCAAAGGGGAGTTGTTTGTCTGCCAACTATATGTTGATGATATTATCTTTGGTTCTCCTAACAAAGTTTTCAATGATGAGTTCGCCGCACTCATGACCACACATTTTGAGATGTCCATGATGGGAGAGTTGAAGTACTTCCTTGGGTTTGAGATCAAGCAAAGAAGAGAAGGAATCTTCATCAAACAAACCAAGTATACTCAAGACATGCTCAAGAGGTTCAATCTAAGTGATGTCAAGCCGGCTACTACTCCAATGCCAACCAAGTGCCAACTTGACATTGATCCCAATGGTAAAGTGGTGGATCAAAAGGTATATCGTTCTATGATTGGATCCTTGCTTTACCTTTGTGCATCTAGGCCGGATATTATGTTGAGTGTGGGAATTTGTGCACGGTTTCAAGCCTCACCTAAGGAAAGTCACTTTGTGGCAGTCAAGCGAATCTTTCGATATTTGGCTCATACCCCAAACTTTGGCTTATGGTACCCAAGAGGAGCAAACTTCAACCTTGTAGGTTTCTCTGATTCGGATTGGGCGAGAGACAAAGTGGATAGGAAGTCCACTTCCGGAGGGTGTCAATTCCTTGGTTGCTCTCTCGTTAGTTGGTCTTCCAAAAATCAAAGTTGTGTGTCTCTCTTGTCCACCGAAGCTGAGTATGTAGCAGCTGGCAGTTGTTGTGCTCAACTCTTATGGATGAGGCAAACTTTAAATGATTACGGTGTCACTTGTGACAAGTGCCTCTTTGGTGTGACAATGAAAGTGCCATCAAGATTTCTCTCAACCCGGTGCAACACTTCAAGACGAAGCATATAGAGATTCGGTATCACTTCATCCGGGATCATATACGGCAAGGAGAGATCGAGCTTCACTATGTCAACACTCATGATAACCTTGCAGATATCTTCACGAAGCCGTTGGATGAAGCAAGATTTCGCGAGTTAAGGCATGAGCTAAATATCATCGATTTGAGCAATGTGGCTTGAGACTTTGCACACACTCCTCACACTCAATATAGTTATCTTGTCTAGATGTAGGCATGGACATAGGGGGGTATTGTTCTCTCAATGAACTATTCCTCCTCCCATTATGCATAAATTGATCAAGTCTTTGTCATTTGCCATATTTAGATGGTATAAGTGCTTCAAGACGAGTATTGGTCATGGGCCCAAGGATAGTTCTTTGCGGTGCCATACCAAATAACTCAAACATAGGTGGCCTCAGCCACCGACCTCCTCGTTGGAGTATTGTTTTGCCTTGCGTGTGCGTTTCTTTGTTTTTCTTCTCTCCTTTGCTAAAAGCCTCTTGTCGAAACGTGCAAGTTCTCGGAGGGGCGGTACTACCGTGTGCAGTCACGGTACTACCGCAATAGAGACTACGGTACTACCGCAAGTCCAGCATGGCAGTATTTTTTTACTGCCGCTGGTAGAGCGGTACTACCGCTTCGCGTGCGGTACTTCCGCCCAAGCGGTACTACCGCGATGACCGCGGTACTACCGCACTTATCCGAACGGGTGGGGTTATAAGCGGGCAGGGGGAGTTCCAACTCCCCCATACCCATTCATATCCTAACCCCCACACCGTCTCTCTCTCTCTCCCACTCAAGAACGCCGCCGGAGGACCTCGCCGGATCTCCTCCCTTGGCCACTCTCCTCGCATTCCGACCGGTGGGATCGTTCCCCACCTCGACCTCTTGCCATGGATGAAGGTTTCTCCCCAAATCCCCTCTTCTTTTTGCCTAGTTGTTGTGTTTAGGGTTTGGGGAGATGCTTGGTGTTCTAGCGTTCTTCGTGTTCTTATCCATGGAAGATTAGGATGTAGGAGAGTGTTTTTGCACTAGAAATGCTAGTATGTATGATGCTACCAATTTACTATGATCAGCCATAGTACCGTTCGTCGTTCTACGCATTCTAGTCTAGATCCGTTCTTTTCATATTTGACCCGAGCGGTACTACCGCTGGCTAACTGCGGAACTACCGCTCTGCCGCGTAAACGGTACTACTGCTCTGCAGAGCGGTACTACCGTAACTACGCGGAAGTAAAATTTTACTACCGCATACGGTGCGGTACTACCGCAACCCAAAAGCGGTACTACCGCTCCCTAAGCGGTACTAATTTTTTACTTCCGTGTTCGTACGCGGAAGTAAACTTTTACTACTGCATACTGTGCGGTACTACCGCAACCCTCAAGCGGTACCACCGCTCACTATGCGGTACTAATTTTTTACTTCCGTGTTCGTCAGGCAGTACTACCGCTTGTATCATAGTTCCTTCGTAGCACTTACGCATTATCCTTTCTACTCGTTTCATGTGCTTTTTGTGGCTTTTGCATTGATTCTCTTTGTGTTTCCGTCGTGTTCTTGTGTTTGTGTCTTAGGTGGTGGCTCCGGTTCCGATGTTCGTCGTACCTATCCCGTTCGTGACACCGGGTCCAAGCGTCTGCGCACCCCCAGTGATGTGCCAGAGGGCTCCAATCCCCAACGCAAGTTCAAGACCGCCGCCAACAAGCAAAAGGAATCATCTATGACTATGGAAGAAATGCCAGCTAATGAGTTCATGGCAAGGAGGAAGCTCAATCCTTATGGAGAACCCCGGGCTCAGTTTCATGGTGATGAAATTTTCTGGACCAAGCTGCAGTATCGCATCTACACAGAGGTGCTCAAGAGCAAGCACAACCTGTATGTTGATGCTCATTGGGTGGACATGGCCCACATGCGGAGGGCTGATAACCTGGCCTACTTTGCCGAGGCTCTGGATCTGGTAGAGCAGTTTGGGATTGAGCACTTCTTGACCTTTCAGAATGATTTTGACCCAGAAATCATTGCTCAGTTTTATGCTTCGGTACACTTTCACACCAAGGAAGATCGCCCAATGACTTGGATGAAAAATGGTCACAAGATGTCTGCGACTTGGAAGGAATTCATGGATCTTATTCAGATTGCTGACGAGGGACTCCACAACCCAATTTGAGCACGGCCTCATGCCAACCCAGAAGCTGCCAACAAAGACCGTCTGTTACCGTTCTATGTGGAGAAGACTCTTGCGAGTGGCAGGAAGACATGGGTGTTGAACCCCTTTTTGGACATCATGCATAGGATCTTCCCCAACACTCTGTTTCCTCGAGTTGAGGACAAGGACAATATTCACTCCTACCTCGTTGATATGCTGCTGATGTGTGAGGCGGCTCGCACAGCTCAGTCTCCACCACTTGACATATCCCATATCATGTGGTGTGAGCTCCGCTTTGCGATCTACACTCGCAAGGTGCTGATACGTCCAAAACGTATCTATAATTTCAGCTTGCTCCATGCCTCTTTTGGGTGATATTGCTATGATATTTATACACTTCCATACACTTTTGATCATATTTGGACTAACCTATTAACTCAGTGCACCCCAGTGCCAGTTTCTGTTTTCTGCAGTTTTTGTATTTCAGGTTTTCCCATTACGAGAACTACCAGAAAAATCCCGGAAAAATTATATAAAAAATCAGCGTTCCAGAAGCTTCCCAGCAGCCAAATTACAGCCGGAGGGGGGCCACCAGGGCTCCAGGCGCCCTGGTGGCGCCCCTCCCCCCCCCCCCCCGGCCGCGCCGGGGGGGCGCCTGGGCCCCCCAGGCCTCCGCTGATGCCCCCCTTTGGCATATATTTATATCGTGTCCCGAAACCCTCGAGACGGGAACCCTTTTTCACGATCTCATCTCTGTTCCGCCGCCGCCGCGCTTCCAAGATCGGGAGCACCAGGAGAACTCTTCCCGGCACCCTGCCGGAGGGGAGGATCACCACCGGGAGCTTCTCCACCACCATGGACGCCTCCCGGATGAGTTGTGAGTAGTCTCCCTTGGA